>OV651814.1:42710939-43290939 GCA_927349885.1 Psylliodes chrysocephalus
AAAGTAAATAAATAAAATTTTTATTTTGAAATATTGTGGCGTTTTATATGTATCATTACCACCCAAAAAAAATAAAGATCTCATACTTCTTTCACCTATGAAACAGATTTGTTAATTTTTGATGAATTATGTCAGTATAATATTAGAGCAATTTTAGAAAAAAGTGAAAGCAATCGTAGAAAATCAAATAAACAAAATACATCTATGCATAAAGCCTAAGTTAAATTTAAATATTTACCTTTGGCAATTTTATAGGCATGTTCATGATCTACTTTCAGACGATCTATCATAGTATCTATTGCTACTAAGCCAGCAGCGGCTAGTACTCCAGCTTGTCTCCATCCACCGCCTAATACTTTCTTAACACGTCGAGCCCTAGAAACGAAACGTTTTTGTTTAAAAAAAAAGATTTCAAAAAATAAAATACAATAATTATGATTTTTTTTTATTTCGATGGCTATGTAAAATAAATAACATAAAAAAGTAGAATCTAATTTTTGAATTGAATACTTTAATAACTATGAATTTAAGGGAGATCAGGGTACAGTAAGCATAGGGGCGCAGTAATCACCTATAAATATTACTTAAATTTGTTACTAATATGCTCACTTAGTAGAGAAAGGTAAATATTTTCTGAGAAAAGCCTAATCCCAAATTTGTGAGTGTCAAATAACTTTTCGATCTTCAGAGTTTGTCATTTTTGGCATAAAAGACTAAAGTTTCTTTTCCTTGTGTAGTTTATTGTTACATGTATTAATATTCTACGGATCCAACGGAGATATTAGGAAAAACCACTGTACTCATCATCGTTTTATATAATTTGGTGGAAATATGATGAAAAACAGAAAAAGCGAAACTATGCTTGCAGCATTATGAACTGTTTTAGACCTTATTCAGAAAAATGACATTGACCTGAATCAGAAAACACTTGGCAGCACGCCCAGAATACAATGTCAATTTGAAACTTCATAATATTACGAACGTAAATACTTTGCTGGATTTTTGTTTTTGGTATTTAAATGAATAAAGTCTAGTTAAAATATGTGTCACTGTATCCCACTTAGGGTTGCCACTTGTCCTTTTTTGAAAAGGACATTTCTTTTTTGGAGCAAACTGTTCTTGTGACTTTTTAAGCTTAAAATGTCTTTTTTTTTAGGGAAAATGACTTTTTTTGCAGCATATATCTTTGAAAGGGACATGGTTTGTACAAAAATATATATATATATGCTGAGGACCTTTTTTTAGAAGCTCAGTAGAATGACAAGGAGGATTTGGATTTTTTTTTGTTACAAGCTCGGCGACCTTTTTTTTAGAAGTTCAGTAGAAGGATGAGGACTTTTTGTATACCGGAGCCCCTGTCAGCAGGGCCTTTATTCACTTTTCAAAAAGGTGGCAACCCTAATCCCACTGGACATACAATATTACATTTTTTCAAATCAAATTTTGGTTTTACTCACTTTTATGCCACTGTTTTGTATCTGTAACGTGTGGAGGGTGGGTTACCCCCACGGCACTTAGGCCTCATTAGGCCCATTGTGAATCCTCCTGAGATGATAGGCAACTCCTAGCTCGTGAGCCAGCCTACAGATTTAATGTAGTTGACAACGTCGCCAAGAGGTGCTTCTCTTATATCGGCCGGTGTTAGCCGATACTCGCCGAACACTAATCTTCTAATAAATGAGAGAGTCGGGCAATCGTAAAGTATATGCTCGATGATCTCATCTTCTTGTTCGCACCCTCTACAGAGTGCTGATTCTCACAGCCCCATGATATGGAGATGCTTTCGTACTTGGCAATGACCAGTCAGAATGCCTGTGACTAGGCGCAGATTCTGTCTAGTCATAGTCAAGTATTTGTTTGCTGCAGTGTTGTCAGGATAACTTAAGAGCTCCCTGGCAACTCTGCAGTTTCTTGTTTCATCTTATCTTTCCTTGAATTTCACAAGGGAATGATCTTTGATTAGGTCTGTCACTACCGATTTTGTCAGGCCAATAGAAGGGCCAGGTCCAAAAAGTATTTGGCTGGCTGCTTTCTTGGCTAGTGAATCAGCAAGACAGTTACCTTTCGATGTGGCGTGACCTTTGATCCATCTTAAGGTGACCACATTGTTGATGGATACTTCGGCCAAAGCTTCGTGACATTCTAGTACTAACCCTGAGTAAATTCGTGGTCTGTTCAGGGTGAGTAGTGCTTGTCTGCTATCTGTATAGATGAGCATGTTCCTTCCAGTTTCTGGTTATTTCTTTTGCTGCGATGAGAATCCCCGTTAGCTCTGTTTGAACTACACTGGCACTATTGCTCACAACCCATTTTATGTTTAGGTTTAATAATCTAGAGTATATTCCACATCCTGAGCCTTGTTTTGTTTTAGAACCGTCGGTGTCGATATAAATCGTACCTGCCACTTCCGGATCTTCTATTTGTTCTATTATAACTTTATATGGCTTATGGAAGATATATCTCGGTGAGATGGAGACCATGTTAGCTTGAAGCAGTGGGAGCGTATCGACCGCTCCTGCCAAAAGCGACGTCTCGCCTCATCAGATCCTACATCAGGTTCTATTCCAACCGTGCGGAAGCATGTCATTGTCGTCAGAGCAACCTCCTTGATGTAAATATCCAGGGGAGTGAGACTAAGAATGACTTCCATGGCCCTGTTTTCATGGCTCCTGTAATGTTGAGACATGCTGTTCTTTGAATTTGTTCTAGTTTACGGATAGCTGTTAATTTTGGGGTTTTCGGTACCCAGACAACTGCACCGTATGTTAGCACAGGTCTTATGATAGCCGTGTAAGTCCTTGCGACGACTCTGGGGGAGAAACCCCAGATGCGTCCCACGGTTCGGCGGCATTGTTCATAAGCAATGTATGCTCTTTTAACTCTATTTTCTAAATGCGAGTTCCATGTTAACTTGCTGTCAAAGGTGAGACCTAGGTACTTCACCTCTGTTGCAAAGTTTAGTTTTGTGTTTAGGAGTTCTGGAGGTTTTAATTCCATTTTCATCCTTTTCCTTTTGAAAAGAACCATTTCTGTCTTCTTAGGATTGATAGACAGTGAATGGTCCTTGCACCACTGTTCGATAATTTTTAGAGCTACTTGCATTCGTTCGCAGAGTATGTTCTTAAAATTCCCTGTTTGCAGAATGAGCAGGTAATCTGCATATGCTATTGTGTAGTGACTGTCATTATTGAGGCGGCTGATGAGGGTGTTGAAGATCATATTCCACAGTAGAGGTGGTAATATAAATATTTTAGGTCTGTAGTACCTTATAAATAAAATCGGCCGTGTTTTGAAAAAATGTGACAGCTGTGCCCCGGTCACCCCTAACCGCAATTTGAATATCTTTAGGGTATGGTTCGATATTAGAGAGTTTTAGCAAATGTACGTAATGTTTCCGCTAACGTTACGTTAAACTTAGATTGTGACATTTTTCATAAACATTGAACGGGGTAGATTACAGTATATCCCTAAGGTAACGTTAGTGGATGGTTAGCGGATGTTTGCTAAAACTCTCTATTAACAGACTACTAACCGCAAGTAACCAGGATTTTTTGACAGCGGTTCCTGAAAAAAAAAAAACTAATTTCTTGGTTACATTTGGACCACTGCCCAGATTTACGTCAGTTTTGTGAGATTGACATTCGACTTAATAGTAACCAGGATACACATACTAAAGGTATGCTTATTTTCTATTCAAAATTCGTCCAAACCGCGCATGACGTAATGCGGGACGAACTTTCAAGTTATCTTGATACTTTTCGATTGAGTAGTGTAAAATAATTTAATAATTTATATGTTTTTGTGTTAGTAGTGACTATATTTTCCGATATATAACAGGGAAGAACTAAATTAATGTTTAAAATGCCGGGCTGCGCAGTGGAGATATTTCCGAATTCCACAAAATATGGGTAAATTCTTATCGAAGAAAGGACAAACTTAACTGAAATTGCCCTATCCATTTTGATGAAAGTAGTTGTGAGAACATAGACGCAAGAAAAGGAAACTGAACTCCAGGTGCACGGGGGTCTCATTAAGCAAAGAAAATAAATCTGTATTTTAAAATTTTAGCAGATAAAACAGTAGTTTCCTGTCCCAATACAACGGTCCTTTTGAAGTAATGCCATGCATGAGCAGGATACGAACATATATAAGAATAAGATAAATGAACAGGAAAATTGGTTATGAGTATTTTCAAAGTAAACTTGACAAAACATGTTTAAATTTACCAAATAAAAAGTATTTTCTTTGTGTACTTACTTTTATAAATATATAATTTGTTTCTGTACACTTATTTTTATTTCACATAATAAGAAAAGAGATTGCAAGAGAACTACCACGCCCAGAAAGTACAAATTTGAGTCAAACTTGTATTTTTAGTCTATATCTTTTACTTATCTTATGACCAGGTCATAGATTTTGTCACAAAATACCTATAATTTATGAGAAAAATTAATATTTTTGTCCACGACCACTTAATAATAAATCAATATTCTACCTCCTAACTAAAAGCATATAGTACCCATATATCACGGAGTGAATTATGATAATTCACGCTTTTGTAATTCTGGCACATTCCGGTAGATAACTAAAGATAGGCGATACTTTTCATAACGATATTTTCTATATCAAAAAATTGATAAATCAAAAAATCGAAAAGTAGTAAAAACAACAGTTAGTTACCTATGGTTAATAAAAACTTTCCATTCTACACTTAACTTTTATTTAATAAAGAAACCATAATGGTCGTGGACAAAGTATAGTATTAGACTCGCAATTTATGGCCATTATTCACTCAGGTGACTTGCGCCCCTCGCCTACGGCTCGGGACGCAAACGTCACCCTGCGTGAATAATGGCTACCATAAATTGCTCGTTTAATAATATACTATTATTAGTATTATTTACTTTAAACCTTCATATTTGTAAACGAATATATTACAAAATAACCAATATAGTTTAAGTAACAGCATAAAATCTAAAATTGTCAAAATATCGAATTTTAAACACTATCTCCCATTTAATTCTTATAATTCTATGTCCCACGTGACGTCACCGTCAGTCAGCTGCATGCGCAGTAACATACCGTTAGTCTGTGTATCGTGACAGTAACCGTAAAAATATAGCGGTTAGTGAAATGACGTTAGAGTCACCATATTCAGGTAACCGCGTCCCTAATTTAACCGATTTTTCAGGAATGTCAAACAAAGTGGTTAGTTTTGGACCGAGTAACCGATATTTCGGTTAATAACGGGCAATACTCTTGACTACGTACATCAAAAAAATTAAATTACATAAATGTCATTAACATTTAGGTTACAATAGGTCATTTCCTTTGCATCGAAAGTGTAGCACTGAGCTACACCACTTCTGAAAATATCGTTCCATTTATACAATATGTATGGATAGAACGATATTTTCAGAAGTGGCGTATCTCAGTGCTACACTTTCGATGCAAAGGAAAAGACCTATAGGTTACAATTTATGAAATTTTTATTCTCTGATAATACAATATCTTAACTTTAATTCAAAATTAATGTTTAAATTAGTTTTTTTTTCTTAATATTATTATCACATGCAGATATAAAATAATCAAAAAGTACGAAAATTATACAATACCATTTTGGTAGTAAAATAATTTGTTTAAAAAATAATTTGATAAAATTTTGAAATTTTAAGAGGTCATCTAAGGTCAAATATAAACATATGATCAAATTTCTTCTGTGATTAAATGAAATTATAAAAAAAGAATATGTTTATTGCGAAATGGAAGATCATCGTACCTACGCAAATTTAGAGGTCATGAACAGTTTTTGCTTCGAAAATAATAAAAAATGACGCTGAAGATTATTTTCTATCGATCGGCTATACCTATCAAATTTGACATATTTTCAAAAAAATAACGATGAATTAGGTAGTTTCTCATAATTTCGTCTGATCTATTGATTGGAAAATAAATTTGAAAATTCAGATTTATGATAATTCTTAACTGCAATGCCATTTTGTACTGTAATAAAAATTAAAAAAATAATTTTGCTATGAAATGTTGAAACTAGAGCCACTTTGCATCAAATATGAATATCCATGTAGAAACATTTTTAAGCATAAAAAACACTGAAGTCTTCTTGAATTTTAAAAATTAGAATAAGACAAAAAATTGTTAGGTTAAGAAAAGGCGAAAAAATTAAATTCGTTGTTTAAATTTGGTAAGTAGGTAGGAAACTGTAAAAGATAACTTTTTCATTTAACACTTTTTAGAAATATAACTTATTGAAATATTTTTGAAATATGACATGTCGCTGGTTTGCAAAAATACCGATGTACTACAATTTTTTTTTTATTGAACTAAGTAAACAGAACGAACATAAATCAATTATATTTTATCAAGAAAAATGACGGACTGTCGAATTCTGGTCAATGTTCGCTAAACAGAGATAGAGTCATAATTTATTTGAGACAACCAAGTTTGATGTGCATCACGAATATGGGCTCATTTCAATTACAACGTCAATGTCAGCTCCAATTACAAAAACAGAAGTTTTAGTGTTATACCACAATAATTCGTGCAATTTTTTCAAACATATTTTGAAGATTTTTTTGTCTTTTATTTTAGAAGTATAATATGTTAAAAAGAAATCTTGTATTTTATTTTTTGTTTTTGGTGTCGCCCAATTATTTTAAATTTAGACAACAATGACATAATAAGTTCTTTCTTTAAAATTCATAATCTCAAGAATAATGACTGATGTCTGAAGAGGGTCGGTTTATAATTTTTTTCTAATTTCTACATATAAAGTGTCACAAAGATCTAATTTACGCAACCAGTTGCATAGTTGAGCAATATGAAACTGGTTACGAAAAATTCATTATGTCACCAGTTGCGAAAAGAAGAGAAATATAAATAAACCTTTTTTTGATTTTAAAATCGATATATACATTATTATTGACAGTGTATATCAAAGATAAGCAGGTTGACTTATAAAAATAGAATTTGGTTAAACTCACAACCTAGTAATAATGTTGTTTTGGTTCTTATTTTCTATTATACTCTACGTACAGGCCGTGCCTCCTGTGGGGTTTTTTATTCACTATATTTTCTGTATATGTAAGTATATTAAAAATTGTATCTTTTGTGAGTAAATTATTATTATTATTATTATTAGGTATTCTAAATCAGCACAAAATAATTAAAACACAATACACGACAAAATAACTCACTTTTTTGAAAACTAAATAACTTTAATAAGCAATATAAACACACTACAAGTCGTTGAGAATAAATAATGATGTATATGCAACTAACAAGAAATTAATATTGGTTGTCTAGATCTCAGTAACGTTTTACCAAAACACAATTTTATAAATAATCTAGTAAAAATTATAAAAAATATTGTATGTAAAACGTTAAGAAATGCCGTTTTATGTAACTCGTTCATGTTGCGGGACCTCGCTCTGCTTGTCCCGCAAATATTCACTCGCAAGATGAAATAAGACATTTCGTAACTATTGCATAGCTATTAAGGAGTTTTAGCAAACATCCACTAACCATCTGCTAACGTTACCTTAGGGATATACTGTAATCTACCCCATTCAATGTTTATGAAAAATATCATAATCTAAGTTTAACGTAACGTTAGCGGAGATCTTATGTATCTTATTAAATGCGTACTTTAACGGTAACGCAATTTACTATTTGATATAAGTTGACATATTAAATAATGCGTCCTCAAAATAATTTTTTTTTGTAGTTTTTTAACATTATAATTTAGAAAGGCACGATTAAAAAATTTAAATATTTATTAGGGAAACATTTGGAATACTTTCGATCTTTTTTCGTAAAAATATATAAGATATTAACAAAACTATTGTCTATTTTTGATTAAAGTATTTTTTTTTTTTGAGAATTTTAGCAACAGTTAAAAATTGTCGCCGATTTTAAAACTACTATAAAGTTAGACCCTCCATCATAAAGTATAAGGGATTGTAAAGTACCAACAGGAACTATTTTGCTACCTATGTTGCCACTATAAATTGCCACGATATTTTAAAATTCCAAGAAATGGCCACTGGAACTATTCTGGACCTTTTTGTCTATCACCAATGGGCCTAATGAAGCCTAAGTGCTATTGAGCAATCCACCCTCCCCCACTCTACAGATACAGTTAAAAGAACCATATAAAAGAGCCATATCCAATAAAGTAGCAATATTAGTATCAGGGTGTACCCCAGGGACTTTAAACGACCAATTTAAATCTTTACAATTTTTAAAAAAATATGTTGGGCATGATGGGTACTTATTGATAAAACATAATCTAATAGGTCTTGTGAGAAAGAAATTACTTGTTTAAAATTTCATTTTGTTTCAATACCAGATTATCCCGAGTTATCGTTTAAAGGCAATATAATAATATAATACCACGGCAAATAAAACGTTTTTGAAATCCAATATTTACATCACCTATGTATAAAGTGCAATTTTAACTGTGTGTTTTTGGATTTGCAAGTATCCTGTCAATAATATCGATTATATAATTTAAAATGTTTAAAGAAAATACATTAATTTAATCTTTGCATTCAGTATAGGTGTAATGGAAATTAAAATGAAAGATATCTTAAATTGGCATTATGCAATTTTATATTAAACAATATTCCAATTTAATTAATGAATAATAAATAAGCAAATTTCTAACGTCACTAAACAAAATATGTATTTTAAATAATATAATTAATCATTATTGGGTAATTTTGACCGATTAGCAACAAATATCTAAAAGTGTTATCTATCCTAAGTCATACCATTTGTTATTATTAACAAGCCTCAAAACAATAATGGGTAAGCAAGTTTTGATCTAAAAGTGAAAAATTGATATTTATATACAACTTAGACTTTATTATTATCATCTATAATTAATAACTAGTTTATGTTGGGGAAAAGACATAAAGAATATTATTTTTAATTACATACAGTACTTATATACATTTCTTCTACTGTACATAGCAACCATAAACAAATAATATTTTCTAAAACGTAAATTATTATTTTTTTAATCGTTACCAACGTAATATTTCAAGATTTTACATCATTTTTAAATAGTTCATGACGTTGACACCCTCGAGGAAAACAACTATTACGAAAGTCTCTGACTTTAGACATTCTGTAAGCAAACTTTAAAAGAGCATGCGAAGTTTTTAGAAGATGTAATAAAAATAAACTATAATAAAATGATGAAATGAGAATTCTTACAAAATAACTTTGCAAACTTTGAAAAAACAAAAAAAAACATATTTCAGGGCAACATTTTCTTTTGAAGTAGCATATTTTTTATAAGTTTAAGATTTATTATTTTAACACTGTGACAAAATATGCTTAGTGTTAACCTTGAAAAGCTTCGTATATTTAAAAAGACATTGAAAAAATTTACTTTTAAATAACACGTAAAGGAGTGTTTTACTAAATCAGTATTGAATAGTCAAAAAAACTGGTTCACTTTGAATTAAACCTTAAAAAACAGTAAAATTAATTACTTACTCATTTAAATTAATGATCTAACCAACTGAAACTTGTTAAAATTCATTTTTTTAATTTGTTCAAAAACGTATAAGGAAAGGCTATTTAAAAACAGATACCTAAATGATGTTGCCGAACCATCCCTACCTGCCCTATAAACTCTATAGTCACCCCAATCAAAAAAATGTAAATGTCAATCCACCACATTAAAATTTCCCAACTTGAAAAACGACAAAAATCATTTTAATAAGTAACTTACTTTGTGATGAAATTTGTGCTACCACACAAGACTGCACCAATGGGACATCCCAAACCTTTACTTAAACAGAAACAAACAGAATCCACATCTCGCACAACTCTACGTGGTGTTACTTTCAGATATGTTGCAGCATTCATCAATCTAGCACCGTCCATGTGGATGGGAATGTTGTGTTCTGCTGCTATGTGGCTTACTTTTTCTAACCAATCCAAAGGTAAAACCTAAAAATTTTGAGTGGCATTTACATGAAAAAAGATATAACCAAACAAAATAAAAATCATAACAGTTTGGTTTACTGAAATAATAATATTGTAGCAGAAACTGTCAACTGAATAAAAGTGATAAACGTTTTGAAGGAGTTCAATTTACAAAACAAAAAAAAGAGTGAAAGATAAAAAATTGCTAAAACTTTAATTTTAATCTTCTGTTTGTATCCTTTAAAGCATATTAAAAATAATTTACCTTTCCTCCACATAAATTATGAGTATTTTCTACAAGAACGAGAGATGTGATTGGTTCATGGATATCAGGATTTTTTCTAATTTTTTCTCTAAGTTCGTCGAGATCAAAAGTACCGTCTTCTTTATTCGCAACTGTATATGTTTGGATTCCAGCAAGTTGAGAAGCACCCCCTGCAAGTTTCAAATAAAACTTTTCGAAATACTATTTGTTTCTCAAATAATATAGATCATTTTAAAGGAAATCACGAATATTCTATTGTTTCTATTGCAAACTATTATGTACCGAGGAAGGATACCTTCAAGTGAAACAGATGTGACTTGTTGATGTTAAAGATTTGGGTATTCAAATCATCGAAAAACAGAAAATAATTTTGAATTCTATGAAAAAATCGTTGTCAGAATTATTGGTGCTGGAGTTTCTCAAATGTGTTAATGAGGATGTGTGGATAAATCCACTAGAAATTTTAAAATATTGGAATTTATTAAAGTAAAACCTTAATAAATAATATAACTCTGAAAAATAAGTAAGGTTTGCTTATAGACTGTCAGTTAGTGACTGATCTAGATGTCCGATTTTGTATACAAGCCTCGAAGAGGGTTGAAAAGTACATCGATGTTGAGTAGAATGAAAGGAAATTTATGAGTGGCTCTTGGGAATGACACATGGAAAATTCGATTTTCCTTAACAGAAATATTTTCCGACCCCAAAATACTCTTATCAATTCGTGTCATTTAATCCAATATGTTTTTCGGACCAGTGACGATGTGCATTTTCATACATTCGATGGGCTTGTGTGGAAAAAATCTCGATTTTTTTGCAAGATTACGCTCTTATTTCATTACTTGCAACATTAAAGCATTTGGTTTTCCGAAGCCTAGTTCTATTAGTTAATCGTTTAGTGAACACAACAAATATCTTTAATTTTTGTTAAGGAAAATCGAATTTTCCATATGTTATCCCCAGGAACTACTCATACATTTCCTTTCATTCTACTCAAAATCGACATACTTTTCAACCCTCTTCGAGGCTTGTATGCTAAAATGGGGCACCTAAACCTGTCAATATCTGACAGTCTATTAGTAAACATATTATTATATCCTAATCATTAGCGGATTTCTTAAGAGACTAGCTAGGCTATAGCTTACAACGGAAAATTTTTGGCCTCGGAAAATTGTAATGAATCTACAAATTATTTTACATTTCTGCAAGAAATCTACAACTTTTTTTGGCAACCACGATGCGTTAGGAGAAACTGAAGAAGAACGATAAATAACTCCAAAGAGTATATCGTCTACGAGATGGTCATGCGAGGGTTTAGTGAAAGTGGAAAGACATTCAAAATACTCAAATGACTTACGGCTGTTTTACGAAATAGTATTCTGAAACACATCAATGTAGTTAGAAAAAAACTACAACAGAAAGAAACAGATATTGGATTTGCCATGAATTTGTACAAACCCTTAATTTCATCTCTCCGTTTGTGAAGAGGGGCTAAGATGGTGATTAGTAATTAGAATTACATTGCAAGCGAAAAGCGTACAAGAAAGAAAAGGCTACATTTCGATGAAGGAGATGATGATGAAGTTCTATTCGGTGCTAAGGATGATTTCAATATAAACGTTTTTCTTACAGTGGTAGATCGATTAATCTTGGAATTGGATCGTCGAAAATGTGTGAAATAAGGAGTGAACCATTAAAATTAACTAAATACTTTATTTAGTAAAAAAAAACTAAGTGAAGTTTATTCATAGGATATGTCAGATGATCTAGTTGAAGAAATTTTGTACCTCAAAGAGTATCTGGCACTAGAATACCAAAACATGTAAATATCAATAATATGTGCAACTGGATTACAGATCGGAATCCGATTGATATTTTTTTTCTAATAACGATATTGTTTTAATAATTTACAAATAAATGGCAGCAAACAATTCTTGAAACCAATTAAAACATACTTATGCTCAAATATGTCCGAAAGCAGATTAAATGATTTAGTATTTTTATCAATTGAATCTGACAATGTAAATTCGGTTTTATTTGACGATATGATTAAAATTTTCATTGAGAATAAATTCAGAAGAAAAGGGTAATGTTAGAGAAAGGAAAGGCGATTTAAATTTAGTTGAACCTCTATAATATGTAAATTCTTGAAATAAAAAATATTGCATTATTACTAACTTCAATTTGTTGCAAGTGCAATATGGAAATATTTAAGTTAATGTTATGTGGTGCATTGAAATCGTAATAAAATTAGCTATCAAATGAAATGTCACACGTTACAATAAGTAAAAGCTTTTAGACCGCTAGAGGACGCAATAATCAAAATTAAAGCAATGAACAGTCATATTGCTGAATTTCCCATAAAATTACATTTTCAATGAAGTGATATATACATAGGACACATTTTGTGGGGAGGCAGAATTTTTTATGTCATAAAATGCTTTGATTAAAATAAAGATATTTCGAGATTTATTATAAATATGCACAATAATAATTGAGATACTGAATTCATTGCATTTGGCTACCACACACTGTATAATTTCAAAGTTACACCAAAGGAGGGCCTACTTATTTTTAGAGTTATCTCAGCTGTATCATTTATGTCCATATTTTTGAAGTACCTTATGACAACCATCACTGGCCGATGTGTAGTGCCAGATTGTTTGAGTGAGCAGTACTCTTGAACTTTCTAAATGTCATACTAATACTTAAAGTTTTTATAAAAATACATAAATATCTCTACAGTAATTCAAATATAAGATTAAAGTATAATGCTGATTTATTCATTTGTTGAATTATTAAAAAAATTGATTTATTTAAATATTATTTCCACATGCTTTGGAATTTTATGTTTAAAAAAAAGTATAATATAATATTCACATTTTACATTTAGTACGAAATTTGAAGTAATAAAACACTGTAGAACACCTATAAGTATGTGAAAGGTATTTTTTTATGATAGTTGCGCCCTAAATACATATGATAATATATGCAAATTATCATTCACTTTTATTATATCAGTTACTTGATAATTACATATTTATATTCATTTAATTATAACGTTCAACAACCTGAAATGAAAGAGAGAGGTAATTGTTTTCACTTCACTACTTAAAAATAAAGAAACCAAATTAAGTATGAATTTAACAAAATGTTCAAAAATACAAAATTTGATGTTGAAATAATCAACATGTGAGCATGCATTTCACTAGACTTAGAAAAAATGTATACATACTTAGATATATTTTATTTTTGTTGTTATAATTAAAAATAATTGTACTTCAACTTGGACTTTATTATTCACTCTGAATTCAAAATGAGAATCTGTAAATTTCCAGTATTTGTATCATATAATGATTTAATAAGGTAGGTCATAAAAAATCATCTAAGATGTATACAAATGCTATAAATGTAGGTCAATAATAAAATTCCTACAATGCAAATATGAAAAATAGTGTTGTAAGATATGTTACTAAAATTATTTTTCATAAATTTAATACCATAATAAGCATTAACAAGGACAGTAAGTAGTATCATCAATCAGCATACTGAATTGACCTTAACATTATCACAGATAGGTTGTTGCCATTCAGTAAAAAAAGTTTATGAGGAACCTCCTTTGTCAGAAACTCTTCTTTTTAATAATTGTATATTAACTTACCTTGCTCCAAACGGAATGTGTGGCTCTTATCACCAGCTATTATTTCACTACCTCTATTTGGACAATGTACCATCACTGAAAGTATAAAATATAATTTGGGATTGTTTTTGTTTTCATTAAATTACAAAGTTTGGTTTTATTTTTAAACAAAATATTTCTTAATAAAGAACACAAAAGCAACCCTCCATGACTATTTTCATTTATTATTTATGAAATGTTGAATAAAATTGCATCCATCATATAATGTAGATACCCAGATACCTAATCTGATGATGATTAAATAATCTATATAATCTGAATATTCTGAAATACAACAAAGAAAATAATGACAATATCTATGGGCTCCTAAATTTTTGAAAATGATTACCTATATTCTATATATTAAGGGAATATAAGATGATTATACTCCAAATAAGACATACACTAAAAGTCATTATAATTATTCTAAAAAAAGGATAAAGACTATGACTGTGGTAAAAGTGAACAATAAAATTGTCTAAATTTACCAGTTACAATAACAAATATATAATTTTAAAAATGGAGCCTGTGGCTTACTGGTTATTCTGGACTATAGTAAGGTGACCATATTTTTTTTGCAGGATGGGAGAGGTGAGGACCTTTTTTAGCTCCTCCAACCCAAATATAAATATAAACACAAAAAAGTAATGAAGAAACCAGAATACTTTTTTTAAGCTTCCCAAGTGGCATTTGTTGTAAATTATGTATTACATTTGCTTTCTTTAAAATTTGATGCAGACGATCCGAGATCTAGTTAAAGAGCTGAATAGCAAATTATTTGTTGCATACAAGTTTTATATTCTTCACTGGTCAACTAGTCCTCTGATAGTTCTCAACATATTTTTGAAGAACCTGAACAAGTCCAATGGCGTTTACTGGACAAATACAGTGTTTTGCTGGATATATACATCATTTTACTGTACGTTTGCTGTACAAGATCAAATGCTGGACAGACTTTGAAAATGCTGTCGTCTCCCTAGACTATAGGATCCCTGGTTTTATTCCCATTAGAGCCAGAATTTTCTAATTAAAATAGTGAATTAGATATTTATTCCTCTGCCTAGATATATATTCACATTGAAACATTTACTGTTGGGTTCTAATTAGCAGTATAGAACACAAAGCCAATGGGACTAATTAAAAAAAATACATTGAAAATTTATGATAAATATTGGCTGAAGGACCTCGGTCAATGGCCTTTTGTAACTTTTAAGTTTCAATAAAGCACTTTTATTATTATTATTATTGTATGATAAATTTTGAAAATTGCATGAAACAGATGTTGAATTTTTCTATAGATTCATGAAAAATATTCTTGGTAACAATGTCATTTTGATCTGGAGTCTCAGGATTTGGTGATCAATCTGTGGGCTCCAGGTTTAGATTAAAATTCTTTAGGGGCTGAAACTTAAATAAACTCAGCCAAGTGTGACACTAGGCCATCATTCGGATCAGCATGTGGATAATTCAAGATGTGATGAGCTAAAAAAAATGTATTTTTCTTCTCCAGGTCAGCATCGCTGCAATATTGGGAACCCTAAAATCTCTCTTGTTTAAAAAATAGTCAAATTTAAAATTACGAGTTCCAAAATGTACAAATTAATTAAAAGTCATAAAATTCACAAATAATAGGCTTTCTTCAAAATATTTTTATATTTTAAATGGAAACTTACTAGCTATCAAATTGGCCATGGTTCCACTGACCAAAAACACAGCATCTTCTTTCCCTAAAAGCTCAGCAGATCTTCGTTCTAATTCAATAACTGTAGGATCCTCCCCGTAAACATCATCCCCAAGTTCGGCAATATACATAGCCTCCCTCATTTCTTGAGTAGGTTTACTTATAGTGTCCGTTCTTAAGTCAATTATTTTCACATCAGCCCCAAGATCACCCTTGATAATCTTTTCATACATGTTTGTTGAATTATTGTTCTCACTGATGAAACACAACAAATAATAACATTTACAAGGCAATGGTCTTGCTTTTATAAGTTCAAAGTAGTAGGGAGTAACTAGTTCATAAACGTTCGCATTACCACACTCTCTTTAATCTACGTAATTACACAAAACTACTGAGTAAGAATCATATAATTTGTTATTATTATGTATAACTTAAAAAACCAGTTGCGAAACTCTTTTACATAGTATAATGAAATTCTTTAGATAACTCTGTTTATGTCTTTTTTTCTGAGATAAGGTCAAATTCAATGTATATATTACCTAAAGGTTCTTTTATCTTGTATGAAATAAATATTTATTATATCTGAACTGAAGCTTTATGAAGTAATAATTTTTAAATTTATAAATTGTTTATCTATTTTTATATTTTTAACGTCATATTTCAAATGCAAATCACAGAACACTTACTATGCATGCACAGACACAGAACACCCACAAATTAGGCATTCCAAACTGAATGGCTACCAGTGGGTTCTGACCAATGAACTGGAGTGGGGTAGAATGCTTGTCAATAGGCTTGAGATGCGACTCTATGGGCGAAAACAGGTTATTTTTCGTCTCATTCGGGAGTATTTATAAAGACCATTTCCTATTTCACTTTGTTATTGTCTGATCCACCAGCCTGTGGATTGAACAATAACAATGTGAAACAGAAAATGGTTATTATAAATACTCCCAAGTGAGATGAGAAATAAAAATGGCTGCGCCCATAGAGTCGCATCTTGTTCAATTGATACAATATGCACATTAGCTTTCTACCCCACTCCAGTTCATTGGTTCTGACGGGTTATGAGTTATGATATGGCAAAATTATGGCAACCCTGTAGGCCTGGTGATTTGACAAGGTCAATGAAATAGAGGAGCGGCTATCAGGCTAGGGGATCTTTAATAGGGAAATGCTTACTCGTGTTGTAGTACTGTGCACCACCCATAGATGGCGCTACTTACACAAAGTTTGCTCGTTGCATTCGTCGAGCAGATTCAGAGCAGGTTCAGAGTAACGCAAGTGTACGCAAGTTGTTATTTAAAACTTTCAACAGCTAAAAAAACGCTAATAATGGCAATAATGGTAATGGTTGATTTGTTTTATTAGGTTAGTTTTTCGAAGATAATTTTTAAAGCTTTAAACATATATAATTATGGTGCGAATTCGTCCTTGTGCTGATCCAGATTGTCAGGATAAAGTTAGTCGCAGGTAAGGAATACATTTACAATTTTATTTCTTTACAAGTAAAAACTTCTTTTTGTATTTTATTCTTAAATACTTTGCCAAATTTTAAGAGCATATATTATTACTTAAAAGTACCCAATTTGTGAAATAAATTTCCAAAATAATGCGGGTAACCTAATGTTTTCTAGGAAAAATTAAAAATCTTAACCTAACTTTTATCATTTTCTATACAATTTCAGTAACTAGATAAAATATGTGAATATTAAGAAGATTGAAATAAATAGTGTTATTAGTATTTTTTTAGAATTATACAATATGTAATGGATACTTTATAGTAGATACCTATATACAATTTTTTTTCCGAATTCAAAATGAGGTACTTTTCAAATATACCAATAATTGTATATTTTATATTGTGCGACTCTTATTATTTTTTGCTCCATATACTGTGACCTACCTCACCACCTAGGTATATTCACAATTTATTGATTCCAATTAATAAAAGTTGCATTCTTACTAAATTCAAATTCCTTCATTTTATTGAAAAATCTTCTACGATATATTTTTAAGAAATGCCGATTCATTCTCACTAGCTAATAAATTAATAGCTCAGCTGAATTGACTCAAAACAAAAATAATAAAATTGAACTTTATATTTTTTAACTGATACTCTTCTTCATTTTTTACATGAAAACGAATCAGCAAACACTGCAATAGGAAGTGAAAAGTACACCCAACAGCAGCCAGAGCCAACTTTCCCCAGGAACTTTCGTTACAACTTCTACTGGATACAACCATGGGTGAACTTCGCAATAGTTTTATATTCATATTTCTTTATTATTGTGTACTGTAATAAGAATTCGTGCAATTTTAATTCTAATAATATAAAATATATGGTTATAATCGTGTTTTACTTCATAATAAGATGTATTTTTTGTTCCATAAATCCAAAATTATAATTTTTCGTTTTCTTTTTTACTTAAAATATTTCAAATTTTTATCTATCACAGAACATAACCCAATGGATTATATCCATCTAAGTATGTTGAGTGAAGAATAAAATGTTTGAATCATTTTAAGTAAAAAAGAACGAAAAATTATAATTTTGAAAACTTAGTAGTGGTTTATTAGAAAGGCCGAGTTTAAAAAACCCGCTCTCATTGACCCCTACCGCCATCTATATAATAAATCTTGAACAAATTTTCAATTATTAGTTATCTTCTTTTTTTTTAACTCAACTATTTGCAACCGCTACGGATGGCGCTGAAAGATGAGTAAAATTTTTCACTGTTGAGTGGCCCATCTTTAAAGGGTATGGTCTGTGGCGGCTATCGGCCATATGCACCATTCTTCTGTTAATAGTTATCAGAGAGTTAACTACATAACTGACTGTTAAATTGACAATTTTGTATTCAAATTGTCAATTTAACAGTCAGTTATGTAGTTAACTCTCTGATAACTGTTAACAGAAGAATGGTGCATATGGCCGTAAATGCTGACCAGCGTGCACATATTATTTTTTGTGTTTTCCGCTAGATGGCGTGTATTTGAGCGCGGTTTTTTAAATTGATAATTTTGACTTGCACACCATACAGTGCGTCAAAAATTGTATTTTAAATTATATTTTATTGTTATTAATTCTGGGTTAGACGTGAGTTAATAAATAACCCATTAATTAGGAAGTTATTGGTAGGTATAAATAAAATAACCAATATAAAATGTATCAGTAGTTCACTCATTTATTTTAAAAAATAAAATCACTACAAATTTGTTAGTAATTTAAATAATAATATTGGGTTTTGATGGTATATTAAAACACTAAATCATTATAGTCAATTTATTAAAATATAGAAATAATAGTTGTGGCAATCATTGTCTCTAAAAAATTGAGTTTCATCCTTTTTTGTGTATAGAATTGTTTAATAAATATATATTGAGGGTAGGGTGAGTGTATGGTAAATAATAAAATGTATGTCTCGAGTCTAGAATAAAAATAAGCCTAATTGGTCCTTTTGTGCAATGAATAATACTCTTGTAGCGGCAGGAGAAGGCATGGCCGATAAAGTACTTTATGAAGTATATACAAAAGTTCTACTTTTCAACTGTTTTCTGTCCGAATAACGACGTTTTTTGACACATTCGAATAAGAAAAATTTTAAAATGTACAAACATATTATAAGACCTAAATAACCTATATAACACAATTTTAAAAATGTTACATATGAGGTAAAAATTAAATACAAATTAAAGTTTCAAATAGTTATAGCATACATTAGAATAATTAAGTGGTACCATTACGGATCACCGAGTATGACTCATAAATTCTACATAGTGTTAATATGTCTTAGACGAAAGATATGCATAAAGTTTATATTTTAATGTATTAAAGATTCGTTGCTATCAATATGAATATATATTTATATTGAAACATTCAATACCTCTATTGATGTCGGAACATAAAAAATAATAATAATTAGGCAAATAAAAAGTGATAGGTCATAATAATACCAATTCTACCTCTCTTGTCTTAAATAAAATACATTACAGATTAAGTTAAAAAAATATTTAACTAGGAAAAGGAACCTTAATCTATATCAACTAATATTAAAAAAAAATCAAAAACCTTAAATTAGAAATTAAAAATAATTATGATCATTGTCACTACTTTTACTAATAACTAAAGAACTGCTAAGAGTACTTCTAATAATTTCGTTTTCATTTAAATTGGGTTTTTTTTGATAATTATTGCCCTTTTGCTTTTTTTTTTGTTGAGGTGAAGACCAGCTGTTTTTTAATTTTTTTATTTGGTGGCTCATTAATTTCTGCAGAGGTTACACAAGGAATATCGACTCTGCTAATGCTGTTGTCATAGTTTAAGAGCAAATTAGCATTCTTCAAATATTGAGAAACTTGCTTGAGAACATTTTCATCAGAGGAATTTTCTAATTGATTTAATTTTTTATTTTATTTTTTAATGTGCCTAAACTTGTTGCCTCTGCTGAAATATTTTGTCCCAAATGCTCTAAATGTGTATTTACTTCAGCCTTGTCTTCATCACATTTATTTTGTTTATATTTACCATCAGCTTCTTCAGAATTGTTATCTGGCATATATAGCAAAATGAAAGGAATATGTTTGCGTATTGTATTTCGTCTTAAATAATCTAAACAGGTGCAGGTAATAACTGATAATGCAGATAGGAAATGGCACTTCAACATTAACAACACAATTCAAATTCAAACTTATTTGTTCGACAATTGACAATATGATCAGCAGTAGCTGCGCCCTCTGACGAAAAGTAAAATAAATAATCTGTGCACGCCGGTCAGCATTTAGCCGCTCCTTGAAATAGATAGTTACATAGATTGATCATCCATATTTTTCAAAATAAACATAAGCTTATGCCTTGAAGTAAAAATGTAAGCAATTATTTTTTTTTAAATATCTAAAGGCTAAAAATTGGTTTTAAAACACATTTTTGCTAAACCGATTCAAATTAATAAATATTTGCCAGGCAATATGGCCGCTCGTAAATGACCAGCTTTGAGCAATCTATATAACTATATATGCATCATTGACCCTGTTAATGACAACATGACAACAGGGTTGCCATATCTAAACTGTCATTACCCACTGGTAGCCATTTGGACAGGTCGTTGGAATGCCTAATAGTCCACGTGCTCCACACAACCGACAAAGAAGAAAGACATGACATCGGACCCAAGGACACTATGGTCCGTATCACGGTGTACTATAAGGTGTATCAACTCCTATTTAAAAACAAATGAAAACGGCGATAAAACCGATCGTACTTCCTAGCCAAAATCCGCTAGGTTCGCTAGTATCTATCCGGCGAGAAAGTAAATAAAAGATGAAGGTTGGTAGGAGCTGCAATTTGAAAAGTGTTGACAGATAAATATTTTTTAAAATCTTAAAATATATAAATCATGGTGGATCGTTGAGCTGTTTTTAATTGTGATTGTGGGAGAGTCTTCAACATATTGATAGCAGTTTTATAATGCCAAAAAACAGTTATACAGAATATGGTGCAATTATTTAGGTGGTATGGAAATAAACATTAAACCCAAAAGTTCCATTTGTGAAAAACATTTAAATGCAAATTATGTTATTCGTGAAAAAGTGCTAAGAAATCTACTAGGAAACGTTATTTTTCAAGTAAATATGTTTAATGTCTACGTTTTAAATGATTGTAGGTTATGTAAATAGGTTATTCAACTTTGTCTTTTCTATAATAAAAATAATTATTAGTATAAAGTTTTACTATATAAATATTTCGTATTATTTATCCTGTCCCCTTGGTACTAATAATGTTATGACTTGGACCCTATTATAATGTGTTCATGGTATAAATTTCATATACACAAGGTACCTATTTCTTTTGATATTTTTCTGACCCTGCGAATAAATAAAATCTTTGACTTATTCCTTTTAGCCTGATTATAATGCTAGAAAGTTGTATCTGGTTATAAGAATCAAATAGATACTATGATAAATTTATTTTACTTGTAGCCTTTTTATTTTCAAGTGTTTAAATATACATTTGTTTAATAATAATCATCCCCGAATGTGTTTTGTTCCAGTTCTTTAAATGTATTTACTAGGTTTTTATAGAAGTACTGATTTTAAATTAATACAAATTTGAGTTGTAAGAAATATTAAGGATTTTTCAATTCTGTATTTTTATAGGAGTTAATCCCTTTAAGTAAATAAATGTAGTTTGGGGTCGTAGATGTTGGTATTTGTGTATTGAATAATGTGTACATACACTGGTTAATAATTTAAACAATGTTTTTTTCTGATGTACCTAATAATTATTTAAGGTTATCTTGTAGTTGAAGAGTCTAGAAATCCGCATATTCACACCATTCCGCACTGAAGTCTAGAATTTGACACAAATTTGAAGTTAAAAATAACGATCCTATTACTTGAAAATCTACAGATTCTTTTTATTTTTAATCAATGTAAAAATTGGTAAATACATGATAAAAAGTAAAAGTTATTTCAATATGCTTATTCCCTGGTTCCAAATAATTAAATATAACCTTGCAATTATATGTTAGGATTCCAACTATCGGAACAAGAATGGTGCATTTCCAGACCCTTCAATTATAAGATTACCATTATTTAATGTGCAGTGCAAATATAAAAAAAAAACTACCTAAAAAATGCTGTTCCTGCTTTTATTACTTATGATGGGACTACTTCTCAAAGGAGACGAGAATGTGGAAAGTATTGCTGATACAGTTACCGAAGTTATCCACTGGAGGTGAAGTGTTAATCTTTTAGGAATATAGGAAATATTTTTTTATACCTAACAACTTAATATTTATTTATTGATAAGTTATAGATACTATGTATTTGAAATTCAGAGTAATCATTATGACAGCAGCATTCTTATTGTATTCGGATTCTAACACAAATAAAACATCTCATTAAATTTTTGTTAAAATTATTAATTTATTAATTTTACACTAGAAAGAAAATTAACAATACACACAAAATTATTTAAAATTAGAAATAAATACAATTTACACATTTCCCATTATTACACTTATTTTCTTAATTTATTCATTTCTTATATTAACAATTTCAATTAATAATATAGTTCATTATTTAATTGGAACTCATTTTATAATTTTACTAATTATTTTTTTATATTTATTTGTGGAAAATGAAATATTAAATAAAAGCATAGGAATTGTTCTATTGGATAATAGCAGTAATGAAAAAATAAGTAGGAAAATTTCAAATGTATAGTTTCCAGATTTATTATGAGTTTTTTATATTAATGTACTCAATAAGTAGGTTTATTATGTTCGCTTGTACACGTCACAGTTAGCAGCAGACAGTAACAAACCTGACAACACTTCTGATTTCAGAAAAACATTACAACAATTTGTTTTACATTATATATTTCAATAATATAATAATCATTTATATTTAATTAATGACAATGTTTACTTTTTAAATAAAACTATATGAGCCCTGTCCCGTTTCAATTAGCACACTTCTCATATTTATAGTGACTGTCACTACAAGAACAAATCATACATAAATCTGATAAATTCTTTTATTTTTTTAACCCTTTCACTTCCACTTTCATTAAAAAAAATACCATTGTAGTAGATTGTATGTTTTCTTTGTTTATTTTAAGTAAATTAAAATATTTTCATAGTATTTTTTATTACTCCAAGACATAACGTCCCTGTTCAGGGACATTACAAAAACAAAAATTTACTATGAAAATAAATTTTTTTAAATATTAATCTTTGAAAGTAATGCAAATAAAGTAAATAAACCAAAAAGAAAAACATTCTACCAAAATTAACAGATGTATACTTCAGGGTTAATTAAGACAGTGTCCCTCTGGAGGGACAAATACACTGAAAGGGTTAAATATTTACAAATTTTCATGAGTGTTTCATCACCTTTAACTTTGATAACGGCAATAATTCATTAAAACATTGTATTTACAAGTTCTTGAAAATCTTGTGCAGGGAACCTACTCCATATTTTTAGATTACCCATTTGAATTAATTCTGGCAGTGATCTTGTGGGTGCTGCACGCCTCTGCTTAAAAATTATCACCCCATATACAAAAAAGCATCTTTATTAAATGAACAAGAAACTAAAAAAAAAATAAGCATTATTAAAAACTACAAAAAGTGCATCATTTGAAAATCCATATTCAAGCTCCAGATTTGTAAAATTAAAAAAATTCCAAATACACATTTAACTTGTTCGATTATTTATTGAATAAAAGGTCTGTTCCAACGATCAGAAACGAACCACTGGGTAGTACACAATTTTGCAGTCTCAATAAACTACTGTGCAGAATCCTGATGTCAGTAACTCATTTCTGAGCATTGTTGGAACAAACCTAAAGTAAATCGAAACCACTTAAAAACAAGCACAACATTTATACTCGAGCAAATTTTTAATTCCTATCAAAATTTTTAATTACTGAATATTTTGTTCTAGTTATATTAAAATTTAAAAGTTCTTACTCTTCATTATAATTATATTTTTTATTTTCCCTATATACCTACATACTATCTCTAACATTTTAAAAATTTGATGCCTAATTAAAGATTTCATCTAGCATTGCAGAACGAAAAATGTTTTTCACATTTGTATAAATCTTCTACATCTGTCATATTAGGATAACAAGATTGTATCTAGACAGGTAGTTATTTTTTGGAGTTGAAGTTTGTATAGCCATTAACTTGTTTGATTTTCATTGTGTTTCTAACTCTAATTTAAGAGAAAATCTTAAGTGATAAAAAATTCAGAAAGAACTAAGCGACCTACATTTTTTAGAATATTTGATAAAGCATAGTAGTAACTGCCAGTTAAAACTGTGTTTCTAGTATTTAGTTTAGGTAACAGAGACAAAGCTTGGAACAAAAAATACATACTTTTGTTAATTCAGAATTTTTAAATGTTGTTTTATATTATAAATCTTTCTAGGTATCCTCTATCATTTTTTTTATAATTTTCAATCAAAACTGTTTAAAAACAAAAAGTTTAATAAAAAAATACCCATTATATTTAATACTGTTTATGCTCTAAAACTCACTGTTCTTTTAATGGCAGATTTTTTAACCTCTGAGTAAAGTTACGCATAAGTATAATCTATAGCTTAATCAGCAAGTAGTTACTTTCAACTTTATTCAGAGGTAAAAACCTGGCCTTTAATCTTAATATAATTGTGGAGGATGGAGACTACATTTGCTAGGGATTAGGGAATAACAAAGATATAACTACTATAATGACACTTGCTAAAAACTGTATAAGTTCTATGTACCTGCAGATAGAACCATGTGAATAACTTTAGTGCTTCGATAACACAACATTGATAATTAACAGATGAACATATTGGTCACAAAAACAAATTAATATATTCTACCAATCTCATTTTTTCCAAAAAGTACAGTTACAACCTTGTTATTCTTTGAGATGTATTTATTACTGATACTTATTAATAAAAATAATAATAATTGATATAGGTACTTACTGATCTTTGGAAACATATATACTCCAGTCCAGTGAGACTTCATTATTCTGGTATAATGCTACCTATTTCACAGAAATGTTTGTAATTCCAATCACTATGTATGGATTTGATTATAGTAGGTATAAAACTAAATGTTTATTGAATATCTTTAATCTGGGCAATGAAAATCACAAAACTCACTTTAAAAATAATAAGCTTCAATCTGAGTACCATAGTTAAGGTCCACTTCTTCATTTTATAATCAGTAACCCACTGTATTGCTGTTTTTGCCAAAACCAAAGGTAATATTTGAACACGGAACAAAATCAGCTGTTTTTTATAAACACCCCCATTTAACTTATTTAGTAGCAAGTCTCTGGCAGCAACTTGTAACTTAATTGGAGCATATTTATTAAATCTTGAACACTTTTTTTGATCGTATAAACGCACACATCAGTGTAGCTTCTTTAAAAAAAAAACACTTATAAGCAACCATCAATAACAATAAACTTATTTGTTGACCATTAATTTTTTCATCTGTACTTCTTCTGATAGTTTTGTCATTTTTCATTTCATATAAACTCGAATTTTCACCATAGAAGAACTATTTTTATGATTGCACTTTTTCTGACAGATAAAAAGATTGCCGCAATTTTCCGCCGTAACGACACTAGCGAACCTAGCGGATTTTGGCTAGGAAGTACGACCGGTTTTGGTATGTTTTTTTCAGGGAGTTGAAACACCTTTATAGTGCGCCGTGGTCCGTATTTATAAACAGGAACTTACCCAGGGGCTGGTAACTCTGAAAAACATGAGGACGGTAATTTAGTACCACTGCAATTAACGGGATGGTGCTCGTATCGAAATGTCATGTTAGTTGTCAGCTTGTCAACAAAACTTCAAACTTGGAAAAATTAAAATGGCTGTTGCATTTGAAGGTGTATTGGATTTTGATTCATCTAGATTTATTTTTCAACACCTTCCAATTTTAAGTATGTTTTCATGAAATGGGAACATGGATTTTAGCAACGAACAATAAAGCACTCCCAGATATTGGTAGTGATACCACGTATTAAAATATGAGGTCGTCATATTAAGGATAACTAAATAATTTGTAATAAGTGTCATAAGAAAAATGCATCTTGTACTGGCATCAATGGTAAGTACTATTTACAAACTTGTTTTTGATTCAGTCTTAAAATAATTGGTTTGTTATTTAAATTTCTTTTTGTTTTCAGTTTTTAAATGATCATTGTTGTAAAGAAAATGTTGGCCCTCCAAAATACCCTGTCGATTGATGAAATATTTGAGCCTCAGCCATCAATATCAAAAACTGATTCGATGCCATTGACATCAAACAAGAAAACGCCCTAAAATCTTCAAGAGTCCAAACGTGTGTAAGTTTAATTTATGCCCAAAAGTTAAATTCATTTATCACAATGCCCACATGATGAATAAAAATTTGATAACTATAAGTGCTGTATAAATGAATCAAGAAAACAATTATAGGATGAAGAAATGCTCCTCAACCTAATTAGTCGACTCGATAACCGTATGGAAAATTTTATCCACACTCAAATTTGCCTTGATAGTAAAAAAGGATGATGCTTCAACTTCAATTTTTTCAAACTTATTTGCCACTCCAAGTCGCAAAACTTTTATAAATGTCTTGAGCACTTATATATGCTGATTTTGTTACAGAAAACATTTTTGATAGGTTTGTGTTATAAATATTTAATTATTTAAGGACCGATTCCACCGTTGTGTTAAACGAAGTTTAAAATGACATTTTCACATTAACAATGTCATTTTAATCTCCGTTTAACACAACGGTGGAATCGACCCTAAATGATGTAAATGCATATTTGTTTAGAGTATTTCCATGTTCAAATAGACAAATTATATGATGCGGCGTTAATTTACTGTAATAAAAAAAATAAAATAAAATGCATTTTATTTCAAGTTTGAAATTAATGCAAAAATATAATGAAGTAAAATCAAATAAAGATATAAATCGGCAAAATATTTCACTAGTTTCAAATCACAAAACAGTCAATATGGTTGTTTTATGATTTGAAACTAGTCAAATATTTTTCCAATTTTTTTGCTTTATTTGATTTTCTTAATTACATTTTTGTGCTACTACAAAGTTAAATTTCAAAAAGCCCGCTCGTGGCGGCCATATTGAATTTTAGTACCACTCCAATTTGATAGATGGCAGCACATCGACTCAGAATTTTTCCATTGAGTTTCCCATCTATTCACATTAGTAATATATGAACTTACTGAACAATTGCTGCGTTTGAGAATCCACATCGGATGCATTTTTTACATCTCGAGCGTTTTTTTATTCACATCGGACACATCTGTCCCATTACATTTACGTATACTGAATCACGTGCTCAAAGATTTTTTACATCTCAGATGCATCCGATGTGGATTCTCAAACGCGGCAAATAGACTAAACATAAACAAACAACTATACACACAAGGACAACCCTGTTTTTTTCTAGCTTTTTCAGGGGACAAAAACCATAACTCAAACGCGACATATCCTTTTACAAATTCCCATTACCGATTCCAACACAATCCTAATCCCTCAATAATATCGTATGGTAAGGAGTGAGGGCTGCAATATTTGATCATTTTATATCAGAATAGGGGTAGATATAGGTGGACATTGGACAAGTCCGGTCGGACTCGGCTATATCAAGCTAGCGGACACTCTGTGGCGGCACCATACAAGACCTGGTGGGTTTTTTCGGCACCAGCTCGGACCAGGCTCATTTTTTGTAGCTTTTTGTTACGCCTGTCTCCATTTCGTTGCGAGGGCTGAACGTGAGTAATAATGGTAATAATCGTTTCTCCATGAGCGTGAGAGAAAAGTGCGTTAATTTAAAATCAAGTTTCGGTATCTACAAGTAATATAGGTCTTTTCCTTTGCATCGAAAGTGTAGCACTGAGCTACGTCACTTCTGATAATATCGTTCCATCCATACAATTTGTATATATGGAACGATATTTTCAGAATCGGTGTAGTCCAGTGCTACACTTTCGATGCAAAGGAAAAGACCTAAATGTGCAACTCGATAGTGTGACTATCTGTTGATAGATAGTACCAGTATTGCATTTCACGAATTATGGCCATCTTCCATCCAATATATTTTTGAGAAATTTAGATATAATCTCAAAATTGGATATTTATTTTTAAATGTTTTTTAGTGTTGTTTATGTATTTATACTTTTGTTGAATCAAGAATATTCTTACATCTTTTTTGAATGATTTCCTTAATCAATCGTTTTGCAGTATTTATGGACCAGTGTTTAATTCTGTCGGATCACAACTATACAGTGTGTTCCATCTCAGACGAGCCACCCCGTATATTTGTTATCCCATAGTAATCACATTCTTAAAAAAAAATCAATTGTTTTATCATGCTTACAATCAAAGAAATCAAAACTGCGTTTTTAAATGAAATGTTCAATTTGCCTTCCATTGACTTCCATGCAATAATAAATTCTATCGAACTAATAAATAAAAAAAAATCAAAACATTTTCTTATCTTGCCTTCATTTTTTGCTCTTAGAAGGTGTTTATCACGTTTCTTCGATCATTTCATGTGATAAAACAGTTAATTTTTTTTAAGAATGTGATTTTTTTCATACATCGTTGTAAAGAGGCTTTCAAGACCTTACAAATGATGTATCACTCAACCCTTCTTCCCTATTCCATTTTGAGGGGTTGAAGCGCCCCCTCATAGGGGGTTGCTAGTTCAAGCCTCAAATATACGTCAAAAGATGTCCCCCAAAGAAAATCATCCGACGTGTTTCGGGAAATTTTTCCAATTACTGTGTGATAAGAACTACACGGGGTGGCTCGTCTAAGATGGAACACCCTGTATATAGTGAGAATAGGTAATTGCTTGGTAGCTATTACCACCGGTGTGAAGTTAGCAGTAAAAATAACCGAAAACACCCGATCGGGAAAATAGTGGCGTCCGGCATACAACTATTTTAATAATCTTGTCAATATGTATTTTACATTAATATCGGACAAATAATTAATATACATACCGTTGAAAATGTCCGATTTTGAGATTATATCTAAATTTCTCAAAAATAATGGCCAGATGGCCATCACAAAGCACATAGAGGTTCCACGTGAATGACCAAGGTCAAAACCGACAACTGACATTTTTTATGCTATTTGCTCCAAACTCTAGATGGGGCTACTGGTAAAATTCTGATTTCTTACTCCATTTTTAAGCTTTATGGGAGAAAAATTTAACCAAAGACTCCAAAGATGTGACGTGTATTTATTTATGTTTTTGGTTAATCTCATTTTTCCGTCTGATTTTAGTGATTTTTTGTTGGCTTTGGCTTTTGGTTTCTGTTTATAGTTTCGTCTTAGATATTTGCAAAATTGTGATGTTTTGTTTTTCTATTTCCTACTGTGTCTTGCAATAATTTTGGTGCTACCTGTGGGTGCTACGTTGAAAACTTCGGGAAAAACTTCATTGATTCACCATGAACCTGCATCATAAAAAGACAAACCGGTATAACAACTAATTGATAATCAATTTATCACTGGACTAGATTTCGAAATCATTTTTTACATAGTAATACACAAAGCAGTGGAGTAATACCACCATCTGTATTTGGAAGGAAAATACCTATTTATCATTGAATGAATAGTTAAAAGGATTCACCTTTTAATACAATACCTATATTACATTTGTCCTCGGTTTAAAAGACATTTATAAAATATATTATTTTAGTGTTAATAAAATGTAATATCCTAGTCTCTACTTCACATTTAAATTATTGATAGGTATTTTAAAGATTTGAGATTGTATACCTATTTGCTGCAAGTAAGTATTCGTTAAATATGTATTAATTATTTGTATTTATTTTTATCTAATATTATTTATTTAAGTTATTAATAAACATATTTTAAGAATGTTCTATTTTATTATTTATTGATATATCTTATATTTATTTAATAATAATATGCAGAACCAACTCTCCACATCAGACCCCTGCTTATAACAAATTAATTCCTCAAATTTGGTATAATCGACCTAAATTATTTTGTAAAATAAAAGTTTCGAACTTACTAGTTCCATTCTTTATTTTATAAAATAATTTATGTGGAAATTTTAAAATTATTTAAAACTACTACCTACTCCTAAAAATTACAATTTGAATTTACCGCCATCTGTCAATTGTCATTTTAGTTCCAGCTCCAAACACAAGGTGGGGCTAATTTGGTTTAAAAGTTTAACATTGGCGTGGGGTCTCTAGAAGATACGTGCTTTGTGATGGCCATAATTCGTGAAATGCAATACTGGTACCATCTAGCAACAGATAGTCACACTATCAAGTTGCACATATTACTTGTAGAGGCCGAAACTTGATTTTAAATTAACGCACTTTTCTTTCACGCTCATGGAGAAACGAGATAGGCGTAACAAAAAAGCTACAAAAAAGTTACAAAAAATGAGCCAGGTCCGGGCTGGTGGCGGTACAAATATCCGCTAAGCTAGCGGATCCGCGCTTTTCTCAGGTTCAGTACAAGCTACAAAAGGGAGACTAGCGTAACAAAAAAGCTACAAAAAAGTTACGACAAACCAGCTGGGTCTGAATCTGTGTCGCTACTATGGAATGTATGGAAATTCAAGCTAGCGGATCCGCTGTTTTTTCGGATCTGGACTAAGCTACAAATTTGCAAATAGTGTAACAAAAAAGCTACAAAAAACCCGCCAGGTCTTGAATGGTGCCGCCACAGAGTGCCCACTAGCTTGATATAGCTGTCGACTTTAGATCAGCACGAAAGGAGAAGATCCCGGTAGTGTTGATTATACTATTTCATATTCTGAATTTGTAAATATTTTAACTATGTAAATAAAATCCTTGTTACTGTTACTTCTATGAACTTACCTGAGTCGGACTTGAGTAAGTCGTCCTTAAACTAAAATCGAAGTTCGGTTACCACGCCTCTAAAGTTCTAGGTGAATCTGGTGTTAAACTGGAATTTAGAGGTGGATATTAGCAAATCTGTAACTGTTATGTACATTTACGGATTTGTTACTACCCATCTCTAAATTCACGCGATATAACCGAACTTCGATTTTACTTCAAGGACGACTTACCCAAGTCCGACTCAGCTGAGTTTTGTTTATAAATACGTACCTTAGGTCCGTATCACGTCCGCATTTAAAATGAACTCAGCTGAGTCGGACTTTGGGTAGGTCGTCCTTGAACTAAAATCGAAGTTCGGTTATCACCTAATCTATGGTTATATCCAATGAACTGGAGGGGGGTAGAATGCCAATGTACATGTTGTACTATTAGAACTAGGTGCGACTCTATGGGCGCAGCCATTTTTATTGTTCATCTCACTCGGGACTATTTATAATAACCATTTTCTGTTTCACATTGTTATTGTTCAATCCACAAGCTGGTGGATCAGACAAAAACAATGTGAAATAGAAAATGGTTATTTTAAATACTCCCGAGTGAGATGAAAAATAACCTATCTTCGCCCATAGAGTCGCATCTCAAATCTATTGACAAGCATTTTACCCCACTCCACTTCATTGGTTATATCGCGTGAATTTAGAGATGGGTAGTAACAAATCCGTAAATATACAACAGTTACAGATTTGCTAATATCCATCTCTAACGGGGTTATGATCGACAAGTAATGTTATTTTTAACAGACACGTTATTTGTGAACAGGTTATTATTTCAAGTGTGTTTATAAAATAACAGACATGTTAAAAATAACACAGGTTGTCAACCATAACCCCCTAAATTCCAGTGTAACACCGGAATCACCTGGAACTTTAGAGACGTAACCGAACTTCGATTTTAGTTCAAGGACGACTTACCCAAGGCCGACTCAGCTGAGTTCTGTTTATAAATACGGACCTTTAAGAAGACTCCGTTGACTCCATTTACTCCTAATGTTATAAGAGAATGGATTAAAGAAGCATGGAGCTAAAGGGTAAAAAGTGTCAGATAACCGAACTCAGCTACAAGATTAGTTGTCGTTTGAAATTGGCTATTACTTTCTGTCAAGTGTCAAATCAAGTCAAATTTCAAATTGATTGTCATTTATGTCATTGTCAAAAAATTTTACAAATATGAAGACAGCAAATAAAAACTAAAAAAATCTCTTTTCAGTATATTTGGTCATCGTAACATCAAAAAGTCTTTGCATAAAATCAAATTGTTCTTTTAGTTAGTGTTGACAACAGAGTTTTGCGTATGATATATGAGTTCTAATTGATCTGAAAGCAACAGTTTTAAGTAACCATGACCCACAACAGGTAAATGTTCCTCAAAATATTCTAAAAAATAATTTGTATACTCTAAATTTAAAAGTATATAGTAGTTGGAAAATAAATTAGAAATGTAACCAAAAAATATTTAGAATTGAACAGATATATATGCCCCTAATTTTTGGGTGTAAATTAATGTTGATGTAAAATCCTTCCTAAATACATCGAAAATTACTTAAATAGCCGTAATTCAATATAGAAATTTTAAATTTAGCTTATTAAAATAAAATTGTATTGTATATTGTAATGCAGAAATTTTTAGAAAACGTGGACGCGACTCTAAAGAAGATGAAATAGAGTTTATGCCATTGTCCAAGCGAATAAATAATCTTCACATTAATAATAGCAATATGCTCATAGAAAGCAGCTGTCACTCAAGTTCAACAAATCCCATAGAGTGGGGTCCAGGGCCACCAAACTACTCCAATTATATACCAGAATCTCCTCCTAGCTCAGAACAAAGTGTTGATTTCAATATTCTTCAGTACCAGTCTGAGTATATGCCTGATATGACAGAGACACAAAATCCTCATTATTTCAAAATAAATAAGTTGTTGTTTGAAATGTATGTTCAAAGATTGCAGAGGGGCTGCCATAATGTGTAGAAAGCATTTACATTTATTATTATTTTTAATATAATCATTGAGATAGGTATGGATTTATGGTATACCCTAAAGAAATTATTTGAAGAAATACATTTGATTTACATATTAATTTGATACTACTATTATTACTACCTATTTTGATTATTTTTTTATTTTAGGGGATTTAATAAAAATGAGAAATATATTCTTATAAATAGGGGTTTTAATTTTAAAATTATGATCATTTCTTTAAAATAGGTATTTTTACATATCTGATTTAATTATCAATTTCTTCAAATATTCTTCTAAGTTTGCATGTAGACTAAATGGTTGAATATTTATTTGGGTATATTTGTTTTGTAGATTGAGTATTTAGTAGTATTTTTGCCATATACAAATTTATTGTAAATATAACTGATTATCTTTATTAAAAGTTTTGTAGAAAGTCGACTGCTAATTTTTACAGCTTGAATTATTTTTTATTTTAAACATACATTTTTAATAAATAACAAAGCGTTTTTCAAATAGTCTTTTTAATAAAATAAAAACCTCAAAAAGGCTTTGTTTCAAAAATACTAATTAACCCAGAGTTTTTGCTAAAAACTTTTAATATAGATTATACTTTACTACTTTTAGTTTCCAGTCTGAATAGAAAAACAAAGATCTATAAATTAAAAATACTTAAATTCGGTATAAAAGTGTAAGTTTTAATCTTATATACTTGAAAAATAATTTACATAAATATCACATTCCTACCATTTTTTTATATAAGTATTTTTAGTAACAAGAAAATCTTGTGATAATTCAAAACTTTTCTCTAGAATATACAATGCTTCCTTTTAACTAAATATACTTATGAATGACACTGCCAGTTTGTACAAATTTAAATGTTAAAATTAATTTAAAATGAAATTTGTTGAAATCTCAAATGGATTTTTTTTTAACAATTTGGTAAAACATTTAATGAAAAAAAAACTTAAATGTTATAAAATAAGTAATAAATTATTAAGTAATTGAAAATCTATTAAAAGATATATTCCTATTATTCAGACTGGTATTGATTACTTGGACTCATAAATTCCACATTTATTGAACAAGTATTTATTTCTTTCATTACTTTTTATTATGTATTTTTATTTATTACTAAAGTATTGTTTAATAAATTAAAGGATTGAACTTAGTTTTATTTATTTTCACACAATTTCGGATAAGTAGACACATCCAGTTTTATTATAAACTTTTTGAGGTTAGAATATTTCTTGAAATTGTAATGTTTCTTTTATAGATTTTTTTATAGAATAATTTATTTTTATATTTTTTGGAGCTGCACGGTAAGTAAAGTGATTAATATATCGTTGTAGGTACACTCTATACTTTTAAAATAGTTGTTCACCTGACAAAATCAATATTCTTAAATATCATAAATTCTTAAACAAAAAATAATAAGTTCCAGGATTAATTAAAAAATTGCTATCAAAATGATTTGTTACATTCCTAAGAAAATACAATGAATTTAGTATTTTAATTTTTTGCAGTAAGAGGTAGGTACTGGGTATTTTAAAATACTACATATCTAGTATCTATCTCATTTTGGATCGGTTTTAAAACGTTTTTAGAAATAAAAGAAATTAAGTTATATTTATTAATAAAGTAATATCATAAAAAAATTATACTAATAATTTTGAAATTTGATTCAAAATTGTTGGAATCGCTACAAAACCGACGAAACGTAACTTTAAGTTAGGATTTAAATACATTTTCATTCCTTTTAATCCAGAGAGTATACTTTGTGAAAAATTAGAATACCTACATGATAAATATAACATTTTTAAGCGGTTCAGTTTTACTTAACAGTGGATTACTAGGCAAGTAGATTAATATTTAATTAGGACTGTGGACCACGTGGCTTCCTCCACCTCGACCTTTTCAGATCTATTGTGGATAGCCATTAATCCTTGTTTAGAGAACCTTGTTTAATTCGGTATTTTCTAGTAGACTCCATATAGACTGATAAGTAGTTCTCCGGTGTAGCTAGTTGCCCTTGGTTTTTCTTCTCCAAATGTAAGGAATCTCTGCTAGACCTTCGCAGTAGCACAATACGGGTTCTGCCGTTTCCTCCTCTTCCTGACAGATTCGGCACAAATTCTCTTTTGTCAGAGCGATATTATACATGTGTTTGTTAATATGCCTACAATGCTCTGTTAATATATATACCTACTAGTATTTTTCCTATTAAGGCTTAGTAGATGCTCGGTGAGTTTAGAACTCTTTGGCCTGTCTCTGTCCTGGTGAGTTTTTCCACCACTCCTTGTGATTGTAATAAAACAATGTGGAGTATACTAAAGTAATGATTTTACTACTATTTTATAAAGTTGTTAGGTACATTACTTCAGATCGAAATCAAGTTCTTAATTAATGGCAATCATCATTAGGTTAGATCAGCGTTACTTAAAGTGTGGTCCGCAAAAAAATAGCAGTACTATCGCTACAAGAGGGAGGGACTTGGCTTGAAGCCTTTTTTTAGAAGTCACTAAACTTTTTTTTTAGAAATGTTTATAAATGGGCAATGGGCTCCGCCAAATATTTCGCTTTTCAAAAAGGTTCCGTCGCCAAAAAAGTTTGAGTACCACTTGGTTAGATTATGTAACGAGCCGTGGCTACATCGCCATCCTCCGTAAGAATAACTGTATTTATAAAACAATGAACGAAAAGAAAAATAATAAAAGATAAAAATACAAAAGAGTTTGACATTACAAGTCAAGCTTGTTTGACCTTCTCACTGTCCTTCCAGATGATCCTGATCTGGTCATTTGTTCGATCTGGACCTGTGATTGTAATGCGTTTGGATCCCGTCTAGTTATCCTACTATGTTCATTAAGCTGCGTCGTGGTAGCTTCTTCCCATACCTGAACTGGTTCTCTTGGAAATATAGGCAACTTTTCATTTTGTGTTTCTTGAACGGGTAGTTCAAAATGTACGTGTTTGTCGTGGTTAGATTGCATATCTTTTAGATGCATTCTATTTCTTCTTAGGGTCCTTCCATTTGGCGTTTTAACAATGTATGTTCGATGTTCCTTTCCTTGTCTTACTACAGTTGCTGGATGCCATAATTTGGTATGTTGGTTTTGAACTCTAATTGCTTGTCCGTCTTGGAGCGGCAATAAATCACTTGAATGCTTATTGTGATGTTCCTCCATTTTCTCCTGCCTTTTTTCGTATGTGTCTATAATGGTATCTCTATCTGGGTGTTTGTTGGCTGTGTGTTTTGGCAAATTAGTTCTAATAGTCCGATTGTATAACAGCTCTGCTGGACTTGGTATGCTAGTGCTCACTGGGGTACTCCTCCAATTGAGTATGGCCATGTATATATTCTGTTTGCTCTCCACTGTTTTTTAAAGAATATTCTTTATGGTCTGAACTGTTCTCTCAATGAAGCCATTTGCTTTCGGGAAGTGAGGAGAAGTTGTAGACTTAATACCCCAATCTAAACAGAATTTTCTAAACTCTTCTGACGCAAATTGTGGTCCATTGTCACTAATGATAACATCTGGGATTCCATTCTTAGAAATAATCTGCTTTTGAGCTATAAGTGCATTGCTTGTACAGTGGGTTGGCGTCTTCCTTAGAAATGGGTATTTTGACTAGTAGTCTTCAATCAGTAAGTATGTGTCTCCATCATGCACCGAGATAAAATAAAGTAGAGACGACATTAACACTTGAAGTCAATAATTTTATATTTGAAGACTGCGACGGAATTAAAATGATTTTAAAATGAAAATTTTCGATTTTGTAAAAAAATAAACGTACTTTACTCTTGAGCAAAATTCATATTTTTTGACAAACCTCGTATACGGCTTGAAAAATTTGATATCTGATGACTGTATTTTAAGTTTTGGGTCATGCAGGACTTTTTATCAAGAATAACTTTTTTTTCCTAAAATCAATAATAAAAATGTTTTCCATATGGTTCCAACTTAAGTAGTAAATCTTTTATACACTGTAGTAATGTGAAACTTTTTTATTGCACATTTGCAGAAGGCTAAATGACAAATAATCAGTGGCGGCTCGTGGGCACTAGCGGCAGTGGATCACACACTGCAAAGGAATCTCGGGATTCGTTTTTCCCTTAGGAAAACAAGTTCTCCGCTTAATGAAAATTAAATATATTTCAAAACAATCAGTTGGGGCAATAACGATTTCTGAATGTGACTACAGGGAGCTAAGTGTGACCACTCAAAATGCATTTAACTATGTATATGGCTATTTAATCAAAAAATCATTACATATCCACTCTTGCGAAATTTGCATAAATATCTCAGAAGAATGCAATTTACTTAAAAATTCTAACTTGTTAACGCATTTTAAAGCATACGACTCTGAAGAAAAGGTGTTTGGCAATTTAAAATCTCCCAGCGAAAAATTTCTCTTTTATATTTTTAAATTTAGAAAAAATATTTATATCTCTATTTGATAGTTTGTCAACTAAGCCTGGAATTTCCAACGCATACCTTTTTGAGATGAGCAAAATAGAATTTGGTCATCATTGCCAACAATTTGCGAAAATGTACACCATTAAATTATTTATAAGACTCAGAATTTTTTATACTCTTAAATATGCAAACAGAGATTTGAAATCCTCGAAAAAGTCAGACGAAACCAAAAGAAAAATTAAAATTTTGTCCCATTTATAAATATTATTGATTTTTTTTCATCATATTTTTGACTGCTTTATAAAAAAAAAGTTATTTTTCTTCGTAGTTTTATTTCTTAACTATTCCAATGGTCCAACTAACGTTTTTTCGTAGTCACAATAAATAAATTATTATCATGGTCCAACAAACGCGCACCTTAAGCCGAAACCGGCATCGCCTTTGTGATTGTGAGGGAGTCGCTAAAGATGCCGCTGCGTACATTCGTATTTGGTCTAGGTAATCTGTGCCATGGATACAGCACGTCACAATGAGGACAGTGCCCCGCTTGTGACGTATAATTCATCGCATGTGTTCATCTCTTGCTAAGCGATATTGTCGTTGTCCTTGTTTTTCGCATCATAATGAGAGAGAAAACAACAGAGGCACACATTAGGTTCTTTCGTTCGTCCCACTGGTGTAGTTGGGTGTAGTAATGAACTACACCAACCCACACCCATACCTTTCGTTTGGTCCGGTGTAAAACCCACTATACCTTCCTGTCGGCGATGTTGTGTACACTGGTGGATATTTTCTCCACCAGCTATTTAGCAGGAGTGAATTACACTCGACGATGTCTATAAGGAATAAGGAGGAAGTAAATTAGGGTAAATAAGGTGGTGTAACTGGTGTAATTTACACTGGTGGACACTACACCAATAGCGAACGAAAGAACCTATTTACTGTGCCCATCTTCCACTTAATTTCGGAATTCTCGGAACGTCGCTCAACGCCCGGTCGTCCAGTGTCGTGCCAACGCGGTTTGCGCTGAATATTAGATAAAATAATAATAGGCATTGAGGAAAATATAAAATATATAAGGTTTTTTTTTTGGTTTATTATACTAAAGCACGTGCCCAAGTGCCCTTATGGGCAAACCGCCACTGCAAATAATGTATCCCCTTTATAACAAAAAAAGAATACTTGAAATCGGACAATGTGTTAAAGAATTATCGCTGTACATACATAAAAAAATCCTTTTTTGAAGTCGGTTCAAAATAGTATATATGCAGTAACAAGGTTGGAATAAAAATTCGATCCGGGTATCGGATTTTCATCCCAACAGAGTAACAGACTGTACTTTCTCCACGGCCATAGACGCAGTATAAGAAGTTGAATATAGTAGATAAAATGAAACTTTGAACTAAATGAAATAATTAATATAACATATAGTTTTTATTTAAATTATTTGCATAATTTGTCAGTTTAAGAGGAATGTTATCAAATTCTATATAATAATCATATTCACCAATTTTTTAATTTAAGTTTGATTTAACAAACACGGCTTATATCTTTATTCAGGTAAATTCAAACTAAATACTAATACGTCGCGTAGAACTGTCATTCATGAAATTCATGACAATCTACGATGCGGGCGTGGTATTCACAGCCATTGGTCAGTAGCTATCACATAATGAACATTCTGTTTCTATAGTTAGATTTAAATACGTGTAAAATACATACGAGGTAAAGTGTTTCAGAATTTTCTTTCAATCTCAATAGCGAGAATGTTTTTTTGTGTTATTATAAGAAGTAGTTTCGAAAGAACATTCAGTAGTGGCCGTGGAGAAAAACAATTAAATGTTTACAATTTAAAACTTATTGCTAAAATTTACATGAAACATATAAATATAAAATATCCTTACCCTAATTATTAGCACACCTCTTATAACTTCACTTTTTGTCAAATTCACATTTTCATGCCAACTTGTAGAGAAATTACATGTTTCAAACCTCATAAATCCAGAATAATATTATTCTGGATTCCGGATTCTGGATTTATGAGGTTTGAAACATGTAATAGAGTTTTTTTCTCTACAAGTTGACATGAAAATGTGAATTTGGCAAAAAGTGGAGCTACGAGGCTGGCTAATTATTAGGGTAAGCTTGATTAAAAAATTGTTTGCAGACAACTATTTTACACAAGTATATTTATGAAAGATTTGTCAACTGAAACTGACATTAATTTATTTTTCAGAAAATGTCACGCAAACTTAAGTCACTTATTAAAGTAACTTTGGGAGGATATGTAACGTATGCAGCAATTAGTATTTATAAAGGCGAAGAATCATTTTACAAGAACCTAATTATGCCTATAGTTCATTTACTAGACCCTGAGCAAGCCCATAATGCCGCAATTTTTCTAAGTAAATATCGGCTAGTTCCTAAACTATCTTACAGCGACCCAAAATCGTTAAAAGTAAAAGTATTTGGGATAGAGTTTCCAAACCCTGTTGGTGTAGCCGCAGGTTTTGATAAAAATGCAAAAGCCGTTTTAGGTTTAAAAGATATGGGATTTGGATTCGTTGAAATTGGTTCAGTTACTCCAAATCCCCAAACTGGAAATGAAAAACCTAGAGTTTTTAGACTCTCGGAAGATGCAGCAGTTATTAACAGATATGGTTTTAATAGTGATGGACATGAAGAAGTTCTTAAAAGAATTGTAAAGATCAGAAATGAAAATAAATATGTGATTATTGGTGTTAATTTAGGTAAAAATAAAACATCTGAAGATGCTGTAGGTGATTATGTTCAAGGAATTAATAAATTTGGCACATGTGCTGATTATCTTGTAATAAACATTAGTAGTCCAAATACACCAGGTCTTAGAAATATGCAAAACAAAGAAATTCTTAAACAACTCCTAACAGCATCTTTAGAAGCCAGGAATAATTTAAAAATTGAAAACAAACCACCGTTGCTTTTAAAGTTAGCGCCAGATTTAAATTATGAAGAAATGAAAGACATAGCTGAACTTCTTAAGAACAAATCTTGCAGGGTAGATGGTTTAGTAATAAGCAATACTACTATTGATAGACCACCACATTTAATTTCTAATAATAAAGAAGAAACTGGAGGTTTAAGCGGAAAACCTCTTAAAGAAAAATCAACACAAATGATTTATGAGATGCGGCGTTTAACAGATTTACCTATCATCGGAGTTGGGGGAATTTCAAATGGAACAGACGCTTATGAAAAAATTAAAGCTGGAGCTACACTGATACAAATATACACTTCCATGATATATGAGGGACCGCCAATTGTTACTAAAATTAAACGCGAACTGGACTGTTTGCTTACTAAAGATGGATTTAATAATATTGCTGACGCTGTTGGAAAATAGTGATATAAAGAAATTATGTGTGATTATGATATGTATAAAACTTACTTGTAATTAGTTTTTAGTAATATGGGTGGTTTTAACTTGGTTCAATAATGAACTGGATTCAATTTTAAAAACTTTTTTTATATGTACCTACCTTGAACCAGGTTTGTATACAGTGTGTCTACGTTAGGCTACACACAAAAAACTTTTTTATTATTAGTTTTATCAAAAAAATGTATTCTTCATAAAAAAATGGGCATGGTCTAAAACCTAAAACACAACCATCAAATTTCAAATTTTATCAATCGTATACGTGGTTTGTCAAAAAATGATTTTTGGTCAAGAGTAAAGTACATTCTTTTTTGACAAACCTGGTATACGACTCATAAAATTTGATATCTGATAGTTGCATTTTAGGTGTTAAACCGTGCACAATTTTTTATGAAGAATATTTTTTTTTTCTAAAATTAATAATAAAGTTATTCTTCATAAATGTTCTTCATGACTTAAAATCTAAAATTCAATCATCTGGTACCAAATTTTAACTAGAATGAAGATATAATGCTTGGCATTTTATATTATACTCTTCACAGTTTAACAGACCCTCTAACCCTATTTTTAATAAGATTTTTTTCAGAATCAATAGGCTTCATTAAAAATTTCAAGTTGATAATATTGATCGTTTTTAAGTTAGAATGTTTTCAAATATTTCAACCCACCTTAACACCCCATTTTTATTCAATTTTTTTCAGAATCAATAGGCGTCATCTCCTTATAAAACTTAATTTTTTCTAAAAATTTCTTGATATCGCTTTTAGTTTTTGATTTATAATTTTTTTTTTATTCAAAACCACCATTTTAATCAGAATTAAAGGGCTTCTTCCCCGTATAGATCTTAATTTTTGCTAAAAATGTCAAGTTGATGTTTTTCGTTGATAAATTAGAATTTTTTTATCGTTTAACCCACCAATTTATTCATTTTTTTTTTTTTTTAAATAAATAGGCTTCATTTTCTTATGGAGCTTATTTTTTACTAAAAATTTCATGTTGATATCACTTTTCGTTCTTGATTTATGATTTTTAATTTCAGCCCCCTGCAATTTTTATTCAGATTTTTTTCTAAAATCAATAGACTTGGTCCCCTTATATAGAGCTTTATTTTTTCTGAAATTTTCAAATTGATATCGTTTTTGACTTATCGTGCGGACAAAAAACGTGACATCGAACGGACGGAACCAAATGCATAATACTCTTCACAGACTATATACTGTGTGTTAAATGTAATAAAGGTGGGTACTTTTTTCTTGAGCAAAATTTATATTTTTTGAAGCACCTCGTATAAAACCAAAAAAGTTTTGCATTTGTAGCCAACTTTACACAGACACACTGTATATGGATGTGATTCCATCCAACCATCCTCATATTCAATATTCTACAGTTATAAACAATTGCATATTTGTTTCCTATTTTTATATATTTTTTTAATTAATAAAAATACGAACAATTAGTAGTTTTTTTAGGCGTTAAAGGCCGATTCCACCGTTGTGTTAAACGAAGTTTAAATTACTAAATGACTGACAGTCTCTGCCTGCGGATCCAAGGGCCCCAGGTTCGAATCCCACCGTTGGCCGGGATTTTTTAAAATTTAATTTAATTATTAAAAATTAATTCTGATGCCATGGTAGGTTCGCCACTCGATCATTCACTGTTGGGTTCTAATAATTAACAGCTAGTAGTTCTTAAAGTTTGTCTGTAGGGGTGTAGGAGTATTAGACACTAGTACAATCCATAACCTACATAAAACACGAGGATAATGACATTAGATGTTGAAGCCAAAAGACACCAATAAAAAAAATATTAATCCTCGGATAAACAAACTCGCACAAATTATCCCCACTAAAATTAACAGCCGTCTCGTTCTTTCTAATGCGACACAGCTCTGTCTGCGTAATATAAAACACAATCTAAATGATAAATAAGGGCTTAATTTTGAATGAATTAGTCTAATAGCCTTTCGTCATTGTTTCAAATACTAACAAAACTGTTTCCAATTTGAGCTGCCATTTTAATCTGTAATAAAATATACAGAACGGTTTTTTGTGTATATAATGAAAATTGTTTCTTTAAATTTACCTTTGATTCAGAAGACCTATTGTACGTGTATATGTTATTTAAGATAGATTTGATTAATAAATAATTTTTATAGAATTTAAATACACTTCCCGAAACTGCGGTTATGTGCAACGTAAGACACCCCTTTTCCCGTCTGGGTAGCTATTCACTAAGTCATGGGAGCACTCCCATGGGAGTGTTCCCATAGATAAATTAATATTAAATTATCTATGAGTGTTCCCATATATTTTGCTCTCTTACTCTTAGGTGGGTATATCGTGCTTACTCCGACCTTACTACACATGTACCTGGGCTAAAAGTGAGTAAGCACGATATACCCACCTAAGAGTAAGAGAGCAAAATATATGGGAACACTCCCATGGGAGCGCTCCCATGACTTAGTGAATAGCTATCCTGGTATATCATGCGGATATAGTGTATTATGGTTATACAGTGTGAAGAGCAAGTCTATTTTAGATAATATGATGTCTATGGTTATTTCGGAAGGACAAAATAATTACGAATGGGAACGAACTCTTTTAAAATGAGGAACGCGCTTCAAATGTGTTGAGTTGTCATTTATACAATCTGTCATTACTGTCATGTCATTTGTCATTAAGTCATCAAACCACTTTTGTGGTGTGGTAGAATTTGCAGACTTTAATTTAAAATACGAAATAACTTGAAATATATTTCATATTTAACATAATTTAACAAAGAGTTATGACTATGACGGACCAGTCAGGGGGCGAAGTTCCCCATTTCGTTGCCCCAATTATTCAGGACAATCCCACCGGATGGGGTCCATGTGAAGTGCCAGATCAGTTTAAAGATATGCCATACCAGCCTTTTAGCAAAGGTGATCGGTTAGGGAAAATTAGTGATTGGACCGGTGCCGCTTTTCTGGACAAAAAATATGCCAGTAAGTATATCGATGCATATGTTAAAACATAACCTTATAGTTTTTAAAAAATTACCATGGACATGACAAAAGAATGAATTAAAAAACGTCGTGTCTAGGATTACAGCACCGTAAGCAAAGAAAAACACTGATTACGCCTTATTTCGATTATACATATGGAAAAATTTTGAAAAACATTTTATTTTCCTAAACTGTACATGTAAAATTATGGTATCTATAATACCTATATGATAATAAAAAAACTTTTAACCAAACTACCTAACCTGTACAGCCTGAAGCCATCAATAAAGGCTTAATTTTTTTTTATAGAAAATATCAAAAATATATTTCCTTGCAATTTTTTTTCTCTTCAAAAAAATTATCAGGTAGTTAAAATTAAGAAAAACAAAGTCAGGCACTTAAAGTTGTGGGAGAGGTAGTACTTAGTACTAATATCATTCAATTTTGCAATATGACGCCAGTTTGTGATTAAAATAATATAATTTAAAAAACGAATTGGAAAAATGATAAGTCAATGAAAATTAATATTGTTCATGTACTTACTTGATATTCATATATATCACCATTTATTTGGTTAATATTATTGTATGTATATGCTCTTCAACTTCAACCATCTGAAATAATGATTCACCTCTTCAACTTATTTAAATGATGTGCAAAATTTACAATTAAAAACACTTCATTATTAAGTAATAATACAAAACCACAAACCCAATTAAAAAAAAAAACAAAATGAATAGCATATTTGGTGGTAAAATTGCAAGTACAGTAGAGCATCAATAATCCGGAATAATTGTGACTGGAAGCTGTTTGGATTATCAAAATTTTTGAATTTATAACAAAAAGAAACCTGCTAAAACTGTTAATAATTGACTTTTGTGGTTAGATAGAACAGATAAATAAAGCCATTAATTAATATAAAGTTATAATGTATTTTAATGAAAGAATATACACACATGTAATGTACAATATGTATTTACAGAATACTGTAGTTTATACATTGTCAGAGCTCACAAAAAAAATTTGTTACTGATTTTTGTACTGCTGTAGTGGTTCACTTTTTTGTGGTTAAGTCTTTGATTTGTTTTAATGGATAATCTGGATTATTGACTGTCCAGATTTTTTGATGTCTGAATTATTGACGCTCTACTGTATTTCTAAATATTACAACATGCTCTCAATTATTTGAATGTTTTCATATACAAGTGCATTAGCAAGAAATAAAAAAAATATATAAATGAAACTTATATGAAAATATCTATTTCTGAAATAAAATAATGAAGATTCTTCAAAAAGTTTTTGCTTGTGGTTGTAAACCAAACTTTTTCTCTCTCGCTTATGGTGCCATTAAGCCTAGACATAGCTTAAAAAATGTAATGAATTATGTGGTACTCTGGGTACCTATTAAGTCATGCACTTCTGAAAGTAGGATTTTTTTTCAGATAAATATGCTTCCCAATTTGGTTCAGGCAGTCAGTATGCTTATTATCATGATGAAGATGAGAGCACTTTTCACTTAGTTGATACAACTAGAGTTCAAAAACCACCTTATCAAAGGGGTCGGTTCCGTGCTAATCAACGTAACATGCGTGGTAGAGGTGGTAGGTCTAATACTCAATCAGGAGGAATGCAGGCACTTGGTAAGGGGCTGAAAGCTAGGGATACTTACAAGAGAAGTCAGGTTAAGAGGTGGGGCCAAGGACGTGTAAGTATATAATAATATATCAGTATTAAAAATAAGACAAATGAGAAATGCACCATGTTCCTTTTTAGTACTGGGGTTTAAGCAATGCTTTGTTCCTTTTTATATAAGTACTGGAGGGTTAAGCAATGTTTAACAGTTACACTTTGAGCACTTGAAAAAAAATAGTATTGTTTGTAAATTGTCTTTACCATCCATGATAACATATTTGCAGGTTTAGTTTAATACTATCATAATTAAACGTTTCCCTCTAAAGTTCTGCTATGGTGTACTTTTTTTTGTAAATATTTGATTTTATTATTATTATATTGTTCTCTTGAAATAACCCTGAAGATAATTATAAAAATAAATACATTTTAGCCACAAATCAAAATTAGGGATGCTTCTGTTACTGTTAGACCAGATTGGTCTACAATTGAGGAAATGGATTTCCCAAGATTGGGAAAATTGTCTCTTCCAGGAATCAAAGATGGTAAGTTAAAAAATTCATTTAACTGCAATTCTAATTTTAATATATCCCTTTTTTTTTTGTTAAGGTGAGGACATTCTGTGTTGTGGAGAATTAGAATACTATGACAAGACTTATGATCGTGTCAATGTTAAAAATGAGAAAGCCTTGCAGAGTGTCAATAGGATTTTCCATACTGTAAGTTTATTGAATTTTGAAAACTTTATAAACAGACAATAATTCTTTAATTTTATTGTGGTTCATTTTTTATTTAGTTCAATCGATTCTAGAAAGCTTTCTTTTAGGTTACTACCACTGATGATCCTATTATCAGAAAACTTACAAAAACTGAAGGAAATGTTTATGCAACTGATGCTATTTTGGCTACAATTATGTGTTGCACAAGATCCAACTATTCTTGGGATATTGTTATTGAGAAAATTGGTGAGTAATGCATTTGATACTTTAAAGAATTTTTAAAAACTCAATTAGTATTAAGTGCTTTGTTCTAAACATTTCTGGACTGTGCTGGACTGAAGATGGGCAGATTTAGATCTTACACAATTTTAAAATTATTTATTTATGTATAAAAATAAAACATTAATACACTTTCAAAAAAATTCCTTAATCCTTTTTTATATAATTAAAAACTAAACTAATTATGGCTCATTTATTTGTAGGTGACAAACTATTTTTCGATAAAAGAGACAATACTGAATTTGATTTACTTACTGTAAATGAAACTTCTGTTGAACCTCCACAAGATGATGGCAACTCCTTGAATTCGCCTAGAAACTTAGCTTTAGAAGCCACCTTTATTAACCACAATTTCAGCCAACAAGTAAGAGTACCTAGTTTTAAAATAATTAAACTGAATTTAAAATACATGGAGTTGAAACAGGGACTAGAAAAAAATAAAATATCTCTAGAAACATTGGCATTCAAGCAAAATTTGTCATGATTTCGGTGATTTCAAGAGAAAACACCAGTATTTTGGGAGTGGTTTACCCCTCGATGTACATGTCTTTTAAAATCACACTATTTAGAATAGAAGAATGCCTTGCCAATTAATTATATACATTTAAATTAAAATTTAAAATATAGTGCAGGCAAGATCAAACCTTCAGTCCCACTTTGCTTGTATTTGAGTAAATGGTGTTAGCAAGTGCAGGAGAGAAGGATGTGGTATCGATGCTGACAGTTACTTGACCTGTGAAGTGCAACATTGATACTATGTTATTTCTTTTCTTGCATGTGCAAGCACTATTTACTATTCATTCAAACACTAGCGAGGCAGGACCAAAGGTTTGATCTTACAAGTAATGCAGAATAAATAAAGATAATTTGCATTTCATGCAAGTTTTTTACATTAAGCTGAGATTAAAGAATATGAATATGTTTTTGTTATCAAATAATTATAAATTATATGGTATGTTCCTAAAGTTTGATCCATATGGGTTTTTATTATGATTGGAAAAAAACGTAGGACAAACGGATCTGCTTATTTTAAAACTTAAAATAGCTAATATCAAAGTTGCCTACTGACATTCACATTAAAAAATGTTTTTGAATGATACGTCAAAAAATACCTAACTAATTTTAATAGAGACTATTTTAAGTTTTTAAAACAGCAGAGTTGAATGTCCTACAACGTTTTTTTCAAATCGTAATGTTAAATAGTTCCCATATGAATACAGCTTTATCTAACACACTGTATATATTGTGATGGATAAAAATTAATTAATTAATAATTGTCATTTATTGACCTCAAAATTCAGTCCAATAGGCTATCGACCGAAGTCCTTCTGCCTATTGTACTGCATACAAATGGGTTATAAATATTTTATATCACAGATAAAGTGGATAAAAATCTCCAACATATAATGTCAATTTTAAATACAGTTTTAAATCATTCCAATTATGTAATACAAACTAATTTAAGATGTCATTGTTTACTTAAAATTCCTAAAGTTCATTGGATTTTTTTCTGGATTCAATGAACTTCTAGTTTTTCAAAATTGAAGATTCTGTTTATATATCAAGGCATGTTTCTTAGGTATTGAAAATAGGAGCTACTGAACCTAAATACAAATTTGAAGAAGTTAATCCATTCATATCTGAGGAAGAAGATGGCGAATTTGCCAGCGTGGCCTATAGATACCGAAAATGGGACCTTGGTGGAGGCATTGTAAGTATTTTTGTTAAATAAAATAGTAGAATTCCTAATGTGATGAAATTTAATACTGCCGTGCTTCACTTAAAAGTGGTATCCCCCATTTTATGCTTAATTGAGTTATGGTGTTTAATGCATACAACACATCATTTTACATATTCTTTTTATAGCTAAAAAGTTGTAAATGTCTTTTAAAATATAAATATCTGCCCATAAAAATAGTCACATCACAATTATTAAGAAGCTGTAACTTTAAACTTTATTTTCTCCTTTATATATTTTTGGCAGATACCACTTTTAAGCAAAGGACGGCAGAATAACATTTACATTTCCTTTACAAGCTTCTCCAACCATTATTTTTTTTTAGACTTTGGTGGCTAGATGCGAACATGATGCAGTAGTTCAGTCTCCAAATGGTGAACTCCAATTCCTTACCATCAAAGCCTTAAATGAATGGGATTCCAAATTAGCAAATGGAGTTGAGTGGAGACAGAAACTGGATACACAAAGAGGTGCTGTTTTGGCTAATGAACTCCGCAACAATGCTTGCAAACTGGCCAAGTGGACAGTACAAGCACTTTTGGCTGGTAGTGATCAGATCAAGTTTGGTTATGTGTCTCGTGCACATGTGAGAGATAACAGCAAGCATGTTATTTTGAGAACACAGCAGTATAAGCCTCATGAGTTTGCTACACAAATTAATTTGAATATGGATAATGCTTGGGGTATTTTAAGGTAAGCCATGAATGTTATACAATATGATATTTATTATAACTTTTTTTTTGAAATTTCAGATGCATTGTTGACATTGTAATGAAACAAAAAGATGGTAAATACTTGATAATGAAAGATCCTAACAAGCCCATGATTCGTTTATATGACATCCCCGATAATACCTTTGAATCAGATGGAGAAACTGAGTCAGATGATGATGTTCCGGACAATGCTACTGCTTTCCCACTATATTCTTATAATACTAGTTCCAAGCGTTAAGAATATAATTTTTAGGCACAAAGTTGTAGATGTGCTTTTTCATATGAAAAATAAACATTGAAACAAATTTGTGTTTATTTTTTTTTTCTTTTTCTTGACTAAGTACGTTTAATGATAGAATAATTTAACTATTTTTTTTTATACAACAATAATCAAAAGTATTACTATAAATAATTGTATTACATAAAATATTAAAAAACTACTACTCTTTTCTCATCACTATCGGCTGAAAACCAAAGAGGTCGGTCAACAGAGGTAGCTTCATTGAAGAATTCAGTCAGAATCGTTTCATTGGCGGGAATATAGGCACGCTGTCCGTGTACCATAACATTTTTATTATTTTGCTGTAGCATATTTTAGTGTATTTTATACTTCAGTTTTCAAAATTTAAATTTAAACATTCAGGTCATCGTACTGAAAAAACGGCGCTTTAAATTTGGTGGTTGCTATGATTGATTGGGTGTATTTATGAAACAATCCTGCAAAAATTAATTATGTGGTAATTAATAAACAACCTTAGTATTTTGAGATGTTGCAGCTGATGGACTCGTCGATCGCCGGATTAATTCTGTCGATAAAGTCGTGTTTCGTATTGATCATCAAATGATCTTGCGCTGCAAAAGAAGTATGTGGCTATTGTATTAACATCGTATGATGATTGTTCCTCAAATAAAGATTATATATTTTTGTATTATTATTAATATGAATTTTGCAATTTCATTAACCTCCAAAAAAGAATCCTTAATCTCTATTTCTAGTAAGGTAATCATCATAATTGTGCTTTATAATTCTTTGTTCTAGACATTTTTTTGCATATACAAGACTTTCTAAAATGAAACAACAGGGAAATGGTAAAATTTTTAGATTTTTAAAATTGACTTTGAAATGTTCTATATGACATTCTTTCTTTTGTAATATAAACAGGTTTCCTGCTTGGCATGAATTACCCCAAACCATTAGTAATTTATTGCACCATCTTTAATATACAACAAATCGCATTTTACTCCACTGTCTTTATATCTTGTTATTTAAAGTCTTCTTCACTATCTTTACTTTAAAAACAAAGAAACACCATGTAGCCATTTTTCAGTTGCAACATTGGATCAATTTTTGGTCTTTGAAATTTTTAGAAATGAAATTTGGTAGGTACCTAGAATCTCCAATATAAAAATAAAGAAACAGGATACCTTCAGGTAAGTATATGAAAGTCCATGATAACAGTAGGTCTGTTCCTTAGATTTTTTCTAACCTCTTGGTCTGTTCCAACAACAATCGGAAACTACTAGTCCTTGGCATCAAAATTGTGCGTAGCAAATTATAGCAGGGGAGGAAATTTGAAATACTTTTGGTAGGTTTTGAGAGGGGGTAAATGCTGAAACACGTCGGAAGACTTCGGGAATTTCGCGGTAATCTTTATCTACCAGTGGTGTGTTTCATAGATTAAGCAATTTTAAATTGTTTCCGGCCGAACCGGACAATCACATGTATGTATGGATTAGAAATAATAAACAAGTATAATATTCCAAAAGATAATACTACAAAATTCCAACAGCTATTCATAATTAAACTATTTGCCCGAAATTGTTAACATCTATAAAATAACCCAATGTATCGGGCCCACTTTGGTTAGCTCCGCCGCATAACTATCAATTCCAGTGTACGAAGTAGGAGAACTGGCAATGGCCTTTCCTACTTCCCCCTGCTATACTGTGTTTCTGATCATTGTTGAAACAGACCTTATAAAAAGATGGTATATTTCACAGATTGATACTAGGTCCCGATGGAGCCGTATTGTGGTGCAGATGCTAGTCTTTTAGGAATTTGAGGTATCAGCTGATCGAAAACAGCGCTAAAATAAATTTTAATCAGTTGAATCTGCTCAGGCCACACCACACTAGGTCATGTGCGAACTTTAACGAGATTTTGTCGCTAAGTACGAGTATATACCTCTGAAATTTTTATATAAATTGAAAATCGAAGATATTGAACCCAAAAAATTGGCAGACTTAAAATTGAAGAAACTGTTATGATCATAACTGAAATATTGTAAATAATTAAACCAAAAAAGTGCAAAATAAACGTTTATTAAATACTTATTATACATATTATTTTACAGTTATATTATTAAGTAAAACCTAGGATGTTTTTAAAGGATCAGAATTATTATTAGAGATATTAATTCTTTTCAGTATTTCCAAAAATTCTATCCTAACTGATAAATTTTGTAGACCTGTAAGGTTTCTTAAATAAGGTAATAAAGACAACAAAAAATATCTATCTTCATCTATATCTTCATGAAAAGTGTAATTAGCAACATCATTTAAATTCTCAGTTTCTGATGACTCGTCCCAAAGTTCCACAGTTGGAGCTTCTGTTGATGATTTTTTAACTTGTTTACTTTTTTGTACATTTGATGAAGAGTCACTATCACCATTTTGAGTATCATCACAAAATTCGTAATTAGAAGATCTTTTAATTGATCTCTTAGACTTAATTTGAGATATTTCACTTTCAAATTTTACATTTTTTTGTTCATCACAAGATTGATTTTTATGTAATTGAGATTTTTTTCTAGTTACTTCTGCATCTTTTATTAAAAATGGTTCCAAAAACTGCATGGATTTGTAGTAGAGATATTCACGTTTTTTCTTTGGATATTTTGGTGGTTTTAGTTCATTTTGTATATTTAATTCTTTTCTGAAACTATCCCTCAAGTTTTTCCACTTTCTTTGCACAAGAAGAACTACAAAATGGAAAGTAAGTTAATGAATGAAATAATAATTATTTTAAAAATCTTGAAATTAATATTAAGTGTACGTATCTACGTGCGCATAGCCAAATCCATTTTCAAGCCATGCATTGGAGTAAAAATGTTAGGCAGGATTTATACAAAGTTGTCAAAATTTAATGTATACATTTTAAAAAACTATCATAATGGAAATTCAAATATAAAAATAAATACTAATGATGATTACCTCTAGAGTTCCTTTCCGCTAAGGCTATTTCATTCCAATTTGGAACAATTTCATTGCAAATTTCCAACCACAATCGTTCTTTTTCATCTTTTTTATAATCTGGATGTAATCTATCATAAATTCCCGGCCTTTTCTTAACTTCTGCTATTAATCCAGCACAACTGAGGTCCCATCGAGGATCTTCTGACATGAAAGCGGTTATTTATCCGCTTCGATAATGGAAATTCTGTAAATAAAATGTCCGCTCGGTTTTCGCCTCCGCCCGTCGCCGTCGTTGTGTAAGTTTTGTTGTACACTCTCTACACTATACTTGTTCGTTTGTCGATTTGCTGTCCGGTTAAATTTAAATCAGTGGTGCATCTTCCGTTAAGCTGAAGCGTAACCTTCGTGTTAAAATAATTTTCATCAATAATCTTCGTGGTTTATACCTGATATATGCATATATAAAATAAATAAAACAAGTTGACTTTAAAGTATTCAGAAAACAAGTTTTCACCAAAGCCGATCCTGCCTTTTTATGACTTGTGATAGTTAACATGTCAGTTGTCACAAAATATATTCTGACGTTTACATTTTAAATGTTTATAAAGATTTGTAAACAATTTTTTTGTTGATAGTGATAGTGTCCTTATATCTATGGTCCTTATGTATTCATTTTCAGAAACAAATAAAATAATATCGGAAATTAGAAAGAGGCCGGCCCTTTACAACAAAAACCATGCCGATTATAATAATAAAGAATTCAGAGAGCAAATGTGGACAGATATTTGCTGGGAATTATATCCAAATTGGTCTGATTTGGACGAATTTGATCGACAAGCAAGATGTAAGGCAAATATATGCCTACATATCTTTATACTATTTTGAGTTCTTTATGTTCTATATCAATGATTTTATTTAATACATTTTGTGTTATTTTTAATTAAACAGAACATAAATGTAATCCTTTTAATTTGCAGTTAAAGATATTCAAAAGAGATGGAAAAATATGCGAGATAGCTTTAGAAAAGAAATAAAAATTCAATCAAAAGCGAGAGCTGGAGTTATTCGAAAAAAGAGGGAATATGTTTATTACAGGCAGATGAAATTTATGATACCTTTTATCCTAGAACAAGAAAGTTCCAAAGAAAATTCAAATCAAGATCAGTTGAGTACTTTAAGTGTAGAAAACACAGAACATGAAGATGATAATGATGATGAAGATAATAATGATGCTGACGAAGAAGAAGAATATAATGATGATGGTGAAGATAATAATGATGAAGAAATTACAACATGTAAATTTGAGAGTGAAGATACAAGGTTTTCAAATTCGTCTCATACTGCTGAAGATGATGAAGAAAATGAAGGGAATAAGGAGCAACCAGTATTAGAAATGTGGGATGACAATGTCGAAAATGGACATTATAACAACTGTAATCATTCATCATTTAAAGATGTTGACCAGGATAGGTATTTTTTATTGTCATTAGTACCTTCATTTAAAACTCTCTCCCCCCAACAAAAACTAAATGTTAAAGTGGAATTTTTGAAGGTGTTACAGAGAATATCTGAAGGTAGCAGTGATAAAATAACTTAGTCCTTTTTATTTGGGTTGAGCTTCTGTTTGACACAAATATACCATATTTTTATTATTGAGAGCTAACAGAAGTTATTTTGCTGCTAGAATGTAGTATTGAGATGAGATGTCCACATGCCAATGATGCTTTAATGCTGGTGCAGATTAGGTAACAAATTTGGGGTCTGTGACAAAAAAATCTGGCAAGTTAAGTTTTGTATATAGCAGGGATAGAAGTTGGAATGGCTTTTGGTAAGTAGAGAGGTAGCAAACGTCAAACCCTGTCGAACCACTTTGAGGATTTCACGGTATTGTTTATTTGCCAGTGTTGTAACATAGAATAAAAATAATATCAAACATTTTAAATTATTACTGTCAGAATCAGGCAATCGTATCTATTTATGGGCTAGAAATAATTATTTAAGCAAGTAATAATTCCCAAATTATATACAAAATATGAACAGCTATTCACAATTTATTAAACTATTTACACAAAATCGTTAATAGCATTTATATAATAATTTTCTATGCCAATGTTTGGCATTCACTTCGGTTAACTCCGTGGCCAAACTGTTAAATCCTGTGTATGAGTGTCTAGTATTAAACTGTAAATTATTGTAATTATTTACTAGTTGTTACCAAATGGGTGTATCATTCTAGATATGTAGACCAATAAATAAATAAATAAATAATATAAAGTGGGAGAAATGCAAAAAGCCTTTCCAACTTCTGTTCTTGCTTTACCACTTTGTTTTCTAATTATTGACCTTGTCACTATAATCATAAAGTAAACGACACACAATTTTTTCTCACATACATATCACATTTTTGAATCTAATTAGACTAGCTGGTAATCTTGTAGTTTAGGTGGGTTTTAATTCATATATCTTCACTACTGACGTTTCGAATTTGAATTTTACACCTACCTCATTCCTAGATTTCCATTCTTGTTTTGCAATTTGTTTTTTATCTTTTATTTTGATGGCAAGAAAAATCTGTGTTTCACAAAAAAAAAATACATCAAAATAACTTAAAATTAAAGATTTTTATATATTTCTAAAAAATTTCCTTGCCCTCAAAATTTATTTTTGACGGCATACCTAACTAAAATTTATTTTTCCTTATTAGGTACTACCTGCCTAAACTACACAATTACCGACAGGCCTCAGTATAATGTGGCCAGGTATAGTATGTCACTTTGTCTTAGACTTTACTGTCTTATTTATTAACAATATATATGTGTTGTAATCAAAAAATAACGCTGAATAATTTTATTAGAAACAAAATAAGTTTACATGGGATTAGTTTTAATCACCTTTAATTTACTGTCCTTTGGCTAGCAATGCACATATCCATGACTGGAAGGCTTCTTTTGAAAGGACATTTAGCTGCTCTGTTGTGGCTCTCTCAATGTCAGAAATGATGTCAAAACGTTTTCCTTTGAGCACGGTTTTAATTTTTGAGAAGAGTCAGATGTTACATGGTGCAAAATCTGGCGAGGAAGCCAGATGTGGACAGACTGGAACACTTTTTCCGGCCAAAAACTCACGAATCAAAAGTGAAGTGTGGCACGGCGTGTTGCATTGATGAAGAAGGAAGCCATTAGTCCAAGAGCTAGTAACACACATTCCATTAAGTGTTTGATGCACTTTGAAATGTTGTAATTTGAAATCATTTGGATGGATATACCTGTGTTGGCTAGACCCACCCCGGGACACCAGGTACTGCGCATAATAGAAAGGGGTCGTAAAATATGACCCAAAAAAAGTGTTTGATTCATAGGCCAACAAACAACAATTGAAAGTTTAGGTAATTATAAAAATACTAGTAATTTAGGCAGACACTTTTGAGAGGGTTTATAATTGATAAATCAACCCCAAAGTTGATTTTTTAAAATATGATTTGAAGTGTTTGATTCACGCTGAAATTTTAATAGCGTCTTAATTAAATATAAAAAAAATTAATTACAAAAAGGCAAACACTTTTTCCGGGGTTTAATTGCCGGCCAACATAAAAATGAATGAACCTCGTTATGCGCCACTATGCATTGAATAAGTATATACTTTTTAAAAACTAAACATTTTAAATTACGAAGACTGAAATAATAAAACAATAATATTTTTCATTTTTTTAAAAAAAAAAAAAAAAAAAAAACAAAAAAACTAAAAGTTTCGGGGCTCGAACCACCAACTTGCTATCCACACTATCCAAATTTTCATAGTGTGGATAGCAAGTTGGTGGTTCGAGCCCCGAAACTTAAGTTTTTTTTTCCTAAAAAAAAAGGAAAATTATTGTTTTATTATTTCACAGTCTTGGTAATTTAAAATGTTTGGTTTTTAAAAAGTATATACTTATTCAATGCACAGTGGCGCATAACTAGGTTCATTCATTTTTATGTAGGCCGGCAATTAAACCCCGGAAAAAGTGTCTGCCTTTTTGGAATTAATTTTTTTATATTTAATTAAGACGCTATTAAATTTTCAGCGTGATTCAAACACTTTAAATCATATTTAAAAAAAATCAACTTTGAGATTTATTTATCAATTATAAACCCTCTCAAAAGTGTCTGCCTAAATTACTAGTATTTTTAGAATTACCTAAACTTTCAATTGTTGTTTGTTGGCCTCTGAATCAAACACTTTTTTTGGGTCATATTGTACGACTCCTTTCTATTATGCGCAGTACCTGGTGTCCCGGGGTGGGTCTAGCCAACACAGGTATATCTGCTTTTCCATCGAAATGATTTCAAATTACAAAATTTTAAAGAGCATCAAACACTTAATGAGATGTGTGTTACTAGAGGTTTGTTCCAACACAATAGCAAATTGGTTTACGTACTGTCGGGATTCTGCGCAGTCTAGATTTGATGTTCCAACAAACCTCGGACTCAAAACTGTACAAAAACCTAGTGTTCCAACATACTCAAACCTAATCACAAACCAGTTTTTGTACTGTCAAATCAGTTCCTGGGTCTGAATAGGAACGAATTGTCAAGACATGTGCAAAACGAAAGTGAGATCGTAAATAAATCTCGACCAACTCTGGAAATGTCGTGATTATATTCGTTTTGATAGCATCATCGATCATAGTCTCGATCGTTATTTGATTTTTATTCATTATCTTTATTTATAGTATATTATTGAGTATACAAAGAAAGAGTATAGAGTGTAGAAAGTGAAAAGGACTATTATTCTGACTTAGATACAGTAAAAAATAATAGTATATTATTAAACGAGCAATTTATGGTAGCCATTATTCACGCAGGGTGACGTTTGCGTCCTGAGCCGCAGGCGAATGGCGCAAGTCACCCGAGTGAATAATGGCCATAAATTGCGAGTCTAATACTATACTTTGTCCACGACCATTATGGTTTCTTTATTAAATAAAAGTTACGTGTAGAATGGAAAGTTTTTATTAAACATAGGTAACTAACTGTTTTTTTTCCACTTTTCAATTTTTCGATTCTCGATTTTTTTGATTTTTCGATCTAGAAAATATCGTTATGAAAAGTATCGCCTATCTTTAGTTATCTACCGCAATGTGCCAGAATTACAAAAGCGTGAATTATCATAATTCACTCCGTGATATATGGGTACTATATGCTTTTAGTTAGGAGGTAGAATATTGATTTATTATTAAGTGGTCGTGGACAAAATAAGTTAATGAACTAATCAGTCGAATAATCAAAATTTATAAAATCTTTTAATGAGTTTTAATTTTTTTATTTACCAAATTTAAAATTTAACATCTGTTAATGTTTTTGTTTTCTTTTACGTTATTGACAGTGTGTCTGACAACATAAACATGTGTTCCAACACAACCAAGTTCCGAATTTAGTCCCAATCATCGACAGGTCGTGGACTGGTCGTCGACTATCAGTCGTCGACAATAAGTTGTGGACTGGTTTGTGTATGGTTCCAAGATTGTTGTTGGAACAAACCTTAGATCTCCGGCTACATTGGCTCATTTTTCTGGCAGTATGCCTTGTAATGTCATTTACAGTTGTTCTCATTGGAATGAACTTTGTTCGCACTATGCTCTCACTTCAAAAATAAAACAAAACAATGTGTATGACTTTGATATTAAATTTTGACTGACCTTCCTTTTTAGGGCTAGGAGATTCAATGGTTTTCCATTGGGAACTCTGATTTTCATCTCAGAGTCATATTTATAGACCCAACTTTCATTTCCAGTTGCAATTTTGGACAGGAAGTCCAGAAGACGATACTTTAAGTCCATGCAAACTGAGATACGAATTTTACTTCTGTTCATTACTCAAAAGTCTGGGACCAAATTTTACACTCACTCGTCTCATTTGTAAATTATCCGTTAAAATTCTTTGCACGGACCTGTACGTGATGCTAAGTTCTTCAGTAAGCTCTTGAATAGTTATTTGCGTGTTTGAACAAACTATTTTTGCCACATTTTGCACGTTTTCTTCTGTTCATGAGATTAATAGACGTTGCGCATCATCTACTGACTCATTTCCGTTTTTAAATCGCTCATACCACTTGTAAACAGTCTTCAGAGTTGCTGCAGTATTGCCATACACCAACTTCAACATTTTATGAGTTTCTTTGGGGCTTTTTTGCAACTTAAAACAGTGACAGACAGGGTAAATACAAATCTCATATTAGCGGCTCTGGACGTTTCCTATCAAGGGATCAGGCTATTGGACAAATTACATTAATGGTTGTAGTATCAGCGGTTACTGCTAAAAAAATTCATTCACCGTATTTTTTGATCACACCTCGTACTATATACATCAACTTCTTTCATTTCTATTTTTTTTTTAATTGTCGATTCAACTCCCTTTTAGTAAGTTCTTTCATTTCCCTGCATACAATGTCAAAGTTGCATATTTATACTATTTGTATATTACCCTAAAATTAATTATTGGAATCCTTTATGGACCTCATATCTTAGTATCTCTATCTGGTGCGTTGAAATGTTAGGACTCATTTACAGTAGTTAGGTAGTTCCATTCTCACATGTGACATGAAGCAGTAATAACATTTGGCACAAATCATTTACTATTGGTCTGTTCGGGTTTTTTAAAAATACATTGAGAATTATCAGAGGACTAGTTGACCAGTGGACAAAATAATTGGGAATTCAACTGTTCCACTGGTTCTCGGACGGTTTGCATCAAGTTTTAAAGAAACCCAAACAAACCCTATATGTGCAACTTTTTAATTCCCTTTGGCAAGTTTTCAAGTTAATTTAATATCAACAATATGGTAAATTTTTCTTTGCGCAAACAATTCTTAAGAGTCATTTACTTGTGGCGCAAAAAATTGCCAAATAAAAAAAAACAATGGCTTTTTAATTAATAATGGAATTTTGAGTTTGGTCTATAAGATGTGATATATATTTATTAATAGTTTTATTTAAAAGTATAGTATTATCATTTATTAAAATAATAGAATGTTTATTAATATTTAGTGTTCAAATATGTTTGTAGTTTTATTACTTTTAAAATAATAGTGTTCTGATTACGGAGCATAGAATAAATTATTTATTTTACAATTTATTAAAAATACATATTTTTATATTTAATTATAGTTTTAATTATGAAAAATGTATAGCGTGAATTAAATCAATCAATCCATCACCAAATATATATAATCTAAATACTTTAGTGAATTCATGTTTTTTTGAGCCTACATATGCACAGAAAAAATCATGATGTTGCTAGTGATGTGTAATTCATGATGGAACCTAAGAAAATAATTACTACATTCATACATAAAAAAAAACTAGTTCCAAAATGGTGTTGGAATTGAACTGAAGAATTAAATTCTTAGATTTGTTCGGGTTCTTTAAAAATATTGTTCCATCAAATTTTAAAGAACCCAGAACAAGCTCCTTGTTGCAAAAGCATATCCTATTCAATACACATGTGATTTGTGGTTCATCCTTAAAACGAGTTCTAAATTTAAAATTTTGTATGTTTAACAAAGATAAGTATTTCATAGGACTTAAGAAAAAGTTAACTCATTTTTTTACCTTTTTTTTTTTTATTGGAATATATTACTATTAATACATAAAATTTTGTACATTTTGGATAATACTACAACATTGTATCTTTGACTTCACCAGGATTTTCAAGTGCAGCTTTTCTTTCATTTATTGCAATTACCAGTTTTCTTCGTGGGCCAATTTCCATGTTCAATCTATCGAGGTCACTTTCTTCAAGTATCATCAACGTGTCCAAGTCAATTTTTTGTTCTAAGAATTTTGGAAGGTATTCACTTAAGCCGAAAGCGGTCAAGAATCGCTCTAGGGCTCCATTCGGATTCTCATCTTCACTAGAGCCAGAGTCTGTAATATTTATAAAGAAATTAAAATTTAAATGGCCGTCTAACCGAAGATTTTGCAGATTCTGGATTTTACTATTTTCGTACATCTTACTCTTAATCAGTAAAAGTAATAATTTAAGTTTATTTGAAAATTTGACTATCTCTTACAATGGATATTTTTTAGTATCTACTGTGAGCCACATCTTTTTGACCTACCTCCTACCTTTGAGCACGTTGGCAAGATAAAATTAAGAAAAAATATTTCTCTACATCCACATGGATATTAGCTTATCTACACACAGATTACAAAACGAAAAAGTATGCTATTGCATTCAACTGAACGAATATATTTCATACCCATTCTAGGTAGTGAGAACACTGCAAAAAAATTAAATCCACCAATCACCATTCATATTTTGATATCGACTGCTATTATTTTTAAAATTTTAAATAAGTGACAATTCTGTCAAACTAATTGTCAGTATATTTTTTAGTTCTTGATATTAAACATACATTAAAACGGGTTATTCTTGTGTAGAATCGATAAATAATAGCATTTCTGTTTTTATTTCATCTATAATTATAAATAATTTGTTTGTTTAAATAAAACTATATAAAGTCAATTTAATTACGAATATTAAAGCAACAAAAATAAAAAAGTAGGTGGTCCTGTGGTCAGGGTTCCTGCCTTCCACACATTAGATTCGAGTTCGATTCTCGGATGGGGATAAATTAAATGAACCTTTTTTGTTTTTCTTTTTTTATTTTAAAATTAGTTATTTTGTCTTAAAAATCTAAAATATTTTTTTATTTGTACATTTTCGTTAGTGGGTCGTAGAAAAAATATACTGAACAAATCAAGTGGATTTTCACATCGCGCTCTGACGATTGAGCACTCCGCCTACGGCGTCGTGCTCAAATTTCGTCTTCGTGTGATATGGCCATCATATCCACTCTTGTTGCACAAACTACTATTGTTTAACATGTATTTTATGAGCTGGGCTCACATCAACCCTCTCACAAACAATTCTCAAGAAATAACCCCTTATTTTTATTTTTTAAATTCCATCACAGTCGACATTTTCAAAGCCATGTTCTGTATCTGTAACAGGTTAACCCACGGCACTTAAGCCTCATCAGGCCCATTGTGTATCCTCCTAAGTAGATAAGTACCTCCTAGCTCGTGAGCCAGCCTACATATTTAATGTAGTTGACAACGTCGCCAAGAGGAGCTTTCTCTTATATCGGCCGGTGTTAGCAAATTCTCGCCGAACACAAATCTTATAATAAATGAGAGCGTCGGGCAATCGTAGAGGATATGATTCTGTCAACCGCATGATATGGAGATGCTTCCGTACTTTGCAATGACCAGTCAGAATGCCTGTGATCAGGCGCAGATTCTTTCTAGTATTTATTTGCTGTAGTATTGTCAGGATAACTTAAAAGCTCCCTGGCAAGTCTGCAGCTTCTTATTTTATCCCATCTTCCTTTGAATTTCGCAAGGGGATGTTCTTTATTTAGGTTTGTCATCCCGATGTTGTCAGTCCAATAGAAGGACCGCCAGGTCCAAAAAATATTTGGTTGGCTGCCTTAGTAATGAGTCCTGTCAATGTTTTCAACTCATTCTCATTCATAAATAGTTAGATTCTTTTTGAACGTGCATGGTCTTCTTATAAAGGTTTTCCCATACTTTTGTTTTGAGACATTCTGTATCTGGTTTGGTTGTTTCTTCTGACCCTCTTCATTGCACTCGATCCCTTGACAACCCGGCATCCAAATTAGTTTTCCTCTATTTATGTCTGCCAATGTCTTGAGTTCTTCAATACAATTCCGTACCAGCCTCGACGTCACTCTCTGACTCGATATGGCCTTATGGGCCGTCTGGCTGTCTGACATAAGAATCTGCTGGTTTTCGGCAGCTCTTCTATTGTTTGTACTTGAACATTGCAAGATTGCCTAAAATACTGATGTAAGTTTTCCTTTTACATAGCTAAGGTTGGTGTTAGGGTTTTTGGAAAATGCTCCAGCTCCAGTGTTTTCCAGTCTTAGACCACCCGTATGTATACCAGGTTTGTTACTTTGTGGTGATCTCCTTTCTATTTGGTATTAGAACCTCGAATGGAGTGTTGAGCGACGCTTAGTTAGGTGATCTGTTCTCATGTCTAGCACGTTTTCTGTCACTAACTTCGAAATACTTGTGTGACCTGTCTAATGTTAAGATTTCCTAGAGTGTTCTCTAATCTGCAAGCCCTTAATCTTGCCTTCCTATGTATCACAAAGTGAAGTACTATTAGGACTTCCAAAATATTAGGGGTGTTTCGTTATTACGTGTCCACAATATTTTTTTTAAAAATTTTATCCTTTTAGACTAACTTGATTTTTTATCAAAAATTTCGAATGTAATGTACATAAGGTTAAATACAAGATAAAATAATTTCCAAATACGGTAGTGAGTTATTTAAAAAAGTTTTGGGTTATTCCTTGGGCTTATTAAATTAAAAAGACACACATATTTTTTAATTTTATCTGGCCAACTACTCAAGTATGTAGCTTAATAAAAAATTATGAAAGTAAGTATAAAGGAGAATATTGTCTTCAAAACTATATAGTTAAAATATTGCGAATTTTATTTTTATACTGACCTGATAATTCATCATCTGTCACATGCCTCGGTCCGTAACTTTCTCCTGAACCAATTGAACTTTCTTCATGATTGCCATAAAATTTGCCAAATGTGTTTTGAGTGATGCTTTTTCTACAAAAGTATAAGTACTATACCGGGTGTTCAAATTAAAGTGTTACAGTTAAATACGGCCGAAAATATGCATTTTAGAGACAAAAGTTTTATAGTTTTTTAGGGGAAACATTTTGGCTAAATTAATTTTTTTATAGCTGACCATAATATGGCTATATCTAGGTGGATTTTGTTTTTTTAAATTGGAACCACAGTTTTTTTTACATATTCTTAAAGTTCATAAGAAAATAAGAAACTTTTGAGGGAAATATTTTTTTTATTGGACTTTTACTTTTTGAGTAACAGCTACTTGAAAATTTTGCTGCGCGAAAAAAAAGTTGGAAAACGATTTTAGCCAAAAATTTTTCCCCACAAAACTATAAAACTTTCGTCTAAAACATTTTTTTTATAAAAGGCGGTATATAGCTGTAACGCTTTAATTTGAACACCCGGTATAAAGAGTCATGATACAAAAAATTACAGATGTATAATTCTTAGCCGACAAAATTTAGTCGAGTTTTGTTTTTTTTGTTTTTTTTTTTCGATTTATGGCCTAGGTGTATATACCTAATGTGCCAGTCTCAAGTTCGTGTTTAAATTCTCAATCATGTGTGTTCTGTGTAGGCTTTGTTACTGTTTCCCAGCGCCACTTCAGGAACAGCGTTGTTAATTAGAACCCAACAGTGAATAATCGAGTGGGGAATCCTACCAAGGCATCAGAATTAATTTAAAATAATTAAATTAAATAAAAAAATCCCGGCCAACGGTGGGATTCGAACCTGGGACCCTTGGATCCACAGGCAGAGACTCTACCACTGAGCCACCCACCCCCTTAGTCGAGTTTGCGCATGACGTATTGTGGTGTAATATGGCCATGATCAGATTAAAAGTGCCGACGAAATCTCGTCGAGTTTGCGCATGACGTATTGTGGTGTGGAATATGGCCATGAACAGATTAAAAGTATTTTCATCGTAGGTGACTGTTGAGATAATTATTATTATTTTGTATACGAATGTAAGTACTGTTGCAAGATTTATACAAACAAGAATGCCACTAAGTTTTCAAGACATATTAAAAACTGCAAAAAGTCTCCTAATGCGCTGAAGAAAAACTCAAGCTCAAATTCAGTTGGACCGTCTGTGGCCAAATGTTATTCCTAGTTCTTGTTCAAGTGTTAGTGTTGGACGTTCAGAGCAAGAACCAGAGAGTTGACTACGCCTGAGCCTTCAAAGTGCACGACGCTGTCGATGTCTGTTTCTAAATTTTTTGACACAATGAATATAAAAGAACAGGTATTTATAAAATAATATATAATTATTAATAATATGTACCATAATCTCTGATGAAACAAAAAATTGGCACGTGTCCAATTTTTAATCTCTTTTAGTGTTCCCAAAATTGGTAATTTGGTAGATTCATTATTTTTATATGCCCATTTAAGCAATATTTAACGAATTGTTATCATTAAAAGGTTTGAAAATATAAATCTATGTTGGCTTGAAGCATTTAAAAATTTGACCCTTGTCAAATTTCTCAATAAGAAATTAGATTTTCCTATTTACCACAAATTTTCTTCCGATTGTTTCAGGCAGAAACTGATGCATTATTGACAAGGGCAGTCTATGTAACAGGTGTACCTTTGTCACTTTTGGAACATCCATTATGGGAGGAATTGTTTCATAAACTACGGACCTGCATACAAGTTACCAACAAGAAAAGTTTTGTCAACCACTCTTTTGGAAAAAGAATTGTCGTTAGTTAAAGTCGAGAAAAACATAAACTCTTCCGTTAATCTTTCAATTTAGCATTGGATGGGTGGTCTAACATGAAGGGATCTTAAGTTTCATTGTGTATACACCCAATCCATGTATTCCTTTGTTGAAACTAATAGGAACAGGCATACTTCTGAATATATACTTTCCAAAATAGTTCAGATTATAGAAAAACTAGGACTTGAAAAATGTCTAGTAATTATTTCGGTCAACGCCTGAAATATGTTAAAATGTGGAAAACTTTTCAGTGAAAAGTTCCCTCACATAATATGGATGACTCACACTCTCCACTTAATAATTAGTGACATTCTGACATGTGAAACTGCTAACAAATTTTTGTGTGGAAATCATAAAAACCATAAGCAATTCTCAATTGTTAGCAGCTGAATTTAAACAATTAAACTCCGAAAAAAAATGTACAATCCCTCTTTGCATCTGCCAGTCAAAACCCGCTGGGGCAGTTATCTAGAGTGTTTAAATATTTTTAGTTGTTACGAAAAGTTTATTGCAAACAATGACAATAAACGAAGATTCCACGAAAACTTTGTCCAAGAAGCATAAACAAACTTTACTCGATAACCAGTTTTGGTCACATTTAGAAAACTGTAGGAGTCTTTTGCAATCAGTTTTGCATTGGATAACATATTTGGAGGGTGACTATAATATCATTCAGGTAGTCGGCATTTTTAGAAATAGGAAAAAAGCTTGAACAGTATTTATATTTGGTCTTACTTTTCACAGAAGCAGAAATAATTAAGCAAACATTCGAAGAGAGAAGACAGTATACTTTAAAGCTTATTCATTTGGTTGTTTGCCTATTGGACCCCAAAATAGGACAAAATATGAACAATATTGATAATCAAAATCTTATGGTTGAACTTCCTATGTATAGATCTCGAGAAGGAATTTGGGGAAAAGAATTTGTTTGGAAAGCTGTTGAAAATGAAAACATAAGTGCTTTGTTATGGTGGAAAACCTTTTATCAAAATACTGACTTAGTAAAAGTTGCAAAAAGAATAATAAATCAAAGGATCTATCATACAAAAAATGATACGACTAATAGTATATGCAGACGATATAGTGGTAGTAGCACGGAACAAAAAGCCTAAAGGAGACTGGTAAACAACATAAACAAGCAGCAAAAGAGGACTAGAAATAAATGGATAGAAGAAAAAATACAAGAGAATAAGTTGGAAAGATAATCCGAAAGAACAAAAATAAATAATAGAAAACATAAATTTGAAACAGTACAAAACATTAGATATCTGGGACCAATGATAAACAATAAAAACTGTAAGAATATATAAATAAAAAAATCCAAGCAGGCTAAAAAGCACATTATATTATATACAAGGACATAACGAAGAGTAAGAAGATTAGTAAAAAGACAAAATAGTATATAAAACTGCCACAAGACTAGTAGTAATATACGCAGGCGAGACAATCTGCCTAACAAAGAAAATTGTCGAGGAGTACAGACGGCTTGTGAACACGGAAATAAATGTTATATTAGATGAAGAAGATATAGTGAAACTCATAAAGGCAAAGAGAATGCGATGACTTGAAAAGGAAACGAATCACTAATTAAAAAGAATGAAATGGCATCCTCAGAATAACAGACCGAGGGGACGGCCGAAAATGAAAATTCTTTGGGAAGACCAAATAATAAATTACATAAGATAGAAATTGTTAGATGGAGAGTGAAGATCAGAAACAGGAAGGAATGGAGAAGAATAACTGAGTTTATTGCTGTACTTTAAAAAAGGATCAAAAGTGCTCCATTGCAGCTAAAATTCTGCAAGTAATGTACAGCCATCCATAATAATGTCATGTCAAGAATTTCCTGTTTAAATTTATTATGAAAAATATCTGAAAGTGTATCCGGTTAGGATTATTCTTTAGAAAATTCTATGAGTAACTCTTTCGAAGATAGAAGCGGATTTTTTGACGAATGTATAAATTCTAATTTTTAATTGCGTTTAGTTTTGTTTTTATCAAAGAATGAAAATACTGGATAGAGCGGTATTGTGGTGGATTAAATTCTAAATTTTGGTAAGAAGGTTGAGAAAATTAAATATAAGAGTTCAGAACGACTGCATAGTCGCACACCAAAATAATTCTATGGTTTCTTAAATAAATATCGTGTTTTGCGATTATGAAGGCCTTTTGAACTGGTTAGGTGTCGCGTCCGCGAACGTAGCTATATCACAAATGCTTACATCCCATTTTTTCTTACCTGATGACAATGCTTCCCATTCCAGGTCTAATAAATATGCTCGACGGTTCTTGTTGCATTTTGTTATCACTGTTATTCCTCATTTCTTGCAAAAAGTCGGGTTGAGATTTTGATCTTATCAATCTTCCAGGAGGTGGTGCTTGTTGATTAGCATTGATATATTCATCTTCATTGAATATGCCGTCTAAGCGGCCTCTTTCTTTTAGGTTTATCGTTTCTAATGTTCCTCCATATAAAACTTCAGAGTCTCGACGAATTCCTTTCAAGGAGTTCACTGTGAGTTTTCCGTCTTCTATACCGCTTACCTAAATATAATAAATACTATTAAATAGCTGACGGAATATTTCAAAAATTTAGTCTTGCAAGGAATGACAATATGTTCTCTCTATACCGCTAGAGCGTGCGCACACTGGGTAACCACTAGAACAATTCATGTTAATTATACATAACGCACTACCGACCACGAAGAAGAGGTCGCGTCGGCTAACGAAAACCGTGTTAAATGAGAGGTAATGCACTGACGACTAACAAATATAGAGAAGCTGCTATTCGCTCGATATTCATTTAGAAACTATAAAAATTGATCGCTTGATATTGGACGCGATTACTGACGCAAAGAAGTCTTGGCCGTCGCGACCTGGTCGCTGAGTGCACGCATTCTCTTACGGAAACAATTATTCTACTGGGTGCCCAAATAAGAAGGATGATGGTCATATTCAAGGAACAATTTATCGTACAGATCTAGAATATTTTTTTTAACAAGCGTAATGCATATGGCCAATGATAAAAAAGGTTTTTCTTGAAATGGCAAATTTTTTACTAAAATTCTTCGTCGCATAGTAATATACTTAGAAAAAGCGAGTCAAACATCAAAAAAGAAAAGTGATAAATAAAATTAGGATAGATGTAGGCAATCTAGGTAGAAAAACTCAGCAGTTGTCAGAGGTATTTAAAATTAGGATTAATCAGAGGTACTCTGCTTTCTGAAATTTTGGTTGAACAAAAAACTAGTGGCAATCCAAAGATTGAACGATAGATGAATGTAGATTACAATTTTATTTGAAAAAAAGTAATAAGTATTATTATTGCATGTGTGTGCTCCCCAAGTAGATCTAGGAGAGGCGATCGGGAAAGAGTTATATGAACAGCTTGATGGCAGGAAATTCTTGCAAATGAGAGGATCATCTTGAGACTTTGCCAACAGTTGTTTTCAGAAAAGCTAGAAACGTATAAAGAGCTACAAAAACGGAAATATCATGTGAAGAGGAAGTTTTACCACTCATTATAGATTATTGATCTTAGAGAAAGATATAATAAATAAATAATAATAAATAATGTTTATTTCATAATAATTTACAAAATTGAAAAATAATATACATGAACAATTAGCTTTATAGATGGAATTTTTTTTTTTTTTTATGTAGTGACTGATAACCTAAGTATTTGAAATAAACAAAGCAACAGAACCCTAAGAACCCGGAGGTTGTGTAAAGGTTGTCATTTTGAATATAACAGTGAAGCATTCAGATTATTAATTTTGTTTTACTCACACTAATACAGCTATGTTTATATAAAATAATGTAATAGATTTTTTAATTTTTTTTTTTAAATATATATCAAATGTATAGACCATATAAATAAGGGATTTTTTTTTTAATTTTTTTATTTAATTAAAAAGTTCATATATCAGGGATCTTTCGTTCAATAGATAGTTTTTAAAATATTTTTTAATCATGCTCAGATTATTTAAGTTGTATTTAAGATGTAAGTAGTAAATGCAAAAATTAAAGAGAATGCTTGGATGGTGGGAGTTGAAAGGTGTTAAAAGAAATCTAATTTAAATGACTCAGACCAGTGCAATTTGGAGGAGGAAAAACAAATAAATAGTTAACTCCGCCTAATGGAAAATATCGAGATGATGATGTTGAAGATAGTTAACCTACTGATTTAAGCCTTTAAAAAATATTAGTAGTATGACATAAAAGACGCAAGAAAACAGTGTTAAACGGCGAGAAAGTTCGTTACACTAAAACACGTTAAGCAGCAGACCAGAAGAAACCTTGGAAGGTATGTATTTAGGAAACTAATCTAGTTAGTCCACTATGCCTATGTATTGATCTACTCAAGGTATAACTTCTTGATGGTCTATCTTTACTTTTGTTTACCCTTTCAGGCATCCTTCCGTTCTCCCCTAAGGGGTTCTAGCATGCTTTCCAATCAGGCTTGCGTTCCAGGCCCTGGTTCCCCAATCAGGCTTGGGCTCCAGCCCCTGGCCCCCTTCAATAAGGCTTGGGCTCCAGCACTTGGCCCCCTTCAATAAGGCTTGAGTTCCAGCCACTGCCCAGACAACACACCAAATCCCAGAGATATCCACAGAATATCTTTTGTGGATATCCAATATATCTACAGGATATCAGAAATATTCCGTGGATCTAATATGGATATCCAAATGTCCGTCTATATCCAGAATATAGAAGATCTCCTAATGGATATTCAGCAAAATATCTAATGGGTATCTTCCAGAAAATACAAGAAATCCCAGAGATATCCACAGAATATATTTTGTGGATATTCAATATATCCAATATGGATATCCAACCAAATGTCCGTCAACACTCAAAATATTTTCAACACTCTGCCTTTGATTTTGCCCACTAAGGAGAAAGTCATCCTTATTAGGACTCTTCAGCAATAAATGGAAATTCTCGACTCCAGTCTCTAATGTAGTCTGTAGGACAAAAATATTTTCAACACTCAAAATATTTTCAACACTCTGCCTTTGATTTTGCCCACTAAGGAGAAAGTCGTCCTTATTAGGACTCTTCAGCAATAAATGGAAGTCTGATTGCGATACCAATTTCGGGTTGAGCATGAGTAGATATTCAACGAGCGAAAGTGGTATCGCCATCTATACTTAGTAAGCAAAATCAAAAATTATATCTAGTGGATATCCACCATGGTTTGCGTTCGCGCCTAGACTTTGATATATTTAGTGGATGTCCATGGGATATTGAATACACCTTAAAAAAATTAATTTTAAATATCTGAACGGTACTATTAGCCACAATGGCGTAATTTTTTATAAATTTGCTATATAATTACTATTATTTATGGACATTTGCATGTCTATAAATTACATATCATGGATATAAAATAGATATCCACCATGGACTGGACATTCAGTGGATATTGGGATGTGCAGTAGATATCCAAAGGATTTGGTATGCTGTCTGGGTTTGCATGTCTATAAATTACATCTCATGGATATAAAATAGATGTCCACCATGGACTGGACATTCAGTGGATATTGGGATGTCCAGTAGATATCCAAAGGATTTGGTGTGCTGTCTGGGTATAAGTTCGGTCATCCATTCAGACTTTGGTCGCGCGGTCCAGTGACTGCTCACATCGCCGTTTTGAATACCTTTCAGAGTCAACCAGCGAACTGGTTTTATTTTTACTTACTTTAAAGTCATCATCGGTTGATCCTAATCTATTATTCTTATTAGCTAAAATTTTTCTTTGTACAGTGCTCATGTTTCCCCTGCCAACGACCGTACCACCGCTCACAATGGCACTGTAAGTACTCCTTCTATCTGGCTGGGACTCATTTAACAGATTTGACATGGATCCTCCTAATTTCGATCTCAAAGTCGAAATCATCGATGGTCGGTGATCTTTACTTTTTCTCCTCTCTAGTTTCTCGCTTAGTTGTTCTTGCTTGACCATTCGTTTGTTGAATTGCTGGAAAATAAAGGTACTTTATGTTAGGTATGCTTGGAGAATGTTCACAGGCCTTCCAATTTAAAATTTGAATATGCTAATCTCAGTAAAATATTTTGTAAAGGATATATTTTCATTTACACTTTTAGTTTAATTTTTTTCACTCATATTTTATACCTACTTTTTTCCTTTTTTTGGAATCCTCTTTGGCTTTGTCTTGCAATGATTTTGCTTTTTTCTTATCTGTAGCCTCTAGTTTGGCATGGACGCCATCTATGAATCTTAAAATGTCATCTCTGTTGTTAATGCCGGCGAGTTCTTGTGGTGTCCTTCCGTCTATGTCCGTTGCGTATATATTTGCTCCGAAATTTACTAGGAAAGTTACTATGTGTTTATGACCTTGCGCTGCTGCCAAGTGTAACGCAGAGTTGCCAAATAGATCAGCCTTATCAGGATCTCCTCTAAAAAAGTAAAATTATATTTTTAACTTTATTTAAATTTACAGTGAAATTAGGCTGCAAAGTAAATGCAAGATGTTTATTTGTCGTATCTTGAAGAACCAATTTCTCCAATTAGGTTCAATCGTTTTATTTTATACACAAGGAGAATATTGCAATTTTCCTACTTTTTTGATAAAATATAAGCAAAACTGTAAAAATGATAAAAACGATTGCTAGAACAGCATTAACAAATATAAATGCGATGAATGATTACTGAGGCCCCTATCTATGGAATCCAAATATCGCATTCATGCCGACGAATCCGAAAACGCAAAAAAAAAAAAAATCTCGTCTGGTCGTCTGTGCGTGCGTATGTATGTGCACCGGGCACGATAACGAACGAAAGATCCGATCGACCTGTAGTTTTCACTTTATTTGATAATTTATTCCATTCGTGAACCCTATTGATATTCATAATTTTCGGTTTAGCGTCCCTCGAATTTAGATGTTCCACTGCTCATTGAGTTGCTGCTTTACAAAGTTTAAATAATATGTAATTATTGGACATACTGAAATATTGTCAAGCTTGCTTGGTTTGATCTAAGGACGCAGAATCCGAAAATCTCACGGTAACTAGATGTTAAACAGCAAAAATAAAATTGTTGTGTGCTGTTTTAAACTATTATTCATCTAACTCTCCAACATAAGTTGCGTACAATGTTATACAATAATTTATATGTATTATGCGTATAAATACAACTTAACTTTGTCGTACACCCAATTTCAAAATTAATATTTGTTAAAAATAGACTTATTTTGACTTTTGATGTCTGTAGAGAAGAATATTGTCAACATTACAATTATTTTGCCTTTAAAAGTGTGTCTTTGTAAAAACTATTAATTTTTTAGTTTAAAAAAATATTTTTCACAAAAATACTCGCTTTATTGATAATTCTACGCAATGTATTTGTGAAAATAAATGGAAGTTGAATTAAATTCTGAAGACAGTAAAGACCAGTGGTTATTCTTAACGTTTGTCCAGTATATAGTCATTTTCTTTTTATAGGTAAAAGGTCTTTTCCTTTGCATCGAAAGTGTAGCACTGAGCTACAGGCATCGCATCCTAATTTATCAGTAGTGGGGTAAAGTTTGCGCACTGCTGACACACCTCCAAACGATCTTAAGGCTACTATTAAAGCTCAGTAGCGTATACTACTTTCGCTTAAAATAAATTTTCTAGGATTTTTAAAACGGTCACGGTCAGATGAATCACAAAATTTTAATAAAATTACCTAAAATTTTAATCCTTAATAACGGTCAAATCGAGTTCGCCCTCGTTTCTAAGAATGTTTTATCAACAGTGGCTATCATTTGTTGGTATTATAGGAAATACCAGAGTACCTACACAATGGATCAAACGCAATTATGTAAATAGGTTTTTTTAAGCACTACATAATTTGTTAAAATTTATTTGTTATCTATGAGCTAAAATGTATTCTGTTAAAAAAATTTATTGGGTGAAAAAAATGGTGATATTGCACTTGATATCTTCAATATTTTAACAAAATGTGAGGGTGAAGTAGAAGTGGTGAAAGTCATCAGCATACAAATATTAAAATAAGACAACGAGGATTTTTTAAAAATATGAATTTATACTAACCTCTATTCCTTGTTGCTATAACTACTATCAAACAAAACAAATATAAACAAATTAACAGAGTTCTAAAAAATCGTCATCAAAATAATCATTATCACTAGAACTATCACTGCTGTCTTCATTAACATTAATAATAACTGTAGGAATTACAACTTCATCCATTATAATTTCGCGATCTAAATATTTATCTTCGACAGCTATTACATGTGCACATCTTTTTTTCCAGTCTTGCTTGGGTTACTGATTTGAATTCAATTTCAGCTAACATTTGTACATGTGCTAATTTAAAATGAATATTCTTTATAGCTACATTATTTCTTACTACAGCCCAGATAATTTCTATTGGATTTAAGTCTGGGTGGTATGCTGGTAATCTCAAAATTGTATGATCGTGTTCGGAGAATAATAAATTTGTATTGCTTGAATCTATTTTTATGCTGTTTCATTAATGTGCACAGCTGTGGTCGTAATAAGGAAGGTTGAAATTCAATATCTGGCCCCAGACACACACATTAATAAACTGCTAGGAATAAAGCCCATATTACCACCAGCATAAACTATAATAAATCTCTTTCCTTTCGAAATGGTGGAAAACAAACCTTTTGCATTATCATCATCCCAATTATGTGATGATGTATGACTACTGTGTATGTAAGTTTCATCAATATATACAAAGGGACGGTTTTGAGAACGAAAATATCTAATTTTTTTAATATAATTATTCTTTTTTCACTGATGTCAAGCCGTTTTTAACCGACTTCAAAAAAAGGAGGAGGTTATCAATTCGTCGCGATATTTTATTAAAACCTGTCTGTTGTTTCGCATTTTTCTCCACTTGAACCCAATTTTAAAAATGATGTGTAGCTCCCTTTCCACTCAATTTCCTTTTTTAATTTTTCATTAAGAGTTTTGACTGTTACGCGCATACCTTCTGTTTCGTGAAATCTATAAACTATATCTCTGATTGTTCCAATATTGTATTGTAGGATGGAATATCTGTTACACTTGATGTTCTGCGCTTTTTTGGACTTTTAAACAATTGTTTAGGTATGGTCGACGTAGAATTTTCACCTTTTGATATCTGGTCACCTTCTATAATTATTCGTTCAATTGTTTTTACCGAGTATCCTGTAGCTTCAGCAACTTGTTCTTTAATTTCATGAGAGTTTTGGGATCATCATTGTCTTTTTTTTAATAGCCCCCGGACAACTCGGGTATTGTTTGCATCTTTCTTTAACAGTTATAGTAGGCGTTAACAATTGAAATTTGAGATTAACGCGCATCCCCTCTTCAGACAGTTAGGTTGCGATGCCTGTACGCCACTTCTAAAAATATCGTTCCATCCATAAAATTTGTTTAAATGGAACAATATTTTCAGAAGTGATGTAGCTCAGTGCTACACTTTAGATGCAAAGGAAAAGACCTATACTTGACTAACTAAAAGTTAGATTCTGATCTAAGCTAAGTTGTAAAAAGAACGCGAATTTTAGTTGACACGTCGACGCGTCCCTCCCATGCACATACTTTGATTTTCTTTTACTATGCGGAGAATGGTCGCACTGCGCAGCTTTCTGGGTGCCTTTTAAAAGGAGATGGAAAACTCCGCCATTTTGAACCCTTATTACGTGTTGCCTACATCTTGGCGCAATATTTTAAATAGGTGCGTTTTAATCATCCGCTTCTGCTTCGGAATTGTCGGTTTTCTTGTTTTAATCTGACAGGTTAAAACGACTAAACCGACAATTCCGGAAGCAGAAGCGGATGATTGAAACGCACCTGATATTTTGATTGCTGCTGTCAGTGTCAGTGAATATTATTTTTGAAGTCACAGTTTATTGCTAAAGAATCAGTTAGCTCACTCGGACCAGTTGTAAGTTCCAAAATAACATCCACTCCAGGGATACAAATTCAGGATACGCAGAAGACTGCTGTTTTATTGTAGGCGGTTGTCATATATTGTATTATCCGAGTTGCACAGTGTATAAACTGAAACATTGAGATCAAAAGTGCCGACGCAGAGTGAGCGATCTGATTCTTTAGCTGTAAACTGTGTCACAGGGTTCAAAATGGCCGCGCCCTATGTTGGGCGTGTCGGACCTCTCTCTTGCCTCGTATAGTAATCAAAGTATGTGCTCCCATGTCATCCGTTTAAAAACAAACGACATTTTTATCAAATTTTATAATTTCTTCAACATTCATCACTACGATCTTGTCCCCTGTTATCATACATAGGCTTTTAATCTCTCTAAAATAATGAACTCATAGGATATGTTTGTTCGTATGATGCACAGAACACTCACTTACTGTTATGGTTTATGGTTGACGTCAAGATCCGTGTACTAGCATCGGTAAGAGGATAAGAAAGATTCTGAGCTTAGTCGATGTAAGATTAGCTCAGATTAGTGGTAAAAAGAAAGAGACTTATGTTTAGATCAGTAGCACAGTTTAAAAGAATCAGTTAGCTCACTTGGACCAGTTGAATGTAATAATATCCACTCCAGGGATACAAATTCAGGATGCGCAGAAGACTGCTGTTTGAATATCGGCGGTTGTCATATATTGTATTGGTTATGATTTGATTCTGTATGCGCCAGGGATACAAATCCGAGTTGCGCAGTGTATAAACTGGAACACTGAGATCAAAAGTGCCGACCCAGAGTGAGCGAACTGATTCTTTAGCTATAAACTGTGTCAGTAGACTCCTACATAATATTCCGAGCCTTCTGTCACTATGACAACAGAAAAATGAAAGTGATTTTTCTTATACAATGAAATAAATTTAAATTTGTAGCTGCTATTTAATAAACAAATAAATAGTTTATACATAGAATATTGCAGTTTAATTTCTATGAATAATTTTATCTTGAACATAATTGTATTATCCCCAAGAAATACTATTAATCACTGATAATGAAATTTTATCTCTATTTAAATGTGATTTATTTTTAAATGATATGTCACCTGAATCATGTCCAAGTACCTATACCTATCATGTTCTAAATTTTATTTACGGTTTGTATACTTTTTAAGATTTGATAATTTGGCCAATACTCCTAAATATTATCAAAATCTGAAAATTAAATAGAACCAAAAAATATTGATCTATTTCTCTCATGGTAATTTCAGGTGTTATTTTTAAAATTTCTGTTTTATTCAAGGATTAATTAAGGCATAGAAATTTGTTTTTGCCTTTCCAAAACTATCGGGGCATAAAAAGAATCAATCTTAGCATGGGCGTCGTTACACAATTCTATAGGGAGGGGCAAAATTTTGAAAAAAATGTCTATTTGTTGAAAAACAAAGAAAATAAAAAATAAAAGAGGAATACGAATTAATAAGTCTCTAATAAATAAAATAACCCAACAAAAAAGACAAAAACTAAAATAAAAAAAACAAGAAACATAAAACACATTTAAAAAAAACAAACAGAAGGTGTGATATAAAATAAAAATATGAACAAGAAGACACAGCCATACATAATAATAAAAAATAAAAATTTATAAAAACAAAACATAAAAAAACTCACTCAAACACGTCGATGAACACAAAAAGAAAAACACTAGAAAAACGCAAATTTTTTTCTCTACCAAAAGCATCGATAACTGAAAACATAATTTCTTTTTGTTTCCTCTGATTATTTTTCGATGTACACTCATCATGCATAGCCCAGTCAGCCTATTTTCATTCATTATTCGCTCCGTGCGTGACAGCAGCGTCAACTATTTTGTGTTAGTTCACGATATTTGCGTATACTGACAATACAATTTTTATTGAATTCATAATTAAAAAATATATATGTTGATTTTAATAAGAGTATATGGATTTGTAAAACGAGTGAAAAAAATTTATTATTAGATATATATTTTTATTATTTCAGCTAAAAAAGTAGTATAATCAATAAAAATCAATAATAAAACAAAGGCAGGTATTTACGAAAAAATGTATGAGATGTTGCCTAAGCCTATTAAGTTGTCATTAAAGAAAATGTTAAACAATGTCAAAATAAAAACATTACCATTATATAATAACGTAGAATCAAAACGTATTAACAAAAATAATTGGTATATTTGCGATTATAATTTATATTTTTTTCATTTTTAGTTCAAAAGAACCCATAGGAATTAATGATTAAAACTGGTTTCCTATCAATAAGTCACAAGATTGCATTTCAGCCATATACAGTAATCAAAGGCTCATTTTATTATTTTTACTTATTTTTTAAGAAAAAAGTAAAATGTATACGTGTATTTGATACGTCAAAATTATAAAATATCGCCCTAGAGAACTCGAATTATCCGCAGCTTGCGCTAGTATCGCTTTTGCTCCCCTACCCTGACTTCGCACTGAGCGAATAGACCGCAGCCATGTTTTAACATACCTTAGCATGCTAAACGTTCTTTCGAGTGACGTTGTCGTTGGTAGTGATGGGAATAATCGAATGATCGTCATAATCGAATACTCGGATGATTAAAATTCGAATTGTTCGAGTATTCGAATCATATCATTTGAATGATTTATTTTATGCCATCATCAATGATTGGGTAGGTCAAGATCAATGGGTCAAAAGGTAATATATTGACAGTTAACGATCCAATTAGAACGCAGTACACCAAAGTCTAAAACGTCATACGTCAATATTTACTTTTAATTATCATGCAACCGTTTTGCTTTGGAGTTATTGGGTGGTTCTCCGACTTGATAAAGATCTATCCGATTAGAACGCGATACGCTAAAAGAAAAGACGCAAAAACTTTGCATGTGTATCCTACTTAAGGAAAATAAGCAATTTTGGATGCCTATTCTACTCCATATTTCAACAAATCACCTGGGTAGCTATTCTTGAATTCGAGGGAGTAGAAAACCGGTTTGTCCTCTTTATCTGCAACGCATAAAATTTCTATTTTTGTCTCATTCTTCCCTCAAAATTTCTACTCCCCAAGATTCAAGAATAGGTACCCTGGTGACCTATTTTCAAACGATTTCAAATGATTTCTCTCATAAGAAATGTCATATGTCAACGTAAAAACAGTATTTTGAAAGCCAGTAAGAAGTAACATTCTTAGGAGTATATTAATTCTCCCAAAAAAACTGAGAAAAACAGTTAGTTTTCACTGGTTTTAAAAATACTATTTCCACGTTGACGTATGATACTTCTCATGAAAATTTTGAGAGAAATGAGTACTGCCATAGTTTTAAAATATGACTCTCGTTCGTTTATTAAAATTTCAGACATTTCAAATGATCCGAATGATTTTGGTATAATCGAAATAATTCGGATAATGGTAATAATGAAATATTCGAATGATTTACCATTCTAATGATCACATCACTACTCGTTGGTGGAAGAGCCATAAATATTTTTAAAGCTCTTTGTATGTCTGGATAAAATTCACAATGTTTGAACGTTATATCATTGTGTGCAGAAACTCTTTCGTATTCCAGTTAGCTATTCACGTTTGATATTCAGCTTGTCAATTCCAAATTTTTCCACTATTTTCACTTTCTGATCGGCAGTGAAAAAGTTTATTTTTTATGTTTTTGGATGTAACAGGCTTAAGGAAAAACTAACACTAGAGTCTTCGGAAAAGAGGGATGAAAGCGACGTAATAAGGGAATCCAGATATGCAATAAATATATTCAACCTATAATATTCTTCAACTATATTAGCCTGAATAGTATTTCTATGAGATTGCTGTTCGTAATGCATGTCTTACGCGTTGTTGATTAAGTCGTAAAAGTCAGGGAGGGCAACTGCCCCCTTGCCCCCCCCCCAAACGACGCCCATGGATCTTAGGTATGTTCTGTATCAGAATCGTGATTTAGATTTTTTGGTTCCCACAAATCATATCTCCACTAAATGTGGAAAAATTTCTAACAAAAAAGTGAAAATAGCAAAATTGCCGAACCTACAAACATCCGCTACACAGGTCCCGGCAAAGAGGTTTTTGAAACAGAGTATAATTAATAACCCTTACTAATTAAATGTATACAAAGATGGTGTCTTTTAGAAAAATGTGGCTTTTCTTTTATTAGTTCTTACCCTCTTCCACATAATAATCGTAAAGCATCTAAATTTCCATAAAATGCTGCGTATAAAGTTGGTGTCATTCCTTGTTCATCTCTAACGTTACAGTCCCGTTTTGTAGTTTCTTTCAGAATTTCAATCAAGCCATCCTTGGCAGCTCTGAAAAAATAACCACAAGTTATAAAACGTAAAAAGTAATTTTAAAAAATAGACTCCAAAAATGAAGAGTTTGATGATTTTCTCACGGATCATTAGATCTTGACCAAATTTATATGGGATCACCCCTGAGGTACCCTCCTTTCTAACAAAAAAAAAAGAATCATAGAAATCGGACAGATGGGTTAAGAATTATCGCTGAACATACATAAAAATATATACAGGGTGAATCCTAAGTTGATACTTTTTTAAATGTGTTTAGAAGTCGCTAAAATAAACATCGTTTTCAAATAACTTTTTTCAAGAAACTCAAACTAAAGAAAGATAAAGAAATAAATTAAATCAAATTAAATCCGAACCTGGAATTCTGTTTCCAAAATTAAATTAAATCTGTCTACATTTTTATCGGTTTTACCTTTTGTTGGATTTTAATGGAATTTCGTTAAGATGATAGAAAATAAAGAAATTAAAAATATATAAGAAGGTAAAAGAAATTTTATTATTACAAAAAAATAGGTTTAAAGAATGACCAGAGATGTAAAGAAAGATTAAAAACAATAAAAAGGATAGAATCAGAGACATATAGAGGCAGGACAAAGACGGGCACGGCAGACACAGGGAGAGGTAGGAGAAAGACAGACACGGCAGACAAGCAGAGATAACAGATCAATAAAACAAGAACTTTATTTTTATAATTAATTTGATATAATATTTTAGATCCTTGAATCCACCCCGAATTAAGAGTTTTGTTTTATTGATTGGAAATCAGAAAACTAAAGGAGGTTTCCATATCAATATTATAATATTGTGTTCAATTGTGTTTCATTAGTATGAATTGCATTATTAATACGTATTTCATTATTAGTTTGTAATGCATTTAATTGTACTTCATCATTATTCTGAATTTCGTTATTTATTCGAATTTCATTATTAATGTGATTATCATCATACTATAAGGAAATGGTTATAGTAGATGCGTGTTCTGACGAACTAGCGTTAGATCGAACACGTACGAAAATATCAAATACACAGTAATAAACAGTTGTGGTTCTATTACAAACGAATTCTTCGTCAGAACCCGAACGAATTCTTCGTCAGAACCTGCACGAAGTCGTCAGAATAAGAGACCTTTCCGAATTTAAATGCGAATTGTGAATTTCAAATATGGATGTAGAAAAATTAATTGGTTTAGTTCTCGAAACTAAAGGTTTATGGGACATGAAAGATAATCTCGACAAAAATGGGAAAATATTGAGCACAGAAAATGAATACAAATCGTAAGTATACATATATTCCATACCACATAAATTAGTAGATCTTGTTGTACATTATTGAATAGGAGTTTAAGTTTAATTAATTAAAAATGCTATATTTAAAATCTACTGCCCTTACTGGACTGCAAAAGAATAGTCCGTTGCAAGATAATCTAAAAAGCCAACATGCTGATCAGATCCGGCTTAGGTTGAGTGTTACTTGTCCAAATGATAACGATAATTTTTAAAATTTAATTTCTACAAAGATCCTTTTGTGGTTTAAATTGCATTGAAAAAACATTCATTTCAAAACTACTTTATTTACAATATGTACATATGATTTTTAATAACATTTAAAATACATAAAAAATATAACACGCCGAGTACTTGCATTAAAATAAAAAAAAAAATAAAGGTTTTATTAAAAGGGTGAACATACAGTTTCAAAGTTTAATAATTTTCTCAGTTATATTAAGTAAATTTTCAAAATAATATTTTTGCACATTGCAGGAGAGTTAATATTAATCTCTTTAAAGAAGGTAAATAGGTTACATATTTTATTTCTAAATTTGCAAACTAGTCTGATAATACTAAATGATATATACATAAAGGGAGTTTCAGTATTTTGTATCAGAGCTTTAATACTTTTAACTTTTAAAATTAATACAAAAAGTTTACATAAACTTTGTCGTTTTCTAGATACTTGACTTTTTATTGTTTAATGTATACCTATTAATTTTTCATCGAATTTATTATAATTTTTTGAAATTTATCATCTGATAAACAATTTATTGTTTCTATTAACAGATCACCCGTTTTAAGATTTCAACATCGTAATTAATCGGAAACCTTTTTGTTTAAAGAAGTATAGAAACTAATATTTTTATTAAAAAATACATGCCACAGAAAAATTATAATCATTTTAATCCTTAAATATTACAAGTCACTACAGCAAAACGATGTCCGTAATGTGTAAATTAAATGCAAAATTTAGAAAATCTTGTATCGATAAAAATAATTATAAATATTCCCGGAATGTATAATCCCTTGCTCCAGGATGAATTTATTTGTGTGATTATAGCACCGTAATTTGTTATGTATGTATTTTAATGGGCTCTAGCGCGTAAATAAATAAAGTAATTAGCATGGGTACACATTAAGCGTGTAAGATTATCCATACTTACACAGGAAAAACAAATGGGTTTAGTATTACAATTTGATTGGTACTTAAATAATAAAAGATTACAAGTACCTATCATCTTGGAAATCTCGAGGTAAGTTGACTAATTTCGACTAACCTACAGAATGATATTTTTCTGACAGCTACACTTTTCATCCGATATTAATGCTAATTTATTTAATTAAGAAAAGTGTATCTATATATGTTTTAATCTACATTATTTATCCATGAAGAATACCATCAATTTAAAGGTTTTTCTTCAATTGAACTATTCCAGTAATAATTATTTTTACAAATTAATAGTCAAAGTACATCACTTTCTTATAAAAATATTGTTTTCCAAATAACAAAAAAAAAGAGACTAATATTACTAGGTTAAGAAATGTTAAAATACAAAATTTTTTTTATTAGCATTTAAATGCTTGGATGAATTAAAAATTCTGATTCTCAATTTCAGATTTTCCATAAAGCACAAACGTACCTTGGAGTACCATACAGAAATAAAGATTTTACAAGAAATTTTTGAGAGCGGTATTAAAAAAAACAATTTTATTTACTTATACGATAGTACGCCATATGACAGCGACGATGACGTCGAGTTTGATGACGATATGGAAGGATATAGTATAAGTATTAGTATAGGTATTCGAATTTGTAGATATATATTATGTTATAAAAAAATTAATGTCTTTCTAATTGACTTCTGACAGTTGACCAATGGAGTACTAAGATATATTAAAATAATGTTGATAAATCGTCAGAAGTGAACTGGATGGAATAAACTATAAAATACGAGATATAATGATGGATCGAGTGGAGCACCGGAACTCTCACTATCGCTAATATCTCCGCTATTCTTCCACCTAGCCTTCTGACGATTTGCAAGTAATTTTATTTTGAATTGCAGAATAAGAATACAAATTGTCAGAAGTGTACCTAATGACATCATTGTTTCTAAATTTTTCGCAACATGAGCGACATCTGACGACTTTTTCTCTTCCACCTAGATTTCTGACAATTTTTTCCCTACTTTCTTATACTATCTCCGGCAATACTGCAAATTTTCAGAGCTGTACCATATCACTTATTTTGCGAAAAAATTACATTTTTAATCCCCTACCCTTACTTTATACTTCCAGGGTGACTTCTGACTGCCCGCCTCTCGCTATGTTGGTAACAATTGAAACTGTAAACAACAAAATTTTGACTTTGTGTCTAATAATGTTACATGCACAAAATGTTTTTCCCCGGCTTTTTTTCAAGGCTTTTTTCCTGGATTCATATGGGAATAATTATTATAATTACCAGAATAAACGTTTAAAACTATTTCCTTGGCATCACTAGAAAGGTGACAACGCTTCTGTTTTCCTGTTTGTCCAAATTTATTTCGGAAGAACACTGTTGAACATTAACTACCTCACTCATTTTCACTACTTATTTAAACTATATAGTACCGTAAATTCCACACCAATACTACCCAGGGCCGGATGCTCCCGTGGTCAGTTTTCGTCTGCCATGCGCATGGCGCCACTCATAGCCTGACTCTCATTAGGTAGAGGGGAGTGCTTATTTTCTCTGTAACACATTTATTATAACAGCTACAACAAAATGTTTATTACAAAAGATGTTTATTCAGATTCGGATCAGAAAAATATTAAAAAATATAAAATGACGAATTTCATGTACTTTATTTTACGCGTTACTTTCGCTGTAAAATTGGTCACTGTGATTTTTTCACGAATCTTGCGGGAAAGCTTTTTATATTAAGTTTATCTTTCCTTTTGCTAAGATGCAACCACTTATTGCTAAGGTTAGGGTCTTTAGGAAAATTAAAAAAAATCTTACAAACATTCTTACGAAATATTAATATTATCATGTTTGTTCCTCAAACAGAAAACATTAATTTTTAAAGTCTATTTGGGAGCACCGTCCCTGTTCCAGCCAATACACAACCTTTGTTCATGTTTAAAGCGAGACGATTTTCTACTATAAATTGCAACAGTCTATAGTTCTTATAAATATCTCCTATTTGAGCCGCTGTTCTTCAGAGTGTGCATGCAAAATAACCACTGTTAATCTGAACAACCATACCGACGTTTTCGTCTAACCACGCGAGAAATTTTGTGGATGAGAGACACCCGACTTCGAATCCTATAAAAGGCCACATACATTTATTTGCATGGTTCTCCATAGGATTTAATGGATGCCGTATTAGTAGAAATCAAATCAAATGTCACCATCAATCGTCTTTTAGAGCGCTTTCACATGAAGATACTGTATGCGAGATACGCGTATCCGAGATTCAGGCTGACCATACATTCAAATGGACCTATTCACACGATACGAGTGACGCATACAGTATCGCGATACGGAATTTCTGCATCCCGGCACCTTCAGCCGCGGATGCTGAATGCGTATGCCGCATACAGAATTATTATTTTCAGACATGGATACTTCTGCAACGGAGATTATATCATAGGCGCAGGATTTTTCAATGGTATGTATCCCGAGTGCATTTAGTTTAATCGATTAAATTGTATGAGAAAACAACATTTTTAAAATTATGTTTAACGATTAAATTAGATGCACGAAGAGTTTTTTAAAAATTATTTCACGAGTGAAAAATTAGCCTAAATTACAAAATTTTATATTTTTGTCCGTCTTCTCTACGCATGTTGTATGTCCAGTCTTTTAATATTAAAGTAATGTACTCTTTAGATGCCTTTACGTCGAACTCGTACATTTTTCTTAGTTAAACAACATGAATTGGTACCAAATTGATTTACGAGTTTTGACTTTATTAATTGGAATATTGTTTATTATTATCTATCTATTATTATCTACCCTATCCCTCGAAAAACCTCCAACCCTGTGTGTTTTGCACATTTTTATTTTTCAAATAAAATTAAAGTTGACAGATGTAAAACAGTCAGGTGTATCCAAAGATATCGGATAAATAGATACGCCTTGTATACATTACACTTGTCCGCAACTTTTTTTTGACAGTACGCTCTTCCTATGTTGTCAGATATCAAATATCAAACATTAAATTTTTATTAAAAAAATTACTATTACCTTTAATACAATCTAATAAAAAAAGGAAATAAAGAATTGAAAGCATCAATATGAGTTTTTTATTAATTGCAATCACTTAAGACTTTTATTTAGCTATTTTTACATGTGTATCATATGTGAATATTAAACATTCTGGTATATATCTTTTAAGTTTGGCAACCTAAGACATTTTGCTGATATTATCAAAGTGACAGATCAAATTTTATTGTGATTTTTGTGTTTTTTTGTAGTTTTCAAGAATAATTTAAACCTTGAACTTTTTAATAAGGACTTTTACGATGGGGAGGAAATGTATAGCGTGCGGAAATACGCAGAATAAGAATGTTATTCGATCATTTCATAAGTAAGATTATGTTAGCATAGACGTAGGCATATACGGGGAATAAGGCTTAATTTATTTAACAGTGTAAAAGTATTTAGCACTAGCATTGTTTATTTAAATAATAATGTTGTATATTTTCTGATCAGGTTTCCTAGAGAAATTATTCAACGTATAATTTGGCTGCAAAATCTATGCTTGGTGGAGGAAGACATTATGAAAATGAAAGAAGCCTTAATATGTTCTGACCATTTTTGCATGCGTGTTAGAATTGTTGTTCAAAGTCTAAGTAAAAGTGTTTCTGATGCTCTAATATTTGTCGAAAATGATTTAAAGTTACCTGACTTTGTTGGTTCTGAAGCAACTTCAGATTTCATATTACTTTTTAATAATATTTTTGATATTTTTAATTCTAAAATTTTTTTTGCCAAATATAAGTTCAAGCAACCTGCATCTGAAAAGAATTGGCAGGATATATGTAAATATTTCGATCAGGTTTGTAAATATATAATAGAATTAGAATTAAATAATGAACCCCTTGTTGCTAGTGGTAGGAAGACAGGTTTTTTAGGGTTCTTAATTTGCATTGAAAGCATGAAATGTCTGTTTTGGGATTCAGTAGTAATGAATAAAAATTTAGATTTCTCAGGACCATTTGGAACTTTTTTTAGTGCAGTTCGTAACAGATGTGGCTTCAATAACAATCCCACATGCAGATTGTTTCAAAATTGTCATAAAAAATTAATAATTCATAATGAAGTGAAGTCAAATAAAACTGCCAATGCAATTGCTTTAGATGCCACCAGCATCTTGGATTGTAGCAGCACTAGTAGCAAAATTGCGTTATATTTAAAATGTTACGAATCAGACACTTCTGAAGAAAATTTGGAATTTACAAATGAGCTTCGTGACCATAAATATATATCTATATATTTTCTGAGCGAATACATTCAGGATGTAGTTGCCTACATTTCTGGTTTTATAGTAAAATCTTTGAAGAACAAGATTCACTGCAAACAGTGTTTTGCGATTTTAGAAGGAGATTACAGTTTATCAAAACTGCAAAATCAAAAAACTTACGGAAAATTACAAAAAGCTTCTAGATTTGTAGTTACTGTTTGTAGTGAAGCTGAAAAATGTATAAAAACAGTTTCAATGAACATACACAGTAATAATATTATTAACATTGCCAATATAAAATGTAAATTAGTAAATAGTTCTATGCGATATTTGCCTTCAAATATTTTTGATGTTTTTTCTAACCATATTTTTGATTTTGAACCACTTAATGATCATTGCATTACTGTCACGAAGCTCATTTTAGATAAATATATAGACATTCGACTTCATCATGAATTTAATAAATTAAAAACTGTTAATAAAGCCAGAGTGAGAAGTTTACTTACAAAAAGCATTTTATTTCAGAATCAGTAATTTTTAATTTTAATTATTTGTTTTTATAATTTTCCTTCAGTTTTTTTTCTATCCGGACAAATTAGAAATAAAGTATCTCTTGATAATCTTAAGCTAATGTGTTTTAGCCTTGTCCAAATATTATAAGATCATTGCTGATTACTCTCCTAAATGAGTTATTGTACCATTACACAAATAATGCCAAAAATAGGTGTCGTGACATGCAACCCAAATGGCATGTAATGGAAAGATCCTATTTGTATATTTATGTATCTGAAATAAAATTGTTCTATTGTTTTTAATAAGTTTTTTATTTCATAAAAAAAGGTAGTCCGCAATATATTTATTCTTTTTTCGAACTGTAGAAAAGGATTTCTGACAATACCCATGTAAAAATAATAATAAATGGCTTTATATTTTTACTTACTCTTCATGTATTAAAAAAAAAAGATAATAGATAATAAAATACTAACAAAAATGTTCTTCCACTTTGAGCTACCTACTATTTTAATCTATAAGAAAATATATAAAATGACTTTTTTAATGCCCTGTATAATATTGAATATGTTTTCTTTAAATTTACCTCTGATATCGAAGACCCATATGTTATTGCTTTGGTCATTAAATAATTTTTACTAAAAATATATGTAAACCCTCCCGAAACACTACGTCTATGTGCGACGTACGATTCCCCTTTCCCCGTCTGGTATAACGTGCGGACAGAAGGTGTATTGGGTATACAGTGTGAAGGGCGAGTCTATCTTAGATAATATGATGTCTATGGGTGTATCTAGGTTCCGGTCTACTAGAATATTATACGCTTTTTGTAAATAAATTTAATATAAACGTCAGAACTAAATAATTTTTAAAGACATTCTGATTAATTTGTTATACTGTTATTACTAAGCGCCATAAAGTATTGATGTGAGTAGTGAGTAGCCTAATCTCTGTTTATGGGGTCCAGGACACACAGATTACTTTTTCTTAATATACAATGTCACACATAAAGTGCGCGTCATATGGGATTTTTCTTTTCTAAATGATGTAGATAAATTTTTACTTTGCCATCATTTGTTGCTTTAAATGATAATGAATGATAATTCAAAAATCTACGCACAGCACTGCGCCTATTTTAGTACTGATTGAAGAGATGCGTGAATTCGATACAGCAGCCCAACTTTTGGACCGCAATTCAGTATCTCGGATACGCGTATCTCGCATACAGTATCCTCGTGTGAAAGAGCTCTAAGTCGCCCCGGAGGCATATTTACACATCCACCTATATGACGGCACCGGAGTGCTGAAACCTGTTCGCCTTTGTAGCCTACAAGTACGCTACAAAAGCTCATTGATTTAGACACCCATACAAATTTTATGTTATGTGAGACTTCACTTTTCAATTTTAGCTGTGTCCATGCCGTTGGCGTCTATGCCGGTGGGCGTAGCCAGGTATGGGTTAAAATTTTTTGGTGGCGGCGAAGTCATTGCTTTGTTTTCTTCTTGTATATTTTCTTATTTTTTTAATACCAAAACACTTAAAATGCACCATTTGAATGACATCATGTCTATTAACGGCATTTTAGTACACGACCGTTTAACGGCAGTTTAAGTACAGCCATTGTTTTATAGAATGCAGATAAGCTTGCTTACTGATTCCAGCAATAAGAGAGGCCTCACGCATTGGTGCCTAAATCAATGAGCTTTTGTAGCGTTCTTGTAGGTTACAAAGGCGAACAGATTTCAGCACTCCGGTGCCGTCATATAGGAGGATGTGTAAATATGCGCCCCGGAGCGCCACGGTAAATAATAATAATAATAGCCGTCTCTTCTCCTACACAAGTTGCTCAGTCAGCTTCATTGGTTGAAATTCACTTGTAAGGTGGTGAATTAGGAAGAGTATTATTATAGTTTAACGCAATAGCATACTTTTTCGTTTGTGTAGATAAGCTAATATCCATGTGGGTGTAGAAAAAATAATAATCAGATTGCATTTGGTATTTGTTGTAAATAAAGATGATACAAAAAACGAAAATATATTACAAATCCATTAATTTCAAAGTCAGATTCTAAAGAAATGATAGCAGGATTTTCTAATCGCTTCCGAGTCCTGACCCATTCTCGTTCTAAACTAATATTTTATTAAGTTTATTTAGCATAAAAAACGCAATGGTAACACATAAAGTTTACGTCTTTTTAATTTCGATTTTTATGAATTAAATCGTCTTTGTTTACATAAATTAAATTTGTGTTCTCACAATACCTACCTACTTGCCAAATTGATCTTGATTCCGTGAAAAATTGAAAATGTCAGATTAGGAGAATAAATGAATACAATTTTTCTTTAGATGGCTGTGATCTATAAGAATAGAAATATTCTTGATAACAATTTAACATTTGCTGTCATGTCAGTGTGCTTGTGTCAAATCAATTTAATTATAATTTATTTAAATCGGTGTAAAAAATAACGGTAAATTTTTAACAAAAATGAGTAGTGACGAAGAATAAAATACGGGTCGCTCATAGAAATAAGAGACGTAGCAAATTTGGATCCTTTGAATTTAATTCCGGATAAATAAAAAGTGGTATGTGAAAAAGCATATTTTTAGTTGTTTTTCTCCTAATTAAAATTGCTTATATTCAAATTTGATATGCATGTGGATTATGAACGACTATTTAACAATAGAAAATAAATGTTAAAAAGTAAACTGAAAATAAAAGAGAATGTTTAGAAATCGCAGATACTTGACTTTTTCGGTCTTGACTTTTGTGGCCTGGATCAGAAATTGCTATTTGTGTATTAAGAGCTGAAAGTGCGACTTTTCCGCTAGCGGAGCGCGACAATTTATCGATTTATACACAAAAAAATTTCTACGATAACACGATATTTTCAAATTTTACTTCAAAGTTTATTTGACAGGCACCGTTAGCGAAGCGTGTGTTGTGTTACCTAATTACGTGCAGATTGAAAACGGGCTAATCTATTTTTAATATTTTAAATAGGTTTGAATATGAGGTGTTCAACTAAAATATTCAAATCTACATTTTGTTTTAAAATACTGATTAGCTTTAATAATAACCTTTTTAATAAAAATAAGCAATAACCAATAACATCAAATTATAAAAAATCGCGGAAAACGTCAACTTTCCAGTTATATTTGTATGTGCAAAAGCCTACTTTGATTCGTAGAAAAAGTATTTTTCCTATGGCTATAATACCTACAAAACTACACTTTCTAAACTATTGGTATTCAAGAAATGAGGTGCATTTCCTCATTTGATAATTCTGATATCACAAAGTAATCATTTCCGTATAATATGTTTATTTGTTGACTCAAAGTAGTTATTATCTAATTATTATTAGCCATAAGTACAGTGTTCAACTCGTAAAGGTATGCTGATTTCAATGTGTGCCATTCCTTACTCGTTAAAGCAGGAACTCTTTTGAAGTGGGACAGAAAAGTATGTTTTCTCTCTGAAAAACGACGTTTTTTGACATATTCGAATAAAAACATTTTTATCCAAAAAATAGTTTAGCGATTTATAAATGAAGACCATACCTAAAAATTTTAAGCCGTTTCTTATATTTACCGAATGCATCTTCTAGTGTCGGGAGTTTTAATGTCGGACTAAATAAATCGTAGTTTTCCCAAGTACAATAATACAAATAATTTTGAAAAATAACCATAAATAATATATTTGCCTTAATGTGTTTGCCTTTAATTTTTGATAATATTCAGGATGGGCTCAATAGAATTAAAAATAAAGGAATTATTATTGTTTTGCCCTTTTACTAAAATTGATTAGCAATGCATAACGTGCGTGAAGTTGGCCCTACCATGTTATGATAATTACACCAAAGTTGTACCAATATTTTGCAACTAATTTGCAACTTTAGGCAACCGGTATAAAAAAATTTGCAACCTTACATTTTAGTTCTAATCGCTAAAACAAAATTGGTGGGGCCAAATTCACGCAGCCCCACCACATCGTCGTATTGACCTCGAACCTTTTTCATAATTTAGCAACTAATTTCCAACTTTAGGCAACCGGTATAAAAAAATTTGCAACCTTACATTTTTGTTCTAATCGCTAAAACAAAATTGGTGGGGCCAAATTCACGCAGCCCCACCACATCGTCGTATTGACCTCGAACCTTTTTCATAATTTAGCAACTAATTTGCAACTTTAGGCAACCTTCGTGAAAAAATTTGCAACCTCGTGGTTACGCCAGAAACGAATTCCTAAGTTGGTGGGGCCAAATTCACGCGGCCCTACCACATCATCGTAGTGACCTCAAATTTTTTTCATAATTTAGCAACTAATTTGCAACTTTAGGCAACCTTTGTGAAAAAATTTGCAACCTCGTGGTTACGCCGGAAGCGAATTGATAAGTTGTTGGGGCTTAATTCACGCGGCCCCGTCACATCGTCGTATTGCCCTCGAATCTTTTTCATAATTTAGCAACTAATTTGCAACTTTAGGCAACCGGTATAAAAAAATTTTCAACCCTACATTTTTGTTCTAATCGCTAAAACAAAATTGGTGGGGCCAAATTCACGCAGCCCCACCACATCGTCGTATTGGAACTAACATAAAATGAACCTAATTCCACTTTATAACAGAAGGAAAATTACAGACATTACTTTTACATATAAAGTTTGTAACAATTTAGTAAATTCAATTCCCATTAATAGCATGATTAATTATAACGTTTCTTTTTATAATACCCGAAGCAATAATTTGTTTTACTCAGATACAAGTAATACTAATTACTTTAAAAATTCTCCTTTACATAGGTGTATTAAAACTCTCGACACAATAATGAACGTACTAGAAGTTGATATTTTTTCTATTTCCGAAAGTGCATTCAAAAATTGCTTAAAAAAACACTTTTTGTCTAGTGTACCTTAAAATCTTAAATTACGACATATTTTTTAATGTAAAATTTTTGAATTTCTGTTATAATGCAATAACTTTAGTATTTTTTCTGTTCTCTTATTTCTTATTTCACATTTATTTCGTATCTAGTGTAATAATATTTTGTTATTAATTAGGTTAAAGTTGTTTAGTTTAAACCCATTATGTAAAAAGCATTGGGAACACTTTTTTGGGTATGTCCTGTTTGTGTTCCAAACAAAATAAATAAAATAAATAAACATCTTTTTCTTAATCTATTTTATTACATACTAATATATTATTAAAATTTATAGTTACAATATTACAGTTTTACTTTAATAAATTAAGATGGTGATATAAATATAAGCACCATGTGCATATATTGTAATATTTGGTAGGTACATTTTTGTATTTGATACGCAAATCATAATTAAACAAAACAAAACAAAACAAAATAAAATAAAATATAATTTAACATTTTAAGAGGAGCATATTCTTAAATATAAAGGATATAATGAAATTGGAAATGATTATTATTATCACAGAAACTAGGTAATATTAATAAAAATAATATTTTTATTGTTATAAATTATAATTTATTACTTTGAAAATTTGTATTATGGAATTCAATTTGTTAAGTCCCAACGTCTTGTTTAATTAAAATTGTTTTAAATTTTACAGAAATGCTCTCCATAATATGTTTTGTTTTGTTTAATTATGATTGGCGTGTCAGATGCAAAAATGTTGGCCCCAAAAAATTCGAGGTCTATACGACGATGTGGTGGGGCCGCGTGAATTTGGCCCCCCTTCCAACCACGAGGTTTTAAATGTTTTCACGAAGATTGCTTAAAGTTGCAAATTAGTTGCTAAATTATGAAAAAGGTTCGAGGTCAATACGACGATGTGGTGGGGCTGCGTGAATTTGGCCCCATCAGCTTAAGGAGTCGTTTCCGGCGTAACCACGAGGTTGCAAATTTTTTCACGAAGGTTGCCTAAAGTTGCAAATTAGTTGCTAAATTATGAAAAAGGTTCGAGGTCAATACGATGATGTGGTGGGGCTGCGTGAATTTGGCCCCACCAATTTTGTTTTAGCGATTAGAACTAAAATGTAAGGTTGCAAATTTTTTTATACCGGTTACCAAAATATTGGTACAACTTTGGTGTAATTATCATAACATGGTAGGGCCAACTTCACGCACGTCAATGCATATGTATAGATATATCTAATCTATCGATTTCATTGAAATCTTTTGAGATAAAAGGACGCATTTTTCTTTGAATTAAACATTTAAAAAAGTTTATTATGGTTTTATAAACCGTTAATCTGTTATCACAAGTTCCAAGTAATCTTTGCTAGCTTATTGATTTTCAGATTTATAAAATTATTAATATCTTCTGAATAAACAATTGACAAAGCTATAGCAGATTAATGTAATTATCAAGCAAGAGACGATGGTATGGCTCGATTCTATGAATAGTCTGTTTATGATAAAATTATTAATGTGTAGTAGGAATAATGTTAGGATACCCTCTTATTCTGTTTTTCTCATATAATATTTAATAAAGAATATTTTATCTATCTCTACCTCTATCTCTACTTATATAGGCTTTAAATTCACAAAGAGAGAAAGAGACCAACTGCGTCAAAAACTGTAATATGCCTATGCATTCACATTCATTAATATAGAGAACTTCTATAACTCCCCACATGTATCTAACAAAAAAGGAAGTAAAAAGAAATGTATGCAAACAAAAAAATCTGTATTTTACCCAGCAGAAGTTCCCTTGATATAGAAATTGTAAAAACAGGGAACTCCTAAGCACTTAAATTGTATTAATTTCTCTGGATCCCACCCGAAAGGACACCGCACTTAAAGCACTGAAAAAAGGTTTCGGTAAAAATGTCTCAATTTTATATATGTTGTAGTCCTAAACATCTTTATTGAATTTGTGAAGAAAAATTGGCGGGGTCCACGAGCCGTTTCGGAGCTAGGGTCACTCATAAGTGTACGTAAAAGGGGGCTTGCTATATGTGCACTACTTTTCAAATTGTCCTTATAATCAAAAAAGAGCATAATTTAAAACAAAAACAGCATGCATGCCTTAAATGGATATAGTTACTGTTATTAAGTCTAAAATATGGCAACTCTACAGGGTGAACAATTTTAAATGGTACGGAAAGTTGAATATTTATAAGATATTTTTAGTATTTTTGTTTCTCGGTATGCATTTTAGTAAAAAACTAATTTTAATACTGACGACGAGCACGTCGATGGGGGGTTAGAATTATTTTGAAATATATAGGGGGCATCATTAGAAGGTGATATCATATAGTTGTTTTTTAAATAGGATGCCCTATATATTATTTCACATTTTCATTCGTTGTGACGAACCGAATTCAACGGTATAGTATACTTTTACTCTGGAGTGAATAATTGAAGAGTTATAAACAGTTGAAAATTGGATTTTTTCAACTTTGGGCAATTGTTATATGAAATCGATTCAAAATCAACTAAAATGGATTACATGTCCCTATTTTAACTTTTTAAATATTATCCAATGATTTTCGCAAAATAATGATACAGAGTTGTAAATAATTCGGATTTTTGACCACCCCTGCATACAATTTTTTTTTATTGTATCATACAGTATATGAAAAGTTAGGACATGGACATGCAAGCCATTTTCTTCGCCTTTGAACCGTTTTCACACAGCAAGTGTCTAAAAGTATAAGAATCCGATTTTCAATTGTTTATAGCTCTTACATTATTCAATTCAGAAGACAAATGTTCTACATCGTTGAATTCCGTTCATTACAAAGAACTAAAACGTGAAATAATATACAGGGTATCGTACTTAAAAAATATAACTTTATGTTGTCACCTTGTAATAATTCAAAATAATTTCAAAATAATTTTAAAATGTGCAGCTCAGAATACCTTATAACTTATGTATACATTTTTTCTTGCAAGTTTTTAAATAAGGGAGTTATAGAGCTACGACAGAGGTTTGTCGGACCCTGTATGGTTACACCTGTAACAAACATTTCTGTTTAGGTTTTCATTAATTTTTTTCTGGATTAGATATATGCTAAAATCTAAAGCGTAACTAGTGGGTACTTGTTCACATATTACAAGCGTAGTTTGGTTTCTGGGATATTCTAGGCATTTGGTGAACGTAAAATATCCTTCAAATTCTCTTTTAGAAGAAATACGAGATGTTTCAAATCGATTTCACATTGCCAATAATATTTAGATTTATTTTTCGCCAAATGACCTGAATGTAGCCGCGCAATAATTTGGTAACTTTTAGTCAATTCTGTAGAAAATTGCTTGGTTACTGTTGCACTTAAGTTAAAAAATTGTTTTGCTTAAAAGTAGTAGGTTGAAGTATCTCCCTGTATAAACGTACAACTACAACTATGATTTGTACAAAACTAGTAAAACTATCTTGATATGGTTTTTGCATCACCCTGAATTTAAAAAAAAAACAAGTCGTCAGTATTAAAATTAATTTTTTTGCTAAAATGCATACCAATAAACAAAAATACTAAAAATATCATATAAATATTCAACTTTCCGTACCATTTAAAATTGTTCACCCTGTAGAGTTGCCATATTTAGACTTTATAGCAGTAACTATATCTATTCAAGGCATGCATGCTGTTTTTGTTTTAAATTATGCTCTTTTTTGATTATAAGGACAATTTGAAAAGTAGTGCACATATAGCAAGCCCCCTTTTACGTACACTTATGAGTGACCCTAGCTCCGAAACGGCTCGTGGACCCCGCCAATTTTTCTTCACAAATTCAATAAAGATGTTTAGGACTACAACATATATAAAATTAAGACATTTTTACCGAAACCTTTTTTCAGTGCTTTAAGTGCGGTGTCCTTTCATTTCGCGCCCGCTCGGTATTCTTCCTCACGTTTACCAATATTGATTAATAATGATTGCCTGCTATAAAATTGTTCAGTTACACAAACCAAAAGGACGCTTTTTATTAATTCCATTCAAGGGGGACATTTTTTGATTAAATACGATTCCTTTCAACGCCATTTTGAATTTTTAAAAACTTATTTAGGATGTTATCTTTGACTTCTAAAATTCTCAGAAATATGTTTTTCTAAAAAAACTGCTCACCCTGTATATAACTTATCGGAAGTATAACTGGTTTTGAGCCAGAAAGGAACCGTATCTGCACACAAGTTTTTCTTTAAAGCCCTTTTTGAGCTATCGCGCCAACAGACAGATGACAGACAGACCGACAGACCTTCATACCGCAGATATTTTTTGACAGGTCGTTGGAATACCTAATATGATGCTAGGAAGTTTTATCAAATTATTTGACATTTCATATTTTTATCTGGTTTGCTTGATGTAATAAAAATTAGTTGTTCAAGCGGGGTAAGCGTAGGAAGTTTTATCTTAGTGTTGTTCTCAACTGTTCTCGTTTGTCACCAGCGAAATCGCTATGGAAGATTTAAAGGAACAAAGAAAGTGTTTGCAATTTTGAATTTTGAATCTTTTTACTAATTAGTAGTTAAATCATGTTCCCATAAAAGTTATTTTACTTTTCGGCCAATGAGAAAGATTTGACATTCATAATGTAAACAAGCCAAGTGACGTCACTTGATTGGAAACTAACTAAATTGCGTTAATGAGAGAATTTCAAATTCAACAATTTAATAATCGTTTTTTTGAGAAAAATATTTTTTTTACTGATATATGTGAATATACATAAATATTTCGAATTTATATATGCGGAAAAAAGTCGCGCAGGGGCCCGTGTAGCAGTTTGGCTGCCTGTGTGCGAAATATTTTTTGACCGCCCCTCAGCCGATTTTTAAAAAATAAAAAAAAAAGAAATGTACATACATGTTTAGTTTATTAAAAGGTTATTTTAGTACCAACATATAAAAAATAAGTCACAAAAACAAACTTAAATGCCTAAGCAGGTTTAACTAAACATATAAAAAATATAAACTAAAATTATGTCCCTGGTTGATTGAGAAAGTTTATAGAAGTGATTGGGAAGCCCAAAACGAACAAAGCCAAAAAATTTCTCAAACCGTTAAGAAAATTTGTACGAATTGCTGATGGACAGTCTTTATAGTCAGGACCCATACTGCCCTGCTAAGCTGAAACGTTTGAGTTAAAGGCATATTTGTGATGCATTTACAACTGTTTTCCTTAAAATACTTGTGTCTTACATTCAGTTTCGTCTAATCTACCAAAAACAATATAATTATTAAGAATGTTTGTCCAATCACCATTTACTAATTTAATTTGTTCCTCGCAAATAGGACGTTTCAATTTAGTAAAACTTAAAGGTATCAAATAAAATTACAAAGCAGGAAGTCTTTTCTGCCATAGTTAAAAAAGTGAGGATGTTTCGCGCGTCCTGTGGCGAGTGGTTAGCGCGTTGGACCGAAAATCCGAAAGTCCCGGGTACGAATTTCGCCGGAACCCAATATATCCGCATACCACAAAATTAAATCCTTTATATATTTTATTATTATTTTCCTATGTGTTTACCTTTTTCAGATTCCTAAGGATAAACGTCCTAACTAACAAAAGTCAAAGTTCACTAGAAAATCCTCAAACTCTTCATTTTTTTATGTACTCGTATGTTTAGCGGTAATTCTTTACCACCTTGTTCGATTTCTGATTCTTTTTTTGTTAGTAAGGGAGTACACCTCAGGGGTGGTCAAGATATGGTGATGGCATCTGCATTATTTTGAAGTCGGTTTTTTAATGTTACTTTTATAACTTTTTTTCAAATAATAATTACCTACTTTAGTATTTTTACGCAATTTGTATTAATAATTATTAATTACACTTGATATTTACTGTATTTTATGTCTATTTATTTTGTTAAATTTTGATGAGAAAATAATATTGAGTTTACTCATTTAACCAACCGCAAAGTTTTTAAATTGATACGTATTTTGTATCAATAGGAAAAAAACTAGAGAGGATTTTGGCTATGGGGATCTAAAGTATTAGTTCATTTTGGAAAAGAAGTCACTTGGCCAAAATAGTTTGGGAATCCCTGCTCTACAGTATATTCTTAGATTATATAGTGCTGGCAAAATCAAATCTTCGGTCTCGCTGTGCTTTTGTTGGAGTAAATAGTAAATGGTGGTCGCATGTGCAGGAAAGGAAAGGGTGTACTATCGACGTTGTCTTTTACGGATCAATGGTTGGCTACCGACCGCTGACTCGTCCTGTGAATCGTAACTGTGATTTTTGTTGTTTCTTTTACTACATGTGCCAGCGCCATTTTCTAAAATTTACTCAAACAAAAGCAAATAGGACCGAAAGATGGATTACATTGTCCAAAAAACATACTGACCAATTAGTCTGACATCGTTTTTTATAAATACATAGGGAAAGCTATGCGAAAGGTACATACTACTACATACGTGATGAGGTGATTACAACAACACCACTACATCCAAATCCACATGCATACACCCCAGGCAGATCTACTGATTCAACCCTTCACCTAGTTGCTGGCCGGATAGAGAGGTCCCTGGACAATAAGGGGTGTTTCTGAAAAAAACACCTTTCCCAAGATAATACACTCACTATCCAACAGGAATGTTTCACAGATGGTTAGTGGGTGGACACATAACCTGCTCTCAAAGCGAGCAGTAAACATAAGTATAGAACAAATTCAAATAACAGCATGTCTCAACATAACAGGAGCCATAAAAATCACACTGCAGGGAGCCATGGAAGTCATTCTTAGTCTCACTCTCCTTGATATTTACATCAAGCAGGTTGCTCTGATGACGATGACACGTCTCCGCACGGTTGAAATAGAACCTGATGTAGGATCTGGTGAGGCGAGACGTCATTTTTGCCAAGAGGCGCTCGATACGCTTCCACTGCTTCAAGCGAACATGGACTCCATCTTACCGAGATATATCTTCTATAAGCCATATAAAGTTAAAACAGAACAAATAGAAGAGCCGCAAGTGGCAGGTACGATTCATATCTACACCAACGGTTCTAAAACAAAACAAGGTTCAGGATGTGTAATATACTCCAGATCCTTAAACTTAAACATAAACAACAATGTCTTGGGGCTAAAACAGGCTAAGGTACTTCTGGGTGAATACAACCAGAAAAGATCGGAAGCCTGTATCTGTCTGAGCAAGAACAGGCTACGCATTGTAACAGGGATCCTTACTGGGCATTGCCGACTCAAAGGACACCTTGGTAAACTAAGAGTAGTAGAAGATAGTGAGTGCAGATTATGTAAGGAGAAGGACGAAACCTCCACTTACATTCTTACTGAATGTGTAATACTCCAGGATCCAAGGGCACTATACTTAGAAGCATTTCAAATAGAAGAGCGAGATTTACCTAATTTGAAGCCACTCCAAATCTTACACTTCCTTGAGAAGATAGGATTAGAAGGGTCGTTATAGGCATTGAGACATTTCCTTGCTGCATTAGCGACAGAAGGGGACACAATAGATCTTTTAGGTCACAGTGTATTAACACCCCATTCCCAACATAACATAAATACTTTTTGGACTTTAAGACCTGGCTCTTCTATTGGATTGACAACATCGGTAGTTACAGACCTAATTTAATAACATTCCCTTGTGAAATTCAAGGAAAAATGGGACGAAACAAGAAACTGCAGAGTTGCCAGGGAGCTAGTTATCCTGACAACACTACAGCAAACAAATACTTGACTATGACAGGACATATTCTGCGCCTGATCACAGGCATACTGAGTGATCATTGTCCAGTACGGAAACCATATCATGGGGCTGTCAGAATTCGATATAAGAGAAGCACCTCTCGGCGACGTTGTCAATTACATTAAATCTAGCGGATGGCTCATAAGCTAGGAGGTGCTTATCATCTTAGGAGGATGCATAATGGGCCTAGTGAAGCCTAATTGGGGTAACCCACCCCCCACCCTCCACACGTTACAGATACAGAAGACAGAAAGTTTGACCTTAAGATCTTAAACGCCTCCAGAAATATGAATTTACTATACCAAAAATAGGTGTAGGGTTACATACAAAACATCTCATTAATCGCTTTGTAGAAAGGTCTTGTAAACTCCAGTTTACAAGACCCAAAGTTTTTAATTTTCATCCAATTTCAAATGGAAATTAATTTTTATATCTAGAAATAATTTCGAATTTGCTCATTCACTATTGGTTAAAATTATTAATAGTGCAGTTGATAAAAAGAGAAATCATCTATTAATTATATTATTCCAAACATGGGAAATATAATATTTATGGGAAATAATATACTTAAGTGGGAAAATGTTGGTTCCTATAATTTGCCAATATGTAACAATGCACACATTGGCATTTTATATGGTAAACTTCTAAACAATAAATCGAGTTTAAATACAAATTGGTATTTAAATTTAAAAAATAAAATTTTGTAAACTATAGTAATCTATTTTCAATTTATATCTGTGTACCTATATACCCAGATTTCTCGCTCTGATCGTACCTAAATACATATTACCTACTGATAAGATAATATTGATTGATTTTTATTGTTTTATTATCTCACTTTTTAAAACGAATGTCTTGTAGTGATGTAACAAAAGCATTAACGACTGACATCGATATATTAATGTATAATTATTAAAACATATGTTTTTTTTTTAAATATACGGAAGAAGCATTGACCGGTCTCGTTCAATCTTCACAAAAATTTACCGATATAACATTAATTTGACTACGTTAAAAAATGTCATGCTTATAATCTCATTTCACTCCAAATGTCGACCGTAGACGAATTCAATTCTTATTCATGCGGGGTAGAGGAGAAGGTAAGAGATGATAAATTAAGATGAGAGGCATAGAAGCTACCATTGATATACAATTATAGAAAGAATGGATTGCAAAAGAACGGGAACAACTCAGATATCTTCAAATACAAATAAAAGAATTCTAAACGTTTCTACTGTCACATTACTACCCCATAAAAAGCAATTTTCTATCAAATTTGATGCATTTATTACAGATACTGTTAAGAATTCAATTAATGATATTTCGCTATTTCTTTCGAGCTGAAGCGTTATTCTTCCAGTGGATGAACTTTTAGATCCTACTAAACTGAATTTAGTAATTTTTGTCTTGGTCTGTCTCTTATTTTTTCCATGCTTATGTTTCTTTTAATATTTTCTTTGTAACCCTCTTTTAACATATCACAACCATCTGATTCTTAGTACTATTAGTTATTGATGGTTTTTGAAATAGTTCCCCATTAGCTCTTTATTCGTTCTCATGGCCTAGCCCTTTTCCGTTATAAATCTGTATTAACATTATTGTTTCCCAGATTTTCAATTTCATACAGTTCACATCTGGGTAACTATGTTGCCCGCCTTAATAGGTAATTACTATGTGGTAGACTTGGTATTGTTTTTTTACACACGGTTTTGGAATTCAGATTTCTAATAGCCCAAGAGCCCACTGCAAATTTTTACCGTCATCTGATAACGAAATGAAATATACCGCAAAAGCATGGAAAAACATTGTACTTTACCAAATGGCACCTGTGCCAATCCCAATCCTGAGCAAAGTGGCTTAAAAAAATTATTTTATATTAAAAAAATCACAAAAAGCATGACAGCGCTAAATTTGTTTGCCCTTAAAGTTTTCCAGAAAATATGTCTTGATATATATCGTTAAAGGGAAACATTTTCTTCCTCTTAACATCGCACAAAAACATCTATCCACGATTAGTAGGTAAAAATCATTAAAAATATGAATCAATGTTTTCTTATAGACCTTTTCATCATGTAACGAGCGCAAGCGCAGCCGCCATGTTGAAATTCAAAAGTTTCGTACTGTTTTGATCAACAATGGCTGGAAAAGCAATATTATATCTCTACATACAAATCAATCATTAGAAAAAATCGTTGATGGTGATTTACATTTTTATAACTCTGTGGAAGCACATAGTTGTGAGCAATTAAAAAGGTTCTTGAAGTGACGTGGACGTTCGGAACAAGGAAAAAAGTGTGGTGATTGAGAGGTTAGGTTTCAATACATATTAACTGTGTAAAAAATTAATGAAAACAAATAATAATTATAACTCTATTTTAATTAATTATGCCAACCAACTATTAATAATTTCAAAGACACTTTAACATGAAAGTTAATCAGGAGTACCTATAATTAATAAGATAAATTATTTAAAATTTTAAGGATCAACATGACATTTTTAATATTACTGTGTATACCGAAGTAGTATTTAATATTAAAAAATATTGTGTAATACCAGACAAGGATTTTCTTCTGTTGAACCACTTTCTCCATGAAAATGTAGTGAACAATTAAATATTAGTATCTTTAGTAACATCATTCATCAATCAATCGAAAACCTTTGTCACTTCGACCACATTTTTTCACTCATAATGCTCATTTGGAACATGTTTTAATATGTATTTTGCCTATTGATTGGAAATTTTTTTACGATATTGCAGGCAAGTCTTTTTATAAAATAGCAATTTATACCGTGTGTCACTTTTACATACTCGTAATACCCTTTAGTTTTTCCTTTTTGTAAAGATAACATAATTAATTGATTGCAAAAATTGATTTTTCAATTAAGACACTTATTACTTTACTTTTTTTATCCCATTTTTTAAACGAGTACACTTAAAATTAATATTTATCGATTATAATTTTTTTCCCGTGGACATTTTAACATGCTTGTTTACAAAAAACAGTACGAAAAAGATGGCTGATACTGGCGCATGCGCACGAAAAAAAAATGGTGATGAAAAGGCCTATGCGCTGGTTCAGTGATGATGTAATTATGGTTCCACTGACATTTAAAGTGACAGTAGATTTTTTGAGTGCGTTTTGTTCGTTGTGTTTACCTAAATTATATCGTTTTTTCACCTGTATAAATATATTCCTAAAGTAAGTAGATAACATGCATCAAATACACAATCGTTTAGTTACCAATTTACATACTTTTCAACTATTTTTATGACCTGTAACCAATATTTAGAAATAAACTAAAAACAGTAAGAACCCAGGCAGCACACATTAGTATAACTAACGTATTTTATACGTAATACTCGTTTAATTTTGGTATTGGTTGATTCCGTATACGTTTACAGTTTACGATTATTATACATACCGTGTTTTAAACGATATATTATACGTTTTTTATATACATCCTATGGTATATGTTAAATTTTTCTACGTTTAAATATAGTTAACAATATACAACTATTTTTAGTTTGCGATGAACTATTTATATACACTGGGCCTAAATATACGTTTAGGTTTATTTAAATTAAATTCGTACAAATTTACATTATATTACAATATGTTTTCTTCGTTTAAAATTCCCGTTTAAATTTCGTCTTGGTTGATTTTTTAAACGTTTACCATCTACCATTTTTATACTTAACGTTTTTTAACAGATAAATTAAACGCTTCTGTTTGTCGATACTAGTTAATATACCTATATTATTCTACGTTTAAATATTAGTCACCTTAAACGCATAATACCAGTTTACGGTGAACTAGTAGACAGAAGTAAATAATATGTATATATTTAGTTTTATTTAAATTTTTAGATGGCGGATGGAGCATGACTAGTGGTACGGTCTTTTCTCATTTCTACTCATGCGTATGTAAAGTATTACACTGGTCTACAGTGGTTTTGTTGCCCTAGATATGAAAATGATTTTGGGTCTATTTATGCACACAATTCATGAAACTATCAATGATTTTGTAAGATTTGCTCTCATTTTTTTTTAAATCTTTATTTTCATTTTATATTACAAAAATAGAAAAACAAAATACAAATTAACAGATATATTTATAATGTTAGTTCTGTTGTGAGAAATTAGGATACATCGAAGTAAATAAAGAGGAAAATATCGGAAATATGTTTTATATTTCCATAAAACGCCTTTCATGAACTTTTCTCTTATAATTTTTCAGTGGACAATCTCTTTTCAAAGACCAGCAGTAATCTGCCATCATGTGACAATCCCATCGACCCTGATACCTTTCCTCCATCACTTTTAGATCTTGGTGAAACTGCTCTCCCTGTTCCTCACTATAATTCCCTAAATTATCTGGAAATTTATCCAGATGATTGCGAAGATAGTGTAACTTAACACTCATATTTGCTCCTAAATTTTGAAAGTTTGTCAGCATATCTTGCACAATTTCTTCATAATTTGTTGCTTTATGGTTACCTAAGAAATTTTCGACTACCAACACGTAACTTTTCCAAGCTTTACTTTCCGGAACAGTCATAACTTTGATAAAATCTGAGTCTTTTATTAATTGCCGTATTTGAGGACCATCAAATATTCCACCTTTCAATTTTTCCATACTAAGCTTCGGAAATTTTCTGCAAATATAATTAAAACAATCTCCATCCTTGTTTAGAGCTTTTACAAACTGCTTTATCATACCTAACTTAATATGCAATGGTGGAAGTATGATTTTGTCTCTGCCCACCAGTGGCTCCCTTATTACATTGGCTTTACCGACAGTTAAAGAATTTCTTACAGGCCAAACATCTTGTTCCCAGTGAAGTTGCTTCGCTCTACTGTCCCACATACAAATAAAGCAAGGGTATTTTGTGTATCCACTTTGTTGGCCTGGTAAAAAATTAACCATTTTTAAATCCACATAGATCGGCCATTCATGCTCCGAATATTTAATTTTCTCTAAAACTAATTTTACATTTTCATATTTTTCTTTAAGTTTCGTTGAATGGGCAATTGGAATTGATGCAAACTTATTTCCATTGTGCAATAAGACACATTTTAAACTTCTTTTGCAACTGTCAATGAAAAGGCGCCATTCAGTCGATTTGTATTCCTTTAAACCCATGTCTAAAAGCAGATTCGCGATATCATTACAATACACCAATCCCTGATCGTCACTAAAAAACTGGAATAACTCTTTTTCTCGCGTTCTGTATATTGTAATTGTTACGGTTGGTGCTAATAGATTTTTTTCTTTCAATCTTGAAGCTAACAGTTCTGATCCTTGTTTTGATAAATTGAGATCACGTATTAAATCATTAAGTTCATTTTGAGAAAATAACTTTGGCGTAGATGTTTCACCCTCCCATTCACTTCCACTGCTAGACGGTCCCGATTTCTGTGAATTTGGCAACATCATTGTTTCTGAGGGCATGCGAATTACTTTTGAAACGTAAATAGGCCGAGGGAGATTTTCACTGTGTGGAACCGGACATTTCGTAGACTGTAAGTCTGGGTATTTCCACTTTTGATTTTGATTGAAACCTTTAACATCTACTACACAAAAGTAACAATCATCAAAATGATTCGTAGGCTCCATCCAGATCATAGGAATACCAAAGTCTAATCCAGAACGTTCTCCTTTTTTCCACAACCGTAAAGACTCAACACAGCATTTACAAACTTTATTAGGAACCCATGGTTTACCTAATTTGTCCATTCCAAAACCGAAATATTCAACATAACTCTCCTTGACAAAGTCTGTGATATTTCGTTTCTGTTTTTTTGATATATAAACACCGCAAATATAACAAAATAAATCACTACAATATTTACACTTTCTCCGTGACGAACTCATATTTTAGAAGACAAGACGAATATATCAGAATGGACATACAGTAATTGAAACAAAATATTAATCCATGACAACTTAACCAGATTCACGTGTAAGTACTTCAATATTGTCATATAACTGAGATTTCAGCTGTTCTGTGGAGCAAGGCGTCTGAGAGGTGGGATCACGTGATGTTTGTATGCGCTAAAAAGTTGCGCAGAAGCCTTAATCATGACTGAAGAACTTAATTTTATTTCTAAGAAGCCGATAATTGTTTAACACATAAGACATGCAAAAATCATAAAAATACGAGCACATTGAGAACTTTCATGAATATATTCGAAATCTTGACACTTGAAAACATAAAAATTCGCGATGATATCAAGGGCAACAAAAAAAATTTTTTTTTTGTAGAGCTGTGTTATTGTTCAGTGTAGGGAATGGTTTGTGGGAGCAGGTCCTGGCTTTTACGATATTGATTAAAAGCATAGGTAAGTTTCTATTAATGTTTTAATTTAGCTACTCCTTTAATAATTGTTGCATTTTACAACAAGTACTGTTTTAAGGTGTACGTACAGTGTGTTAAATGCGTATAGAAACTTCAAAACATAACCTTACTTTTGTTTCTTTTATTTTTATACGTATTTTTTAGGTTACCTAGTTATTCCAAGCATACTTATTTTCCTTTTTTTTTTGGTCAGTTGTTTTTTATTTAATAAAATGTCTAAAATAACCTTGTCTCTGCGTCATCTACGAAGAAAAATAGCCCAAAATGTTCAAGATGCTTTAAAGTCAAATCAATTTTTTTTTATTCCCAATGAAGATAACATTAATAAGGCTTCGGACATTAATACATCATCTGATTCTATTATTTATAATAATTTCCAAGAAAATAATACAAATTTAACTTCGGAGCTTTTAGAAAATATTTCACCTGAAATTGAGTTACATTTTGATTATAGGAATGGGGGTGAACCAAGCGACTTATCCTACCGAACGATTAGGTGTGCCATGCAAGACTACCTTAAGTTAGCTAAGGCCCGTCTAGGATACAACACATCCAAAGATTTTTATTTTCAGAAATATTTTTTGTTAGTTAAAGAAAAGTTTCGTTTAGTTTGTTATTCACTATTTTAGTGCTTATTTTTTTGTATTAATTTATTTTTTAGTATTTTATTGTTTATTTTTTTTTAATTAAATATTGTTCTGTACATACAACAAGTGATCAAAAATTTTTTCTAAATATTTAGGCCAATTACAACCAAAATAGAAACACGAGTAATGCCTATTTCTGGTGTATACACACCTGCTATGGATAAAATCCAAACTATCATTTAAGAAATATTAACATTTTTCCATGGCCTCTTTTAGAAATTTTGTTTTGATCACTTTATTTAATTTGTGTTTGAAATACATTTAAAACAATATCAGGTAGACGCATTTTACACATTAATAAAAATCATACAAATATATCTAATATAGACGTATAGTAAAACAGGATAATTAAAGGTAGATAAAGTAGTAATGTTAGACGTATAAAAAATTAAAAAAAATATACGTTTATAGGGCGGACATTTTCACGTATATATTGGGTAGCATATCAACAGTATTCATACGTATATTGTAGTACATAAAAAAAACGTATTTTATACCAAAGTGAATTCGTATAAATATACTACAACTATAAATCTAATATAGACGTATAGTAAAAACGTTTAATTCTAGGTGGATAAATTCTTAGTAATCGACGTTTATAAGGCGGACATTTTCACGAATATATTTGGTAGTACATCAATCGTATTCATACGTATGGTAGTTACCTAAAAAAATACGTAATTTATACCAAAGTGTGCTGCCTGGGAACGTATATGTCAAATTTATTGATGTTTTTGTTAAAAGTTTGGTTAGAATTAAATGTCAGTGGAACCAAAATGACATCACACTGAACCAGCGCATTGTTGTGATTCATTTTTAAAGGTTGCCACAGAAACGACAAAAAAACTACTATCATTATGGTTTAAAATAATTGTCAAACAAGAGTTTATAATTATTATTGACTATCTCTGCAAATGGTTTATACAATGTCATCCTTCTTCCTTTTATTAAAAGGTAGGTAAAATATTAATAATTCAGGTTTAAAAGCTAGGTTCACAATGAATTAGGATTGTAATTTTCAGGGAAAACACAATTGTCGCTGTCATGTCTTATGTGATTTTTTTGAATATAAAATAATTTTTTTTAACCACTTTGCTCAGGATAGGGATTGGCACAGGTGCAATTTGGTAAAGTACAATGTTGTTACATGCTTTTGGAGCATATTATTTCATTTCGTTATCAGATGACGGTCGAAATTTGCAGTGGGCTCTCATACTATAATTAACGCTCTTTTTATTCGTACTTCCCAGGATCAGGAAATTCATCTAATATATTAAAATTGTATTCTTTACCAATTGAGTAGTTAATTATTAAATTGTAGACAGTTTTTTCATTGTCACTTTTTAATATCATATTTCTTGCATTTTGTTCGTTTTACACTTTTCGTCGGTCATACTAAATTTATTTATCCATGCATGTATTTCCAGAAACAAGATTTTAAATTTTTGTTTTGGCGGAAAAAGTTGAATTACAAAACTGTTTGTTCAATTTTCTAGAAAGCTCTTTAGAGTTTCAAAGGGTGGTGCAATTCTTTACCTCCTTTTTAGTTAGGCACTGTGTACGGAGATAGCTAAATAATAAATTATTTTGTAAACATAATTTTAGGTAGCAATGTATTGTTTTCTTTCATTTTGCAGGGATGAAATTTGTTTGATTTAATACCTATAGAGCAATGTACTTAAATATGTAAATTAGATAGCTATTTTCAAACAATATAAGAACTTTTACTAATTTCTAATAACTTTAAAAGGAATACATACTTGTGAAATCTATTTGTTGACATTATGTTTGTATTAAATAAAAATCCTCCGCTTGCGAACTTCTAAAAATTAACAAAAAAATTGCGACAGCATTATTGGCTTGGTCCTTTATATTAAATCACTGGAACAATAAATTGTGTCAATATTCGGTGCACAAATACAATAAAAATCTGTTAATATAACGGTAAGAGAGGAACCGTGGAACTGATTAGATTTCAATTCACCTGTGTCAGCCACCTGGGCAGGTGAAACTTTCAGACGGTGCTGTGTTGCCTATTATTTTTACAAATTTCCCCAAACATAAAATTTTTATATAAACAAATCAAACGTCGATTATATTTTAATTAGTTCAGCACTACATATATTTCCGAATTAAATTCCATCTTTTGGTGCAGTCACAATTTTTTAAAATAAAAAAAAGTTAGGGACATACCTAACAAATATTTTAAAATTTTCTTGGATATCCTAATAATTTTGTTAATCCAAATATTACTACACACTATGAGACACAAAAAGATGGATTTCATCCATAAAACTTTTAAAGTGTTTGTTATATCACAAGGTCCATTTGCACCACTAGTCGTTAAGAAATAAGCTAAGCTTAAAATGACATTTCTCCATTGACATGTCATTTTAAGCTTCGCTTATTTCTTAACTACTAGCGGTGCAAATGGCCCTGTTTTTAAAATTTAAGAAATTGTGACTGCACCTGAAGATGGAATTTAATTCCGAAACAGTGCTGAGCTAATTAAAATATAATTGACCGATAATACTAAAGATGCTTTATTTGCTCATGAAAAATTCTACTACGGTCAGGAAATCATACTCTTTTTAAGAATTTCAATGGTATGGTAGTGAAAAACTGGTCAGTGTTCGTTTAAATGTTTCCAAGATTCTCCAAAGCTTATATAATTATGAATTTACTTAGACTGTATATGTAAAAATAGACAAACAAATATGGTGAAGGTAGACTAAATATCCTTTAATAATTATATATAAACTACGCCAGTAGATATCCAAGTGTTCAATGCTTTATGGACAATAAAAATATTCAAAAATTGCATCAACCAAATGTTTTTGTAAAATAATTTAAATTCATCTCATAAAAACAAGATAATTTTTACCTATATGTTCACTCAGTCTGTAATATCTTATTAAGTAAGGATTTGACTGTCTTTACCTATTATGAATTTTGGAAATTTAGGGCATTTGCATTGGAACTGTCCTAAGGCATTCCTCTACCACCAATAGTGTACTTTTATTTACAATTTTGGATGACTTATCTTATGATGGTTTTCGCAATAGAACTGTAGAAAGGCTCTGGACTCATAATTGGTCTTGTCGAACCAAAGTTCACCCTCCTTTCCCCGGTTATCCAACTTATTAAGAAAACGCATACTTCGTTACAAAATGTGAATTAACTCAATCCCTTATTTTGCCTTTCAATTGTCGCTGTATCGGTCTGCACATCAAATGTTGGCTTCCTTTCTTATGATTCCACCCAACATTATGTGTAGGGAAATTAAAGGCCCAATAACTGTTACTCTCCAATTCTAATGATGGCCAATTAACTTTCATAATTAAAAGGCCAGCATATATAGGTCACTACGGCCGACAGTCGGATCGAAGTCACTTAGCCATCAAATCCAGTTGATAGGTCTGCATTTTTCTCTTTGAAGTCTTTTGAGAAGTTAACGGGAAATTGCATGTCTTTTACCATATTAATACTGACTGCTGACTAAAGGCCATATGCCAGGCCCACGACCAGACAGGCGATTCGATAGTGCCTCTTTGACCGTTTAAACTAGAAATACTATACTAAAACAAAAGGCATTGCAGTATACAATTTTGTAGACATTTTATTTAATTCAACTATAAGATAATAATAGCGAAAAAATGTCTTCTACAAAAAGTGTATTCATAAAATATTCTAACTGGGAATTAAAATGAATACTGAATAGTGAATACCAGCAATCCGAAACTGGCCGCATAGTACATGTCCACTCGTTGATTATGTAGCAAGCGATCTTTGGTGTATCCATCTATGAATGCGGGAAGAAGCCCTCCTGGACTGTAAAGGTTGGGTCTGCGGCAGTTAAATGCTTTTTGACTTCTACTATGCTTTTACCCAATACAGTTACATAAACTTCATAAGGCCATCATCAACCAACAGTAATTAAAGGACTTTCCAAAAATTGAAAATAGCATTTTCAATCAAATATTACTTAAATTTGTATATTTTTTGAGTGAAACTTTAAAAAATAAAAAATTAAAGTGTAATTCCAATTATTTTTTTATTATATGCTCGAAATTTTATCTTCTTGTTTTGAATTTTCACTGAATTTTTATATTTGAAAAAGGATAATTTCTAATGATTAATTTTAAAAATTGACAACACAGCAAAAAAGTACTTTACCTAACTGAGTCAATAAGAGTCATCTCTACTTGAATAACATAACCGAAGAGATATTGTAATACAGTTAATGATCTCATTCGACGAAGTTCTTTTAGAACGTAAGCTACTGCAGTATAGATGGCGCCTGCAGTACAATTGCTGACTATACTTTTTTCACGCCGACTGTTTACAAAAACTGGTCACATGGTGTGATTATTATGTATGTACTTGTTTGTCCGTTTGTCGTTTGTCATTGTTCATTTAATTTCTGTGTTAAGGAAAGGTAAGTATTGAACTTAATGCATTAGAAAATAATATGAACTTGTATGCATTTTATTGCTTATTTAGTGTATAAAGATTATTAGTTTGAAATATCCATTGTTTTTTAAATCGGGTTGTTTTTATCGTTATGTTTATGGCTCCAGGTAATAATATATTTATTACCTATTTAATATTTATATATTACTGGTTTTTGTATCTAGAAAACTGTTATTATATATTGCATAAGAAGTAGGTACCTAAACTTGACTTTGGATGGATGAGATGAAGAAACATAGTTATATCTTACTAAGAAAATTGTGTTCCTATGAGAAAAGTTAGTTATTCAAATAAGTAGGTTAGGTAGGTATGTAGATAATGTCGTTATTTAGTTATTGAAAGTTATATTTAGTAATTTTGTTATAATCTTAAAGTGATTAAATGGTGTAAACGAAAAATAAGTAAGAAGTAGGTACTTAGAATTGATCAAGAAGGTACCTAACGATGTTAGACATGGAAATTAAATCTGTTATAATTTGAAATAAATATTATTATTATTGTTTCAGAATGGTATCGCTCGATAAAGCAAATTGGCCATAATAACAACAACTTATAAGTCCAAACATCAAGTCTGGATGATATTCTTCAACTTTTTTAAGTTTGTTGACTCTGTAACGTTTTTATAACTAGGGATTTAGTTTTATTTATATAATGAATATTGTTATACTTTAATTGTAGTTTAATGTTGAATTACTATGTGTTTTCATCGCTTGCGCAGAAGAGTCAGCTCAAGTGTGACATTTGACATACCGCCGGAACTGTATTAGTGACAAGGGACATTTCAGCGGTATAATCAAATGTCCCACTATGTAACATGCCCCTCTTTTGCTTACAAATTTTTCGAACAACTTTATAACTTAACGTATGTAGTCCTTCAGGTAGTTTGGTATCGTCGTTTCTCTAGATGGTCTCAAATTGGCTTCTGATTTTGTGTTTGTAGTTGTATTTGACATCTGCATTTTCTCCTGGGTCTCATTTCCAGTAAGTTAGGTACTGGTTTCAAGTGGACTTTGTTTCTTTGATAAACAGCTCCAGAATCAGTTTCAACATGATAAGAATCTGGTTCAGTGGCTGTTGAGATTACCTTGCCTGGAGTCCATTGACGCATGCCTTGTTGTTTTGGATTAATGAGAATGGACTGTATGTAGTTTTATAAGTTTTATTTTAAACAATAATTGTCACTTGAAAATTTGTTGCATGATAGCTCTTTTTAACGCATTACATTTGATGTTTTCTTGTCTACCACGAAAGCTTGTCTCGTTTTTGTTCCACGTAAATCTGTTGCATTTTTTTTTAAAAGTTTAAAACAGTTTTCGATCAGGTGACATCAGAATAATGGATATATTGTCTCACAACTCGCCGCGATACAAAAACGGAGAACAACAGATGCACTGTCTTCGGCGTCGTCACAATCAGGTCGACAGAGTTAATAAAATACACTAGACCATTAGTCCGGGAAACCAAGAACAAATTATAGTCAGAAACACCTGTTGTATCACTATTTTTTGGCCAGGATGCAGCTTAGGTGCCATTTTGTCTTGTTTCTTTGATTTTTGAATCATATTATCTTGTTTCTTATATAAGCGTTCTAAATTCGGTTCAGTGTCAAATTTAGGTATTAAGGTTTCTTCGGGTATTGGCAGAGTAGTATTTAACTGTCTACCCATGAGATTTTCTTATGGTGAGAATTTTCCTTGTTTAGGAGTTGTATTATGTTCCAAAACCATTTCAAATAGTTCAATCTCAGTAATTTTACATTTACACAGCATACCTTTTACCGTATGAACAATCCTTTCTACTAGTCCATTGGACTGAGGATACAATGGGCTGGAAGTAATCTCAAGCTTGTTAAGGAATGTTTTAAATTCTTCTGAGGAGAACGGAGGTCCATTGTCGCTCATAAAAATTTGTGGAATTCCATGGTGACAAATATATTTTTCAGGACGGATATTACGGAGGGAGCAGTTTTTGATTTTAGTTCAGTCACCGTTATGAACGCAGAATGATAAATAACAGTAATAAAATAGTCTTTATTATTTATGTGTGCAAAATTCCCTGCAATTTTATACCACTTTGTGAGGATCAATTCTGATGGGTTATTTGATTTGGAATATTTTATGCATGTGGGACAATTTTCTGTGGTCTTTAATATATATAAATGCATTCCAGGCCAATAATAAGCTTTACGAGTTTTAGAAATACACGAGTTAATGCCCTGGTGCATTTTGTGAATTGAATTAATAAAAAATTGTTTCAACTGAAAAGGTACAATAAATCTATTACCTTTGTAAAGGAGGTCTTCTTGTACAGCTAGCTCATTTTTGAAATCCCAAAATGATTTGGCTGCTGACAAGCAAGTAGTTTTGTGTTCGGGCCATCCATTTTCTATGTATTGCTTTACAACTGACAGAGCTTCATCTTTGGCCGTTTCATCTGCCAAACTTTTCATCTTTTCTGAGGAAGCTGTCATAACTGAATAAATTTTCAGATTCTCTAAATAGTGTGTATTAATATTATTTTCTAGAGGACTACGGCTTAACATATCTGCAATATATAGGAATTTGCCAGGTACGTATACAATCTTCGGGTTATATTTCAGAAGTTTTAATGTTAAGTTTTGCAATCTGGGTGTTAAAGTGTTTATTGGTTTCTTTTATAGACCCAGAAGTGGCTTGTGGTGCTCTCTACTGTGAAATTTTGGGAATAAATATATTTAAAATGCTCACATGCTGTAACAACCGCCAGAAATTCCTTCTCAATTTAGCTGTACCGTGCTTGAGCTGGTGTTAGAGATGCTGATGGCTGATGGCCTTTCATCTTGGATTAATACACTGCCCAAGCCATTTTGACTCGCATCTACTGAAAAGGTTAGTGGTTTGTTGGATTAAATAAAGCCAAGATGGGTGCAGTTGTTACACTATTTTATAAATTTTCAAAAAAAATTTAATGATTGTAATCCCATATAAATTCATTGTATTTCTCCAACAATTGTCTTAAAATACTAGTTTTCTCAGAGAGCCTATTGTTAAATTTGCCTAAATAGTTAATAGAGCCTAGAAAACGTTGTAGTTCATTTACAATTTTTGGTGGTTTCATATTATTGATTGCATTTACTTTAGCTTTAGTAATTGATATGCCTTCTGGACTAACGTCATGTCCTAAGAAAGTAATCTTACTTACTGCTAACTGAGTCTTTTTCTTGTTTAACTCTAGGTCGTGTTTCCTTGCTTTTTCCAAAACTAACCTTAACTTTTCATTATGTTCTTCAATACTGGATGATGTAATTAGTATATCATCTAATTAAATGTGAACTCCTTCAATGCCTTCTAGGATTTGGTGAATAGCTTTTCTCCATACCTCTGGAGTACTGTTTAAACCTTATGGAAGCCTCTGAAATGAATACCTTCCAAATGGAGTTGAAACGGTACATAGTTTAGCACTAAAGGAATCTGAAGAAAAGCGTTAGAAGCATCTAAAACTGAAAAAATATTTGAATCGCAAATTTATGACAAAATACCCTCAGGAACGGGTAGTTGGTAGTGCTCTCGCTTTATATATTTGTTCAGACTTCGAGGGTCCATACAGATGCGGATTTTGGCATTGGGTTTTTCTGTTATTACGATAGGGTGGACCCATTCTGTTGGCTGATCCACAGGTTTTAAGATTCCATCTTCTACCATTCGATTGATCTCTTTTTTGACTTTATCTTTAAGGGCTAGAGGGATTATCTTCCTTGCACTAAAAATTTCAGGTACTGCATTATCTTGCAATCTAATTTTATATGTGTGGTTTAGTTTACCTAGGCCTCGAAATACGTCTTTTTATTCATTTAAAATATTTTCGCACTCAGTGACTGAATTAATTTTCTTATTAAGTAACCCAAACCTTTCCATACTGCTTAGTGATAATAAAGCTGTACTTTTCTCAGAGGTTATGAAGTATTCTAATACTAGCTTTTTATCATTGAATTCTGTAGCCAGTTTAACCACACGTTTAACATGGATGTTGTGATTTGTATAGCTCACTAGACTATTGTTGCTTTTACTGAGTTTAGGCTTATTCCTTATTTTGTTATTTTATAAGGTAGTATGTTAGCTTGAGAGCCACTGTCCATTTTAAATTTAATCTTACTATTATTAATTTTCACTGTTTCTAGCCAGTCATTTTTGTTATTTTTTTATGCTTCCTATTATGAATTCAGGGTACTTATTGGTCACCTCACTCACATAATAACTTTCTTCACTGCTGCTATCATTGTTAATTTCATCTTCTTGTTTTAGTACATTATATATTTCTCTTGATTTACATGCTGTTGAGAAGTGGTTTTTCTTCTTAAATTTTGAGCAAGTCTTACCCCAAGCTGGGCAATCCATCACTTTATGACTTTTTAAGCATCTGAAGCATCTTTTAAGAAATTTCTTTTCATTCTCTTTTTCGCTTTCAGGCTTTTTTTCTCTACAAATTTTTGTTGCCTTTCTCTGTGGACTACCGCAGAACTCTCACCTTCCTGCATACATTTTAGTTGCTTTTTACGTGCTTCATTTGATCTGATCTAAATTTGGCAATCTGCTTTTAAGCTTTTCATCTAGAACCCCCACTATGATGCAGTGAGTCATTAGGTCTTCAGTCAATGCTCCTAGTTCCCATTCTTTTGCCAGGACCTTTAAAATTGTTACAAATTCGTCAATTGTTTGGTCAACCTTCTGCTTTTCTGAAAACAATTTGTACCTGGCGTATGTTACATTCTTAAATGGTTTGTAGTGCTGTGAAAAACTGTCCAGTATGATTTCAACAGATATAGCATCACCTGCGAGTTTTTCTCCTTCTTCATCTACAAAGACGAAAGTATTATACAATTCTAAACCAATTGGTCCCAAAACGTAAGGAAGGGTTGATCGTTGTCGTCTCACCGGCTTGCTGTTCAAATCCTCGGCATCCATGAACAATTCAAAACTCTGTCTCCACTTTTCCCAAGACTGGGCGCAGTATTCACCAGGGTTAAATTGTTCTGGTTGTTTGAACGACATCGTTTTAATTTAGGTGTACCCGTTTCTAACCTCAACTTTTTTCTTGTTTAGCAATTATTTTCGACGTTTTAACAACGTAAAACGTGTCCACTTGTTCTCCAAGCTGCCACCATGTAGTTTATATAACTAGGGATTTAGGTTTATTTATATAATGAATATTGTTATACTTTAATTGTAGTTTAATGTAGAATTAACATGTGTTTTCAATGCTTGCTCAGAAGAGTCAGCTCAAGTGTGACATTTGACATACCACCGGAACTGTATTAGTGACAGGGGACATTTCAGCGGTAAATTCAAATGTACCACTATGTAACAGACTCCAAACGTATCCAATTTAGATACGATTGAAGAAAGCCTTGGAATGAAAGAAAGTGAATACAAAAACATTTTGTTCTTCATTTTGGTTGCCATGACAGTTACCAAAGTGCATTTCTCTTGTTTGGAAATATATTATAAACTATCAAGTTTAAAATACTGTTTTTAACATTATGACTATCACAATTATTATTTTCTTCTCTCATTGGACTGCACCAGAAGCTGATAGATAGTAGGTAACATGTTATTGTTTAGTTACCAATTAATTTTTTAAATAAGTGCCATCAACATCGAATTCTGCGATCTGTGTCGGAGTTGGTTATCTTTTACCGGTTTAGCAGCCCAACAGCCGTTTTTTGAGAAGTGAATCCTATCTAGACATTAGAAATACTTAATTTTTAATAAGGACAAATTCCGGCCTTGGTGGGTTTAGAACTTCGGACTCATGACTTACGAGTCAGGCACCACTAGACAATCACTGAGCCCATCCTCATCTTAATGCGTTTAAACTTGAAAGAAGAGGTCGTAACAAGCTTTGGAAGCACTGCAATAATGTTCTAGTTTTACGTATTATTTATATACAGTAAGAAATGTCTCTGTTGAACATAGTCTCATCAGAAATGAGAAATACGACAAAACGCTGTTTAGGATATTAGGTAGAGGAGACGGCTACACCACCACGTACAATGTAACCATTTTAGTCTTATATTTAACACAATCTAAAATTTCAAATAAATCGAAATGAACCGATTTATAATTATTTGCCAATAGTTGAGTAATTCTACTTGCAGAAATTGTTAAAGTTAAATGGGGAACCACGGTACTGGTAGTGGAAAATTTAAATGAATAATTTTTGTTTAAGCCAAATGGCTGATTTTATATTACGTTTGAAATGTACTTCCTCGAGCAGAGCATAATATTTTTTGATCACGTGATCACGGAGCTTGGATGTATTAAAAGAACGGTATCGAGTAAAATATAAAAACGATGTACTTTTCAAACGCAGCATTTGTTGTGTGTTGTCTGCAATAAACAGTATTATCTATTGTTCCTTAACCTTACTTAAATAGTTTTTATCTGCAGCTATTTCGGTTTATGACCAATTTCAAACCGGGTTATTTTTAGAAACATACGTTGATAACATTATAATAAAACTTGGTAGAAATATTATGAATCGTTGACATTTTTGACCTATTATTCCACAAATAGATATGCATGTATTTTATTTTTAAATCTTCCTAACTTTTTTTAACCAAGTAGAAAAATGTTATAGTAATACCAAAGATGGGACATTCATTGTTCACCGTAAAAATAAACCAAATAAGGATTGTACTATGTCGACTGCTATACATAGCCCTAAATAGAAGAATGCTGAATTTGTTAAACTCGCTATTGTCTCTATGATCTATTAATTTTATCTTAATATGCACATTATGGTAGATATTTCTTTTCATTTTTAATTGTAAGATTTTACTCTGTTCCAGTTGAAAAAAGTAGTTTTGCAGTAAAAAAAATAAAAGTTATTTTTGAAAAACGAACTTTGAGTCGCCTACTAGAAGAATATTTACTTCGACTTCAATATGGGTTATATGCATAATAAATATAATATAAAATCTCGAATAGCAGTATCAAGCCTATTAGCAACCGTTTTGTTATCTAACGCAGTGGCGTAGTTGTCTGTGGTGTTTTTATCAGGTTCGTTGTTGCTATTTATAGCTGAATCCATCATTAGCTTATCATAAAAGTCTGCTTTAGTGAATATTTGATCATTTAGTGGCCACAAGCCACTAGCTTCAAATGATTTTGTGATCTTTTTTTGAAATAAAGGTTATCAAAAATGGTTGCTTGGATAATAATTGTGGAATATCATGTATCATTTGTTTCCCGGGATGAGTAGCCCTGTGATTATCAAAGGAATTGCTTTGAATGGCCCATAAACTCCAAAATCTAATGGTTGAGGCATATGGAAACAATGTGGAGGAAATAACAGTACCACAATCTCATTTTCTTTTTAAAAACAAAGCTGGTAGATATATATGGGAATTGTGGTTATGGACAAGCAATAAAATGCGATTTTCATTCGTTAAACGCTATTTTGTCCTGCGACATTTTGTACTGCGCTGTTTTGTCATTAAGTCTGTAAACAATATGTTTCAATACGTCCATAAATATTTCTGTTGTCATCCATCCGCTTGTATAAGCTAAACCAATAGCTCCAATAGGTCAGCCATTACAAAGTAATCTTTTGCATGAACCCAAGGAAACACAAAGTCTGAAGGCAATACATGTCCGGCTGCTATTATATTTTCTGTAAAAGTTAGAAGCTGTCCATGTTCAGCCAAAACTATCTGGCCTACTTGTTTCTTGCCTCTCTCTCAGTGAGAATTTTTGGAGACGTTAGAACGTTTGTAATCCCAGTCTCGTTCAAATTTAGTATGCGCTTAGGCTTAAATTTGTATTTTTCTAATACACTTTTGTAACTGGTAAAAAATAGATTAACATTTGCAGAATTATAGGAAGTGGCATGAGACAGGCTGATGTTTTCTGGTTTCTGTAATGAAATGTTTGCATATCGTTTAAAAATGATAACATCCACTCAATTCCTGCTTGTTTTTCTATATTTCGTTTTTCAGGATATTGTTAAATTTTAAACATATTTATAGGCTAGTGTTCTGGTTTGTCGCAAAGTCAATCCATAGTGGACCGATGAACTTTTAAGCAAGAAATTATTTAACATGTTTTCTTCTTGTGCTACAAGTACCTAATTGCTCACATATTATTTTTATTTTACGTCTTCTATATTAATATCTGCGCCTAAATCATCCCATTCCACACGTTGTTTTTTTAAACGCTTGTATAACATTGATTTTTTTTTAAACTAAATTGTCATTCTTCATTACGATTTTCTCTTAGGGTTCTTGCGACAACTGCTTCATCAATATCAGCCCTCGAAGGCATCCACCCGAAGCCAAAAAGACAAAATAAAAGTAAAACCCAAAATAACTCCGAAGTGGCATAGTTGAGCGGTTTTGACAAGTGGTTACCCAGCTAACACATAAACATCCCATCTACGTTAATAAGCTGCATTTCCGGGATGAAAATATACTTTTAATGAAACCCTAACATCCATGCAACCAGCGAATATTCGAAACTGCAAAACTTTGATAGGAGTTACAAACTCAGCGGTTGAGTGCCAACTGAGCGCGTCTCCTGGTGGTGGATAGGAGAGCAACCAAGTTTCCCTTGGTTAGTGGTAGACATAAGTAGAGTGCGAGAGCCTAAAAACCCTTCAAATCTTTTGCGAAGGCTACCGCCGCGAACCAACTCCCCCAATCTACGGTGTTAGGTAACGTGCCGACGGATGAATTATCGCAGGGGCATATGCGGCAGCAAACGCTCCCCTGAGAGAACCTGTCGATACACTCTTGTATCTAGCCTTGCCGGCGCATGCGGGGCACTGCGTTGGTCGACCTTTCCTTCCCTAGCTACTCGTGGGAATAATATTCCGTGTTCGAACAAGGAATTCCGTGTTTGCACAAGGAACTCCGTGTTTGAATGCGGAATTCCGAGTTCGAATACGGAATTTCGTGTTTGAATACGGAATGTCGTGTTTGAATACGGAATTCCGTGTTTGAATATGGAATTCCGTGTTTAAATACGAAATTCCGTGTTCGAACACGGAATTTAAAAAAAAAAGTCAAAAAAGTGGCCCTTTTACGCTGACGTAGTTTTTCATTTATGCTTGTTTATTTAAAAAAAATTGTTTGGTTTAATTTGGTACGATACTTTTTATTGAATTTTAACTTTAAAATTTTACTTTTGAAATGTTTATGCATTCTTTAGATTTTTTCTTGTAGGTATATAATGCTAATATTACAGCGGGGCCGCTAGGTACGTGGGGCCCGTGCTACTTCCGTTATAAATATGGCTAATCCGACACTGGGTATGAGGAAATTGTTGTGGTTTTCTGTTTCTAAAGCACAGCACAGCGCTCAGTTCGTGCTGAATGTACCTACCTATTGCTATTCTTCGCATTGGTTGCCAATGCAATAGATGATCTTGATCTTCGTATTTATTAAAAAACGACAACATTGTAGTACCAATCTGCCGCGTAGTGTCTAAAATTACAGCGAGGAAACTATTTTATCCCTGCATTTTTTTCTTTTTCGATGGTTGGCATTAAGTGAGCATAACGAAAGGTATAAAGACTATAAAGAGCGAGTGCCCATTATTGTGGGAGGAAGGTGGAAACTAAAGAAACCGCGACCAAAGAGTAGGCGGGGCGTGGGGCAATAATTCAAAGTTCAATTATACCGCAGAACACGTTAGGACTCGGAATAAAGTGATTTTCAGTGGCGGGGTATAACTATAGCAGATTACGACTGACTTTTGTGTTTACGAGATATTTTCTTAAGGAACAATGATAATTTATTTGTTGATATAAAAATTTGGGAAACAAGTGAGGATGGATTTAGTTAATGTTAGACATTGACGTTCTACAACTTGTCTGAAATAATTGTCATAGGATGGATCATGGTTAATAATAACCTATAGGTATATACCTACGTATGATTAGATAGTTTCGGTTAGTTTGTGATAACAACTAAATTATTTGATGGTTCATTACGTACCTACCGAAGGAGATCGATCAGAAATAGTATAGATATTACGTAACATGTCTGGAAAGTAGACTTCTTGGTCGTTTAAAAAATTATTTTTGTATTAAATACACATTTTTTTGGCAACCATACCAAATAAAAAAATAGCAATATTGCTACTACTCAGTGGCGGCTTGTGATAATTTAAAATGGGTATTCACTTTTTCCAATAATTTTATCATTTATAAGTTCGGTTCAAAATCTTGTACAAGTGTAGTTATTATTATCATCAATATCATACTGATTTCAAGCACTACAACTATTAATGAATGAATAAATGAATATTTTAGTTATTGTAATATTTGTTTTGTTTTTAATACGTTGAAAATCATCTATAAACATTATTAGTCAACTGACTTTTCTTCATATTTTGAGATTATTTTTTATTGACATTGATTTTTGTGTAAAAAATATTATTAGATACATGAAACTTTACCTACCATTTTTTCAGTTTTTATTGTAAATTTAATCATTTTCACTATTTGACACACATGTTAAATAAAATTATTAATTTTTGAAATACTCTTTATTGGCAAAAACAAGTGAACTAAAATGTGTATTTTATAAGATCAGTCTCATCACAATACATAATATTACACAAATAGAAATTAGAATGATATACAGGGTGTTAAAAAAAAGTGTCACGAAATGAAATGGTGAATAGTATGACCCAAAATAAGCAGAAAAGTCTTAAAAATATATGACCGCAAATTAACGGTTTCGGAGATATGGACCATTTTGTGTTTATAGCAATTTTTTATTATTATAAAAAAACAATGATATTTATAAACAATCAATAACAACATAGAGTTAAATGAGATGTTCAAAGTGCCCTCCCTCCATTTCAATGCATTGCCATTTGGACGACCGTACATAAAATGCATGTCAGCTAATTCAATATTAGTGTAAACAGGCATAACGAAAATTTATAAAATTATTCACCCACAACAAAATAATAACTGCAAATAGTATCTATGAAAAAACATCGGTAGACTCCGATAAGAAAAGCAAGTTTTTGAGAATGAAAAAAGATAATCAAAAAATGATACAAAACACAAAACACTCCGTATCTCTGAAACCATTCATTTGCGGACATATGTTTATTAAGACTTTTCTGCATATTTTGGCCCATACTACCCCCCGTTTTATTTTGTGACACTTTTTTTTTAACACCCTGTATACCTAATGCGTGGCATTCTAAATTATAATTTTCACAGCTTAACAGACCCTCTTAACCCCCATTTTCAATCATTTTCAGAATCAATAGGCTTTATCTCTTCTTATAGAGTTTCATTTTTACAAAACATTTCATGTTGATATTACTTTTCTTTTTTAATTTAGAACTCATCCTAACCCCCTATTTTTAATCAGATTTTTTCATAAACAATAGGCTTTGTCCCTTTATAGAGCTTGGTTTTTGCTTTAAATTTTCAAGTTAATATCATTTTTCGTGTTTGACTTATCATGCACACAAAAACCGTGACATTGGACAAAGTATACCTATAATACTATTCACAGACTACTGTGTGAAGAGTAGAATAATAATATAATCAAGGCTAAAACAATAACATAATAGCCTAAAAAATAGGCACACTAAAAGAATGATAAAGTCAAAGAGTCGAAAATTATTTAATACTTATATCAGTACTTCGAAGATAAACTGTGCTGTCATTCTAGTTAGCTTTATAGTAGAGCAGTTTGAATGTTGGTTGAACATTTTTCGTGTTTCATATTTACATATGATAATTAAATTTCGACAAGAAATTCAGTTGGCCCCAATTATTGTCACAATATGTATTATTTACTAATAATTAAAACTTTTTTTTAACATACATGAATTGTTGGTTTTTGTAACATATTTCTATGTTCTGATAACACATTTTTTATGATATACCTAGTCTCTTTTACCTCCATTATGCCTCTATAAATAGTATGACTAACGTGAGCGTTAAATAGTGTTGTTTAACTTGTAAGTTTATTAAACATTGAAAATAGCATTATCTTTTTTTTAAATCAACTTATATTGTGACATCACTATACATGATGTAGAATACCATTGAAAAGGTCTCGATGAGCCGATTTTAAAAATATAACCTTAACAACACTGCACTACGTCTACATAGTTTACATCTCCCAGATGGTACATATTTAATTTAATCTTCATGATATAGGTGTACGTACCTAACATAGACAAAACTATTAAGTTTCTTGAATTACTTTAGGCCAGTCCAATATTTATATTTTATATCGTCTTTAAAAAAACTGTAATGTAAGTCTGACAGTGTTTATCAGTACCTCTAGCATTTATAGATAGAGCATTTTTCTATAACTTAAAGGGACAACCTACAAAATAAAGAATTATTCATATAGTCAAGAAATTATCCTTGTTTAAGGGTCGATCTTTTCACCTCTGAGTAAAGTTACATGTAAGTTTACTTGATATATTAACAAACAATAGCCCTATAGTTTAACCAGCAAGTAGTAACTTTCAACTTGGTAAAAAATAAAATAATAATAAAATTGTCATACTTTTTTAAAACTTCCTTTGTCTTTTGTTGAAAACAAAAAAATTTGCTCAATGCTTAATTGGGTATATTTTGTATATATTCTTGGATATTATCTGTAAACTATAATTTGAAAGTACACATAACCCCAAACATAATAGTAATTTTTTGTTACCTCTGACCTCCGAGCAATTACTACTAGAGGGAGTCTTCCCCCCTTCCCCGCGCTAAATTTTGTTAGCAACATCTACTCCCCCCGAGGGGGAAAATACCTCTTCTGTAATTGGCTTATTTAATCAGCGTTGCCAAGTTTGACAGCGCCAGAAGTGTTCTGTGAGCGCCAGTTCTGACACTTTCTGACACATGTCAATTTCTTATTTGTATTTTACCAAAAATATTATTATTTATAACGTTGTAAGGGTTGTAAATGTATATTTAAGATTTATTATCTCTAATAATAGGGTGAAAATATGCTTTATGTGTAAAAGGCCTGTTGAAAATGCTTCTTCAAGATAATATCATAAGTAAGTACAGACATAACCTAATTATCAGAGGCGGTGCATTAGGCAATCACCTTTAATTTGCAATTAAACTTTCTTATTTTCTTATCGAAAAATTAAAATTAAGAGCAAGTAAACTCCAGCTAAGTTCGTCTTCATCCGTCTCATAATGATTATAGTAAAGGTTAATTACTTATTATTATTTTAATATCACATCTTTGTAAAGTTTATTATTTTTTTAAGGTTTCCTTTTCTTGATATGAGAAAGAAATACACGGTTTCAAAATATAGGAATTCAACAAGTGACCAATTTCGATGAAAGAAATATAATAATCAATCCTGTCACTACTTCTACACTATATTCATCTGCTACTAAAATACTAAAACAGCAAGTAAGTAGAGAAACTTAAGTTCCTTTCAAAAAGAATGTTTAAGGAAAAAGGCATAGCCATTTTTTTGTTGACACTTTTTTTTAACTAATCTAAAAGACTAATTTTGTGTATTGTTTAAATGTTCATTTTTTGTACTTAATTTGTTTTAGGTTTAAACAAAATGAACTTCTAAGATATGCATGGAATATCCCAAAAGAACTAAGGAAGGTTTTAAAATTCTTAAGAAAACTATACAGAGCCAAAAACATAAAATAGTCTTACTGTCCAAAATATAAATAGGTATAAATATTTAGATATTATGAGTGATTTTTTATTCTATAAATAGAATATAATTTGCTTCTAAATCACTACCTAATAAACTATATTATATAGTATAGAGATAATTAATTAAAATCCCTTTCAAACAAGGTGTCACACGACCCTTTGCCAATTTAAAATTTTTGAGGGGGTGCTCATATTTCAGAGAGGGGTAATTTTCCCGAAAGTATATAATAACGCTAAAAATAAATTTATTCCATACATATGGACCACACAGTATACAAAACTCGTCATTGATCATACTGTAACGATTGTTTATTTTAAAAATAGGTCATTTATTTAAAAAAATTTATTTATAATTTATTTACACTAAGTACTAATTACTTACTATTATAATTCACACTTATAATTTATTTAATAATTTACCCTTACTCGACAACATTTAATTAAAACTTAACTTAGTACAGCAAAAGAATTTACTTTTATACAAAAATGTAACAGCTTAGAAAAATCAATCCTAAATAGAAGAATCTCGATGCGTTAGTGAAATCCTTCCTCCACGTATCCTTCCTCCACGTGTCGGGCTGGGTACAAAGAAACATTCTAATTGAGTCTCGATCGCCAGCGAGCCAGAGTCAGACGTTATGGCAGCGGTGAAGGTCAACAAAAAACAAGGTGTGTATCTACCTATTGAATACCCTGTATATTTGGAAATATATATTTTTTAATATTACAGTATATTAGATCCAATTGAAATACTTAAATAAAAAAATGTGATGTGACCAACAAATGACGGATGAAATTTCACACATCCGCTAATAATTTAACATGATTTTTAGATTGTTTCCGCTTACCTCTACCTACCTTTAAGGTACTTCTTCAAAGCCACCATATGTGGCGTTTTTCTTTTTTCCTCCTTTATCTCTACTCCCTCTTCAATCCCCCAATCTTTCCTCTTTCTTCCTTTTCTTTTATCCTGTTACTTGCTCCCATTTTTTATCCTTTCTCCATCATCACCCTCTTTTACCCCACTTGTGAATTCCTAGCTCACACCACATCTCTATCGATCACACCCATACTGCACTTTTGTATTAGGTAATATCCCTTCTCTGCGCTCACATCCAACATAACACACCACTCTCCTTCTTTCTCTCTACATCACCATCCCTTCTCTACACTCCTCTTACCCCAATAACTCATAGAACTGCTTCCTGGTAGTCTTTTAATTTTTTATTTTATTAGATAGTTTCTCCTCTAGGATACCTGGAATTGGTTCTGTTTACTATCACTTATCCCTCCCTCCTCACTTCAACAATTCTAGTTAACTCTTTACCCCACCCTCCCCTACAATTTACGTCCTTCCACTTCTTAACCCGTGCTTCTAATTCAATCTTAATTCCCTTAGTTTGGGTTTAATTACCACACTATCAGACAATTTTTGGATTAGAACATTTTGGATATTTGATTTAGGACTCACTCTACACTAATTTTTTTATAATTTTGGTTTTTCATCTTGCTCTAAAACATATATTTTTAGGCCTGATGAGGCCGAAACTAGTCGCCGCATAAACAAAATAAAATTCTGCGGTAAATTGTTTTGAGTTTTGTTTCCTTATAAAGGATTGCCACATTAGTGAAAATGAATGATTTACCCTACATAAAAATTATTCAAAACATTTTTCATATCTTCATTGCCAACGAAAAAAGTAAAACAAAAAATAATATTTTGCACTTTTTTCCATTGCGGTTCATGTATAAAACAAAAATTATAGACAATGCCATTACAAAAAACTCTTATTCAAAGAATTTTCTTCTATAATCAGTACCTCTCAAGATACTCCGACTATCTCCAAATTCTAATCAGCTCATCGTAGGAGCTTAAGTTTAAAATTTAGTTTTATTTACACATCGGCAGACATAATCGCGAAAATGGTCAAAACTGATTCAGAGAACCCCAAAACCTAAAAATCACTCGAAAACTCGAGGTGAAAAAAAATCATGACTGGGTACCTTCAGGAAAGTAAAAACATATTAGTAAAAATATAACTACGATAGTTCATTGAGCAATGTGTTCAAGTGAATATTTTTACCTCTTGTAGAGTAAATGTAATTAACGTGGAATGGAAGCACCTTTAACAAAAATAATATAATCAATCATATATCTACAAATAGAAGAGAAAGGAGTTGGGTTTAGATCAACATAAGATTAAATTTTCAGAATGACATAAGTAATTACGTCTTATATGCATAACATGTAAAAGTTGCTGATATCATCAGTATTAATATACCGAGATTTCACTAAATCCTATAAGACTTAGTTTATGAGAGAAAAAAAGAATACACAAAAAAGAGGAACGTACAGACTATGGACAGGGAGACCTTCTAATAACAAACAATTGTGAAGAAGAGAAGAAAGTCATAAGGGGATGATGAAAGCAAACAGAAGTGCAGATGCAATTAACCACTGCACTAGGTCGAAAAATGAAATGAAATCATTAGGATAGTAGGTCGTAAGAAAACTGAAAAAAGATGATCCCTGTTCAGTGACTTCTAAAAAGAATGGATAACACAGGAATAGTTAAAAATAGTAGCAATACCAAAAGAGATCCACAGAGAAAGAGACGAAAACTGAAAAAGAGAACGAAAAAAAAATAGGACTGCATGAAAGATAATCAACTAAGTTCTGGTCATAAAATCAGGGACTTATACTTTACGAATTTCAGAATAATCACTTGTTTGTTGATCTGACATAGTTAGGCTATTGATATAGTATCATTTACTACTTACATACTAATAAATGTACTTTATTGGAATGTTAGTTGAAACCTCGATTGAAACCCAATTCCCAAAATAAATTTGTTCCTGTTTAATATAATTATACAACATAATTTCTAAATAAAATTATTCCTGTCTATATAATTATACAGCGTGGTTTATTAGAAACATAAAATATATCGATAATCAATCTTATTTTGTAATACCTATACTATAAACACAAAATAAATAAGCCATTTATTTCAATAGTTGTTTTTAAATTAACTCCCTTTAAAATAAGATCTTTTTTATGTGGTTCTTAACCTTCATCATTAGATCATTACCTATTCCTGTAGCAATTCCAAAACATCTCAGAGGTGTGGTTGAGTACTTATAAATTAACAATTATTCTTGCAATGTAATTAACAATACACATTTTACCCGATCGATCGTATATATAGGCACTTTAGAGTCTTCAATAATAAATTAAATAACTGATTGTTATCAGTCTTTTTCCTCACGCTTTTGGTATTCTATTACCGCTGATATTGGTTAAGATATAGTTGTGTGAGTTTGGTTTCTCATATACCATGTCGATAAATATCGAATTAAGTATTTTATCCAAAGATTAAATGGTTTAATCTTAAAGGAGATCTCGGCGTTTAGTATTAAGAAAAAAAAAAATGAGAGCGCAATAGATGAAACTAGGTGGAGATTAAATTATTTATTATAAAATTATATTAATTTATACAGTTAAGGCTGCGTTTGCCTGAAAATTGACACCAAAGTAATGCAATTTAAATTCCGAAAATAAAGTGAATAAATAGTCATATGAATTATTGAAAATAGGTATAATAAATTTACGGCTCTGATTATTGCAACCTAATTTAAATTATCTTAATTAAGTTCAAAATTCGAGCGCGGGGTATTAATGTTTATATTATTATAACACATTATTTTCGAATATTTATGTAAATATATGTAATAATGATATGATGTTTAAAGTACATAAAAATAATTTGATTAAAAAATTATCTCCATTTTAGTTTAACGATATACCAGCACTAGTGTGATGGAGAATAATTGATAACACTATCGATAAGTTTAAAGGCAATATAATAATATAATCCCAATGCAACATAAAACGTTTTTGAAATCCAATATTTACATCACCTATGTATAAAGTGCAATTTTAACTGTGTGTTTTTGGATTTGCAAGTATCCTGTCAATAATATCGATTATATAATTTAAAATGTTTGAATAGTCTGGACTATCGAAAACTATCGATAGTTTTTAGCACTACCAAAAACTATCAATAGTTCTAGATTAAAGATTTAAAAAGATTTTAGATCCGAGGAAAATTCCAATAAAGCATCTTCGTTTTTAGAACAACAAATGAATATTTTGATACGATAATCTCTGGAATCTCAGGATAAATCTCAAAAAATTAAACGTTGTTTTCATTTGTAAAAAATAAAGTCCAAGAAAAGTTAAAAAACATATTTGGAAGACATATTTGGAAGACAGATCCACTTTTATTTTGGAAGTGACTGCATACCAAAATCTCTCCGTTAATTTTAAAAACTGAATGTATTGGCGTGCCGTAGTAGTTTTGCCAAATATTCAAACATACCAAACATCCAACGAACTCTGGTAACAGTCTGCTGCGTGGTCGCTGCATGAATGGGAAACATTGAGTTGGCTGTGCATCACGCCATCGACAATTTCTCCAACACAACGCAACGCAAAGCAACGCAACGCAACGCAACGCAACGCAACGCAACGCAACGCAACGCAACGCAACGCAACGCAACGCAACGCAACGCAACGCAACGCAACGCAACGCAACGCAACGCAACGCAACGCAACGCAACGCAACGCAACGCAACGCAACGCAACGCAACGCAACGCAACGCAACGCAACGCAACGCAACGCAACGCAACGCAACGCAACGCAACGCAACGCAACGCAACGCAACGCAACGCAACGCAACGCAACGCAACGCAACGCAACGCAACGCAACGCAACGCAACGCAACGCAACGCAACGCAACGCAACGCAACGCAACGCAACGCAACGCAACGCAACGCAACGCAACGCAACGCAACGCAACGCAACGCAACGCAACGCAACGCAACGCAACGCAACGCAACGCAACGCAACGCAACGCAACGCAACGCAACGCAACGCAACGCAACGCAACGCAACGCAACGCAACGCAACGCAACGCAACGCAACGCAACGCAACGCAACGCAACGCAACGCAACGCAACGCAACGCAACGCAACGCAACGCAACGCAACGCAACGCAACGCAACGCAACGCAACGCAACGCAACGCAACGCAACGCAACGCAACGCAACGCAACGCAACGCAACGCAACGCAACGCAACGCAACGCAACGCAACGCAACGCAACGCAACGCAACGCAACGCAACGCAACGCAACGCAACGCAACGCAACGCAACGCAACGCAACGCAACGCAACGCAACGCAACGCAACGCAACGCAACGCAACGCAACGCAACGCAACGCAACGCAACGCAACGCAACGCAACGCAACGCAACGCAACGCAACGCAACGCAACGCAACGCAACGCAACGCAACGCAACGCAACGCAACGCAACGCAACGCAACGCAACGCAACGCAACGCAACGCAACGCAACGCAACGCAACGCAACGCAACGCAACGCAACGCAACGCAACGCAACGCAACGCAACGCAACGCAACGCAACGCAACGCAACGCAACGCAACGCAACGCAACGCAACGCAACGCAACGCAACGCAACGCAACGCAACGCAACGCAACGCAACGCAACGCAACGCAACGCAACGCAACGCAACGCAACGCAACGCAACGCAACGCAACGCAACGCAACGCAACGCAACGCAACGCAACGCAACGCAACGCAACGCAACGCAACGCAACGCAACGCAACGCAACGCAACGCAACGCAACGCAACGCAACGCAACGCAACGCAACGCAACGCAACGCAACGCAACGCAACGCAACGCAACGCAACGCAACGCAACGCAACGCAACGCAACGCACGCACGCACGCACGCACGCACGCACGCACGCACGCACGCACGCACGCACGCACGCACGCACGCACGCACGCACGCACGCACGCACGCACGCACGCACGCACGCACGCACGCACGCACGCACGCACGCACGCACGCACGCACGCACGCACGCACGCACGCACGCACGCACGCACGCACGCACGCACGCACGCACGCACGCACGCACGCACGCACGCACGCACGCACGCACGCACGCACGCACGCACGCACGCACGCACGCACGCACGCACGCCATCATCGCGAAAATAGTCAAAACGGATTCAGGGGACCTCAAAACGTAAAAATCCGTCGAAAACTCGAGGTCGAAAAAAATCATGATTCCTAGTTATTTTTGTATTAATATTGTCATATACAGGGTGTCCCGAAATTAGACGGTCATATTTTAACAGCATAATCTACATCCTAAAATAGGAGTAAAAGTTCATTTAAACATATGTCCGAAAACGTTTCTTTTTTGAGATACAGGGTGTTAAAAGTGAAGTACTGATGACACTTTTTTGTAAATATTTTCTAAATTTAAAAATAACTAAGTGAAAGTTACTACAAATGCTTACCTTTTTACGCTCTATTTAATGGACTAAACCCTAGTTTTTGATCATCTTCATAGGTGGGTAAATTAGGGGGGCTTAGGGTAAAATTGCCCCAAGTTTTTTTTTGTTGAAAGTTTTTAACATTTTTTACTATACAATTTGGAAAACCAAAGTTTTTTTTATAATAAAGCCACTTTTGTTGCATCTCGCTAGGACGCACAATTTTCAAGAAAAAAGGATTTGAAAATTTCATGAAAAGTTGATGTTATTCGAAAGTGTAAACAATAATTGGTAGGTCTGTGAAATTAGAAATTTAATTTTTTTTTACTTTGGAAAACCGGTGACTAAAGAAATTTTAGAAAATATTTACAAAAATGTGCCATCAGGACTTTACTTGTAACACCTTGTATCTCGAAAACGAAACGTTTTCGGACCTATGTTTATATGAACTTTTATTCCTATTTTAGGATGTAGATTACGCTGTTAAAATATGACCGTCTAATTTCGGGACACCCTGTATATTGATTTATTTCTTTTCGTTTTGAAAAATATTATGTTTATTAGAAAAAAAAAGGGTTAAAAAGGTTTAAAATAAAATTTTGCATAAAATTATATTAACATTTTTAAAATCAGCCAATAGACAAAAAAGTTCTGTGTAGTTATAAGAGTGGGTTATCCCAAAACAACCCCATAAAATATTTTAAAAATATTTTTACTCACCCCCAAACTAAGACTCATGAAGCGCCTAAATAATTTACCAAATATAGAGTTAAGTTTAAGTTAAACGGTTGCAGAAGTAATAATTTTCGAAATGTATGGCTCTACTTTAGGCTTCCTTAAATCCTGAGGGGTACAACTTGGTTAAATCATCATATTTTGGAGTACCCAACACGTACCTGTTCTGTGTCGATACTTATGTGGAACATGCTGTATAGTAGTACTTACAGCTTCAGCTTTTTTATTTGGTATTATTACTTTTTAAAGTAAATTTCCTCTTGTGGTTTTTGTTTTTACCAATCCAATACTGCCAAGAAATTAAACAACTTCATCGTTTTCCTAATGTTTTACATGTTGTATTGAGCCGGATCAAAAACGAGTAATAGTATTGTACATAGTTGTGAGCATTAAATAAACGATTACATTACATATTTTAATTTCAAATTTAAACACATCTGTTAGAGTAATTTCCAATTAAAATCACATATTGAAATTGCGAATAGTTCAACACCAATTTTGAAGGCTAACTAGAATTTAATCAATTTGCAGAAACTAACTCTTCGATAAATTAAGTATCAAATACTAAAATTGTCGGCATAAATTAATAATACGCTTCGTGCGGTTACATTAGCCTATAAATCAAAACCGTAAACTATTGGAAAGTGCTAATGATTAGATTCTGTAATAGTAATATTCGATTTGTCATTAAATATTCTACCGTGATTGGTGATCGATCCATAATATCATGAATTATTTGTTTATTATGTAAATCAAGCCGAGTTAATTATTTTAAATGTCGACACAGAACAACATTTTTAATTATTTTAGACAAAAAGCGTGTATTAGTGCTTATTATAAGTACTCATGTTATAATTAATACAATGATTTAAATAATATTAATGTCTTCGTGGGATCGTGTGAGAATGTGGTTTCCTAGTTAGGTAGAGATATCAATTAGTTACTCAGTAAAACAGGTGATCAACTCGGTTATACATACTAGTTAGAAAAATAATGAAAGCAAGAAAAAAGGAAGATTACAGAAAGTACATTGGAGAAAGTAGAAATGGACCTTAAAAATTATAGCAGACGTGGAAGAACGTTTGAAGTAATCTACGACAGAAACGCTCATGGGTTGCTAATGCAGAAAACATATCTACGGGAAGAAGGTCAGTATTAAGAAAAGAAGTAGAGCAATACAAAACTAAAATATTATTATACGCCAACAAGTCTGAAGAAATCTATAACGGAGACGGTTATGGGTTGTAAAGGAAGAAGCTCAGTATGAGGAAAAGAAGTGAAGCAAGTGCAAGATGTAACGAAAATAATTAAAAAAAGAGGGTATTTGATTTTTTTGTGAAAGATGAATTAATATTAAAAATTAAAGAAAAGAAAAGGGGGAAGAAAAGAAAATATATAGAAATTTTATGAGGAAGAAATTTAACAAAGAAATATTTTTAATTTTTAACTGACAAAAAATGCAAGTAGAAAATTGAACTGTACGCTCACAACTAGCTCAAAGGAGTGGGTTCTCACTGCTTCGGGTTCGCAGAGGAATTTTGCTACTAGTAACTAGTACGAAAAGGACGGCAACAAGAAATAAGGACGCCAGGTATTTTAAGGACAGAAAATACCAACTGTACCGTCTGTGATCTTGAAAATTGGATAATGTGCACAACAATTGTGGTTCAATAGCTAAATAATCAAAATATTAAAAAGAAAATGTTTTTTCTTAAATGTTCTTGAGTGGGCCTGTCCTCTAAATCTTGAGTTTCTTTTCCAGAGTGTTCTAATGTGGGCCTAGGTGGATCTAGGTGAACCTAGGTGGGCAAGGCAATTAGGGAATAAACAGAGAAATAGTGCTCTAGTAACTCAAAAATTAATATAAAAAATGTACATAGAGTGAAATATACCTTGTGGTAAAAAATGAGAATTTACAATGGCTTTTACGATAATTTCTACTAATATTGTAGTTTATATTAATTTTACAGCCTCGTAAATTCTGAGATTTTAAACAAAATTAAGAGGAAAATTTACATTACAAACTAAAAGACCTGCGGGGCAACGGTAGTTTAGTAGGTATAAAAATTACAACTTAAGGGTGGAGCCTAAATACTACAAAATTACTTCCGAGACCAAACAAAATCAGCATTCATTCATAATTTTTACAATTGCATGTAGATACGAGGATGCATATTTTAAACTTTTACGCACGAAGTTGAAGACAAAGGAACCGAAAAATATTCCACAATACCGCAAAATAATATTACCTATGTATTTTATACAATATAAGTATGGTGTAGATTAAAACTTATTTTGACTGTCGACAAATTTGGTTAAAAAATCTTTTAGAAATATACCTTTCATTTGACGAAAAATGAAGGCCTAAACGAAAAAAAAAAAATTTTCCATAAAAGTTTCGCCTGTGTATTGACAAGGTAATAGTGCTTTCCTTATATTTTTTGCTATGAAATTAACAAAAATATAGCAATAAACACTTACTGATGTCATGGTTTTACAGGAAAGGAAGCAGTCTCTTGACTGTATGCGTCTCTCTTAGGGATGAAATGTATGCAATCTGTTTGACTCTCTTACATTATTTTATATATGTATTATTGATTTATCCGCTATGAAGGCGAATAATGTTTTATAGGGTGTATTACTTCATGATTTTTTTTGAGGAAAATAAAAAAATTAAATATAAACTATTTATGGAAGGTATAAGCATAGTATATATATTATAAGTATAGGCTATTGCTTTGCAGAATACAATAAATTCCTAATAAAAAAATTCAATAATTAGAAGTATATAAAGCATAAATTAATAATAATAAAATATACAAGTACAGGACTCAAACTAATCAAAATCAGATTCACCACATTAATCTACATTTTCCAAAACATTAGCGGCTATGATCAAACTATTTCTGCAGTTTTTCTGTGCCATACAGGTGCATTAACCGATGTAGCCAATATTTTTTTCTGCAATTGCAAATTTTGCTTCCATAGTCTAGAATAGAATAATATTGTTAAAATATTGTACATATATGAAAATTATCGGTGTATAGTACCTTTTTTGCATTTGCATGATAAGTTCTGTTATTTCTGGTAGCAGGTCGAGCATAATCTTAAGAGTGGGTATCAGGCTTCAATCTTGATCTACTTTCCATTCATACTCTTCAACATTAGGAAGCTGCATCTGGGCCTTTAAAGAGCTTAGCCAAATACTTAGTCGTTAAAAACATCTTAAACAATGTAATCTTAGGGCGTCTTCAGCCAATGGCAATTTAGCAATTATTTTAAAGGGACCATTAATCTCCTCAAAATGTTAATGGAAGTAACATTGGCAGTTTTTGAATACAGTTTTATGAAAAATTTTTCAAGATTAGAGAATGTGTTTTCAGAGTACCTACGAATCAGTGCCAAATCCATCGAAAAGGTGATGGTGTTCAAGATAGGTTTTCCAACAGGTTCTTTTTCCAATGCCAGACAGTTGGTTAGATTTATTACGACCTGTCACAGAATGAAAAGAAGGCAAATTTTTTAGAAGTTTTTTTATCCAAATTTAAATCATGTACTGTTATAAATCGTCACGAGTCTCCTCGCCCTATTATGAACCATATCTTTTTATATCAAAACTACTTAAAATAAATTAATAAGACTAGAACATCTGTATCGTTGCAATCAATAATGCAGCGTAAATTCCCCGAATTTCTGGCTGATAATATGTGCAATAAGATACGAGTATCAGCTTCTTCAAGATTTAAATTTAAGAAATCGTCTTTTGATGGTTCAAAATTCATCCCATATTTATTGATACTCGCGAATCCATCGCTAGATACAAATTTTCAAGAAGTTGCTCTGACAGAAAATGTGTTAAACGTCTTTTATTAAATATCGAATGAATGAATAAGTTTCATTATTCTGGAAGTGGAATATTGGGTCGGTCAATTTCTATATCAATTGATTTCTGGGATCATCTCTTTTGACGTGTTGTATTTTTGATAGAATTTTTTTTATAATGATTAAATACCACATCTATCCTTTGAGCATTAAATTTGTTTTTAAAAATAATCTTTACAAATATATTAGCATATTTTTTAAATGATTTGCAACTTTTGGACTTTCCCAAACCTTGAGCTATTGCTATCCCATCAAAAATGTGACAAGTTTTGCAAGATCACCTAGGTGCAGGTAAGTCTTTGTGGGTCATATTGCTCTAAAATATTTCCCAATAAACTCTTATTTGTAGAGGTGCCGAGATACCCATTTACTGTTAGAGACATGGAAGGAGAAGGCTGTCAGATCAAACTTAAATATTTCGGCATAATTACCTAATGCTTCTGTCCATATCCTTTGCTAATAAAATATTGTGAAGAAATTGTTGACCATGCAAGGATTAAGAAGTCATATTTTGATATCATTTGTGTCTTTGCTTGTTGCAACAACAAATCCATAATTAAAATGTTTAACGAAAACTTACCCAACTTACCCAAATATATTCAGGCATTCAGCTATTACAGGATGAATGTAGATGTAATAAAAACCTAAATGTCTATATTTCTTCCCAATTTATTAGGAACTTTAATATGTAAAGGGCCGACTAGAGGGGGGGGGGTAGCCGGGACTAATTACCGGGGCCCGGGCTTAAATGGGGGCCCGGTAGCGCTGTAAGGGGGCCCGACAACAGCATTTTGTCTTCTGCATGAGAAATACGATATAAGATGAGAGTGGGAAGTTAAGTTTCGGCTGACCTTTTTTTTTTTAGAAGAAGAAGTAATTGAAGTAGGGAGAACAGTTTTTTCTTTCACGGGGCCCGATCTAGAGAATTGTCTTGGGGACCGGCCTGGCTCTCAGCGGCCCTGTATGTAACACATTAATTTTTTAGTAAAAACAGACAATATGACACTTTGTCCATTGGCACCTAACGAAAAGTTTTATAATAAAGAAATGAAAAAAAAATTGAACATATCAATACTGTGATGCATCAGCCGACACGTAGAGAGAAACAGAGCTATACTACGTTTTTCATTAGGGCCTTCCTTTTTGTTAAATGATAAAATTATATTTAAGAAAATGCTTTTTTAAACAAATTTTTGAAGGGCTGAAATATTTTAAATAAGTTTAAAAAATTACTCCTTACAAAGATTTTATTGTGCATTGGACCAAAAAATAAATATTTTTTTTTTATTCGGCGGTATCAGTATCTGGATTTTTGATGATAGTGCACCTTTGCACAGTCTAATTTTGTGTTACCTCCGGAATAAGGGCTACCTTATCATGATCTTTTATCTCTGAAAAATGCAGCTTGTGACAAAGAGGGGTAAATCGTTTTCTAGACCGAATATTTTAATACATACACTCTACTAATAATAATAGATTAAGAGTAGAAAAGCGTTCATAGTTTAGCAATACATTCCCTTCTATATCAATAATATGTCCTCGATACAAAAAGTCAAAGTAACAAAAACAGGAGGCTAATGTAATCAAACAATAAACGGTCTCATGACATTTTATATTTTTAAATAAACTAGGTTTTTAAAAAATATTTTCTATACCTGTTATTTTTTATATTCAAGCGGATTTATAATATTTAAACTTGGAGTAGCCATGTGTGAGTTGGTTAAATGAAAAGGTATCTTTGGTTTAATGAGGTACAGCTTCTAGAACAAATTCATAAAAAACCCATACCGTTAAACTCACCATTTATTTGGCATTCTGTACCGTACTTCCATGTCTCTATTAGCTCTGCTGTCAACTAGTTCTGGTAAGGCATATCGCATATAATAATTTTGAATTTTATTTTGCATCTTTTCTTCCCAAAAGCTGTCATTATGAGGAATTTCCTCCACTTTTATTTCTCGAGAAGTCCAAACGCACAAAATGCAAAAATTCATTTGTGTAATGTGCAACTAGCCCTGAATTTGAAAGTACCGATTGTGGTTCCCCTTAATGGTATTATCCTTTTTCCAGAAAGTTATTTTTCTACTGCATATACCTTTTTCTTCAGTCAACACTCTAGCTTCATATGGACATTTTAACTCTATCATAGAGTATTTTGTTTTAAATTCCATCTGGACTGGCACGAACATAATCAAATTCGGAATCAATAAAAGTCCACATATAAAAACTTTTTCTTGCTAATAAATTTCCAAATCTTATTTTGCACTGGATTTATTGTCCATGTCATATTAAAAGGCTTTAGCAAAAAATAAAAGATTTTATGAGATTGTTTAAAAATGCCTTTCCTTTTTTTACAAATGTCTCCAAATTTTGAAACAGTGACTCGTTTTCGTCTTTCATTTTGCTACAATCCACAATCAGCTTGATCTCTTGTCACATTCATTTTTTTCTCATCTATAGATATTATCAAACTTTTTAGAAAATCTTCTTTTGCAACGCGCATCAAAGAGTGTGAGAGATCAAAGCCACGCTCAAAAGCAAAAAAAATTATTTACTAAGTTCGAAAAAATATACATTACTTTAACAGCTTAAAGAGTTGTTAACATGCTGGAATTCATTATTCTTAACTCGAAGATGTATTCATTAAAAAAAATTCCCGTGCAATATAAAAGTTAATTTATAATTCAAATCTCATTGTATACCTTTTAATTTCGGATATATTTTTTTAATAAATAAATGATAAAATTAATTTAAAATAATTGAGCGAAATTACTGTATGTAAAAATAACAAAGTGTACAGACATAAAACAAAATAAATTCAAATCACTTGCGTACGTTTATCACTTGTAAACAGTAGAAAAGGATATACATTTTGTTGGTGTCGCCCTCTAGACGAAAAAGCTTTTAACGTATTTTTTAATTTGTATTGAGAAAAATAAATGTTCCTGTAAAAATTAAAAACATATATTGTTCTCTTCTAGCATTTTTATTTGTATTTTTTTTTTTCGATAGAAATATATCTTCTTACATTTTCTCAAAATAAACCGATTCAAATGTTCAAAAAGTGACCCCTTTACTTTTCAAAAAATAAAAAATAATCCGTAAAATTGGTGTACTATGAAACCCATTGCATATTATATAAATATGTCAATATTAGTATTACAGAAATGATTTACGTAAAACAATAAGGTGTACCTACAAATACGTAAACTTTAATTATCCCTCGTAAAACATCAGTAAAATATTTTGTAAATTGTTTTCATTCATAAATATTAATTTCTTAAAAATCTAACAGAGGCGCCACTTGCCAGGCGAAAAATCTTGCAATGTAAGGGTTTCGTAGTACCCCACTTTTAAAGTTTATTTTTAAGTATTTTTAAAATAAAAAAATTCATACGTGTAGATAAAGGTTAGATCTATACTCCTCTGGAACCATTTTTTAAAAATTCAATTTAGTTTTTTCTAAAAAACATTGAGAAAATGGATCAAAAAAGTCGAGTTTTGTGTTTTTTTTTTAGAAAAAAAAAAAAAATTGAAATTTTGAAAAAGTTTTTCCAGAGGAGCACAGATTTAACCTTTACCTACACGCACATATTTTTTTCTTTTAAAATATGTCAAAAATAAACTTTAAAAGTGGGGGTACTACGAAACCCTTGCATGCTCTGCTCTAAAGCCAAGTAAATACTCCTCTTAATAAAGTTTATTTACATATCACCAGATATATTATCAAAGAAAGGTATTACTATTCCACACGGCACAGTGCGGCCAGAGCCCCGATTTTGCGGCCAAAATTCGAAAAGTTAAGGGAACGTTCTGCAATTTGATATTAGAGGGTGTTTTGGGTTGCTGATAACGATTTCATTACCAGAATTAACAAATTAAAAATGGCGGATCCAATGTGGAAAAAATAAAAAAAATTAGCAACTAGAAATTAGAAATATTTTTATTAAAATTAAACATAGTGACATACAAATTAAGAGTTTATTAATATTACAACAAAAAGTTTTTATTATCGATGCAATGTCCGTAACAGTCGTACACGTCGTCGTATTCCTCTAAATCAGGACTTCCCAATAAGTAGCGCGCGTTCCCCCTAGGGGGGCGTAAAGAGATCATAAGGGATGCCCCAATGTATTCGGACATTCTGAAGAAAAATCTATTTGAACTGAAATCCACACTTAATTATTATTATTAATCAAAATATGACAAATCGAAATGCCGTTTAACAATCATGTTATCGAAACTTTTGAAGTTCAGAACATGAAGTTGCAAACATCGCATTAATGCAATTTTAATATGTAACTTTTAATTATATGTTATGTTGAGAATGGGGTGTTAATACACTGCGACCTAAAATATCTATTGTGCCCCCTGCCTGTCGCCACTGCACTAAGGAAATGTCTCAATGCCTATAGCGACCCTTTCAATCCTATTTTCTCAAGGAAGTGTAGGATTTGAAGTGGCTTCAAGTTAAGTAAATCTCCCTCTTCTATTTGATATCCTCCTGGATATAGTGCCCTTGGATTCTGGAGTGCTATACATTCAGTTAGGATGTGAATGGATGTTTCGTCCTCATCCTCACAGAATCTGCACTCACTATCCTCTACAACTCTCAGTTTACTTAGGTGTCCTTTTAGTCGGCAATGCCCGGTAAGGATCCCTGTTACAATACGTAGCCTGTTTTTGCTCAGGCAGATGCAGGCTTCCGATCTTTTCTGGTTATATTCACCCAGAAGTATCTTGGCCTGTCTCAGCCCCAAGAGATTGTTCCAATTATCGTTTCTTCTACTGCCCAATTATTTTTTAATCTCTTCTAATATTATGTTATTGCTGATAACGCAGAACGGCTCAGGTCCTACAAAGGATGTTTGAGCCCCTTTCCTTGCAAGACTATCTGCAAACTCGTTACCCTGTACTCCGTTATGTCCCGGGACCCAAGTGAGAGTAACTCTACTTTTATCACCTAGCTCATTCAATTGTTCTAGGCATCTCCAGACCATTTTTAAGCTGATTACGTAAGAGATCAGCGCTTTGATGGCTGCTTGACTATCGTGACAGTTTCTCTCGATGTTAAACTGGATACACTTCTCGATGGCGTGAATTTCCGCCTGGAAGATGCTTGGGTATTTTCCCAAGCTTTCGGAGTGCTTGGTTCTCGGCCCATACACTCCTATTCCAGTTCCTTCTATGGTTTTGGAACCGTCCGTATACCACTGAATAGCACGTCTTTCGGTTGCAAGCGCGATGGATTCTTGGCTCCATTCTTTCTTGCAGCCCAGCTCTGTGGTTTTGAAGTTTTTCACAAAACTGTACTTCTTTTGCATTTCATCCTGGCGCATGTCCCAGGTATCTTTAGTCCTGAAGCAAGTAGACTCGTCTGATTACTTCGTTCCTGATCATTCTATATCGTGTCCTTTTTGCCACATTCTCTATCATCAAATGTAGAGGGGTGAGGTTTAAGATCACCCCCATTGCGGCCGTAGGACAGGTTCTCATTGCACCAGTATCGCAAACATAGGCTAGTCTTTGTACTTTTGAGATATTAGCTCTCGTAGTAGCTAAACTAATTCTGTTACTCCAGGCTATAGCCTCGTAAGTGATGATTGGTCTCACTATTGCAGTATACATCCATCGCAGTATGTTTGGGTTTCATCCCCATCGTTTACCTGCAATATTTCTGCATACCATTAGGGATTTTGTAGCCTTATTTACTACTTCCTTCTCATGCGTATTCCAGAGAAGTTTGTGTCCAGGGTGCAATTATTTTTAGGAATAAATACCAAAGTTTTAATTTAATTGATTGTACTTGTTATTGAGAAATAAATGTATCGTGAAAATGATGTTTTTGTATTATGACAATGAAAAAAACTATAAGGGGGACGTGAATATATTTTTATAATCCAGGGAGGTTTAACGTAAAAAAGGTTGGGAGCCCCGCTCTTAATCATTTTTATCTGACTCAGAGGCAGAGCTACTTTTAACCATTTCTTGTTTTTCTTAAATATTTAAAAATTGCATCTTTTTTCACACGAAATATTTTATTATCCCTTTCTCCTCATCTGATAAAATGTATTGTAAATCTCGTTTTTCGAACAAAAATTATTGATCAGTTTTTCCATAAATATTGGTCACATTTTTTAAAATATTTTTTATGTTATTAAACAATTGCAGTCTCGTGAATCCTGCTTTAGTCGAAGGATTGGGACTTAAAAAAATTGTTAAAAAAAAATTTAATAGAGAACAACTTTTTTTCCTAAAATTAGTAATAAAAAAGCTTTCCTATGCCACCAACTGTCTACGTAAATTGGCGGCATATGAAAATCTTTTTATTATTAATATTGGGAAAAAAGATATTGTTTATAAAAAGTCGAGCATGGTCTAAAACCTAAAATACAACCATAATATATCAAATTTTATCAGTCGTATAAAGAATAAAAGTACTTTACTCTTGAATAAAACTCTATTCTTTTGACAAACCTCGTATACCACCGAAAAAATTTGATATTTGATAACTGTATTCTAGGTTTTAGATAATGCAGAACTTTTTATGAAGAATAACTTTTTTCCTAAAATTAATAATAAAAAACTTTTCCACATGATTCCAACTTAGGGGGACATACTGTATATTTATCATTTTAGCTATATTTTAGTACATATTCTAAGTGCATTTTAAACCTATTTTTATCTTTATAATTAAATTTAAATATAAATAAAATAGGAATCAATATCTCAGACTTTGTTGTAGAAAATATACAAACTGAAACTCTTTTAACATACGCCGAATGTAATGAAGTTATTACCATAAATAAATCCTTAAACCAATCTGGATTTATGGCATACAGCTATGGGGATGTGCCAGCAAGAGTAATATCAACATGATACAAGTTTTCCAAAATAAAGTCCTAAGATGCATTGTTGATGCTCCTTGGTTCTACCGAAACGATTATCTTCATAGAGACCTGAAGATGCCAACAATCGAAGAAGAAATAAAGAGGTTTGCTGCGATACATGAGGGTTGACTCCACTCCCACATCAACGAAGAAGCGCTGCAATTACTGGACAACTCTACACTCAACAGAAGGCTCAATAAGAAGAAGCCATTTGAGCTAGTGCAGTGAACGTTAATGTTAGTGCTAGTGTAATAAACAGTGTAATAAATCGTCACGCCAACTTGTGATGCTTTCCTATAGAAACAATTAAGACAGCCCAATGGGGACTTAAGTTATTAGTTAGATAAGCTATTAATTTATAAGATTTTTAGATTAAAATTGTAGGTTAGTCAGTAATGACTACTAACCATACTCTAACGATAAACAAAAATTCAATAAATTTTAAAATTTTGGAACAGAATATTCGGAGTGCAAATAAAAATTTTAATCAATTCAAATGTTATTAAAATCAATTAACTACGGAACCAGAATGTATAATACTTAGTGAAACCAGACAAATTCATGATTTAGATATGCTTAATATTCCTGGGTATCACGTGGTATATAATATGGGAAAATATAATCAAAATGATGGGGTACTGATATCTCATAAAACAGCGCACTTCCCACTGTAGCTTAAGTATCAAGCTAGCATAGCCAATATTTCTTACGAACCAGAAGAGTAAAAAAATAAATTGATACATATATTTCTAAAGCAAAAAATACAGCACTGGCCATTCTAGGTTAAATATCAAGCTAGCATGGCCAATAGTTATCGGTAATGGCAGGGGCAAAGATTTAAAATTTTGTAAAAAATAAAAAAAAATTAGACAAAAATATAGCATAAGTCGCACTGCGGGCTTATGACTTTGCCAGTCGCTCCGGTATGTTTACTTGAATATTACATTTTTAATTTATTAGATTAAAAAGTGTAAATATCTGAACATTTTTATTGAAACTAGGTAATGACGGACATACTTGTAATGCGAAATTATAGTGTTATTATATGTATCTATTTTCATCAATCCTCCCATCAAATCGTTACACAGAAAATTATCTCTCTATACCCACGTATAATCTTATTATACCCTCAACACCTAACCTTTCAATACACTGTACAGTGTAACGTATTTGTAACTGTCCCATAGGAGTTTAAACGACCAAAGAACTTATAATTTAAAATTTTAATACTCAAATAACTTGTTAAAGAATTTCCTCTCGCATTATAGTCGTAGCGGGTAGAGAGCTAAAGGCCTCAAAAGATTAAGTTATTATATTATATTATTAGACGCTATGACAGTTTAATGTACTGTGAAATATGAGTGAAATATATCTGGAGAATACCACTATTTGATTGCCGTTAATATCAGGTGAACATGGGTATCACCTACGGTAAATATAGTCAGTTCCAATATGGCATCAATAGATGCAAATTTCGAAATTGATTTTGTGGTATGTTGTGCAAATGTTTTAACGTTGATGGCAATATCGACAGACTTTCTGAACATTGACCAAAATGTAGTATGGTAATTTGGAAATCCATAACATCAAAAGAAGAGTAGTTATATTGTTGTAAACTACCTCTGTAGTTTTTCAATAAACAAGAATATTATATTGAAAATCATTAAACAAAAACAATCACGTTTCCCGTGCCAGATACTATTCTTTGATTTATTTACAGATTTCCAGTTCATATCAAGAAAACATACTAAATTAATTAAATTAACAGAATTTTCGTTACTAATTTATATAAGTTCATATTGGTATTTAGTTCCAATTAATTGGCAATCCCAGAGAGATAATTAAAAATGTTTACAAGCCTAGAATTACAAAGAACATTTTAAAAATAAGCATATAAATCTATAAAAAATGTAATAAACAAAGTTTTATAATAATTAAAATACATAAATAGGGAGTTTTTCAATGTTATTTGATTCAAAAGTGTTTGGTCCCAAACTCTTTGACTTCCATTAAAACCTTTTTGTCAACTAAAGAAACTGAATGGAAAACAATTCCTCCTAATAGCCCTCATTGGGGTAGTATTTGGGAAGCTGCTATCAAGAGTACCAAGCATCACTTGCATTGCATAGTTGGAGAATCTCATTTCACCTTTGAGGAGTTGTCTACCATTGAAGCAATTTTAAATTCTCGCCCTCTTTTTCCTATATCTTCTGACCCTAATGATATAAATTGTCTTACACCAGGTCACTTTCTTATCGGTGATAACTTAACCTCATTTCCAGAGCCAGACGTAACAGACGTTCCAGAAAACAGATTATCCCGTTGGCAAAAATGTGTTAAAGTCCAGCAAAATTTCTGGAAACGCTGGTCGAAGGAATACCTCAATAATTTGCAAAATATACCAAAATGGTTAAAACCTTGTCCAAATTTAAAGATAAATGATATAGTTTTACTCAAAGAAGATCATACCCGACCTTTCGAATGGCATTTGGCAAAAATTATTGAGATTTTTCCAGGTGCTGATAATAAAGTTAGAGTAGTTAAAATAAAAACTAATAATAGAATTTATACTAGAAGCATTAGTAAACTTTGCCCGCTTCCTATGAATGAAGTCAATTGAAGGAATAACCTTCAACCCGGGGCAGAAATGTTTGGTCCCAACCTCTTTGGTCCCAAATACTTAGTTTTAGTTGATATTTATTGTATTCCCATATAGACTCCTTACGGTTTACTAGGTTACACTTTCTTTATATAATAAAAAACAGTAGGAAAAAAGATGTCACAGAAAAGTCATTGAAACATCACATCTAATAGAAAGTTATTTCACGCATTCTATTGCATTTTAAAGAATGTTCTGTTGATTTGTTCACGTTTGTAAATATATTTCACATCTGTTAATACATTTTTGGAAGAAATCCTGGTCCTTCGTTTTTTATTAAGAAACACCTACCTGTGCTACAGTCACTAAACCCCACGTGTGCGAGGAAAGGCGAGTGCCACCCGTTCAAAAGGTATTTATAAATGAAAATTGTAAAAGATATCTGATGGACAATAATTATTATATTACAAATTACAAGGCAAACAAGACAACGGACTATTATAACAATTGTTGGGTGTGACTGTATATAAAATATAGGTTTTTAAATTTCTGTTTGTTCTTGGTCCATCGTCAAAATTGTGTTGTGTTGAGATGCTATCCCCGATAATAGAAAGGAATAAAATAAAACACTGATACCACTTTAATAAACCGATTTACTGCTTTCCAAATCAATGTTCTAATAGTCTTTTTCGTTTGCTACATACCTACTCCCACCAAAACGAATTATTGTCATCGTTGACGAGTGGTGCAGAGAGGAAAAACTAACAGTAAATCCTCAGAAAATCTGAATAGTCAACTTCACAAAACGGAAGATATTAACAGGCCTAAAGCCACCAGTATTAAAATGAATGGGGATTTCGTTTGCCCAAAAGGTTAACATGGAATCAACACTCAAAAAAGAACATCCTTTAACTTATGTCGAAGGTTGTGCTAAAAAAGTGGGGTGTATAACCAAAAATGTTTCTGTGGCTGAATACCAGAGTCATAGGGCCTATGATAACCTACGAATAAGTGGAATGGTGGCTCACTGGCGTTTAAAAGCAAGCATGCTTGAATACCACGGGAGCCATGAGAACGACTCCAACAGTCATGGTAAACCTAACACCACTACACATATTAATTTAAGGCGAAGCTAGGTGCATTACATACGGACTGCACAGAAATTCATCACTTATAAGCAATCTACATGGACGCAACTTCAGTGAGCTATACAAAGTGTTGGAGAACGATCAACTAATGGGAATACTTTCAGATGAAAATCTCCCAAAATATAGTTTTAAAAAGCAATATAAAGTAAGTATACCAGTCATGTAAGCATGGATAAGAGGACCTCCTATTTATGCAGAAATCAGCTGGTATACAGACGGCTCCAAAACCCATGAAGGACAAGAAGTAGGCAGCCAAAGATAAGAATCTCACTGAGCTTAGTTAAACATGCGACAATAGCAACAATACATCACTGCACAAAAAAGTATTAAGACATAGGGTAAATAAAAAATCACTGTCATATACTTAGACAGTCTAGCGATGTTAAAAGCACTTAATTCCATGTAGGTACACTCAAAACTTGTGTGGGACTGTTTGGAAGCCCCCTAATATAGCTGGGTAGTCAAATCAGACTAACCTTAGCCTGGGTACCAGGCTAAAGAGGACATAAGAACAATGAGGAACCCCGAGAAGGAGCCTCAAAGGTTCTTATTGGACTAGAACCCTGCTGTGGTGTCACAAAGAGAAAATAAAACTCTAAATATATCCCACATATAAAATGTAGTATTCAATGCAACCGGTTTCGGCTATACAGTAACTAGTACAGAACAATTACATGTATAACAATTTTATAGCATTCGCAGTTGCACTGAACAATAATGAACTTAGTTTAATAGACGATAAAATTGAATAGTTTATAAACAAAGCTTAAACTAGGTGTAATAGCATAACAAAATACAAAAGAAGCGGGATATTAACTTTAAGAGCCGAAATGGCAAGGACGCCCTAGTACCAGCTATGTGGAAAAACTGTGAATGTTTCCAAAGAGCTAATGGGTAAGGTAGTAGGTTTATTTAACCACAAATAATGGCCAATAAGTAGGGATATCATCCAAGATAATGTGCGGAGAATTGGCTAGTTTGCAACATATACAAAAAGGTATTTACGGTATTTAAGTTTAATAAATTTCGGAAGTGGGGAGATATTACAAAGTAGATGTTAAAATCTCTGGAATAGTAAAACAATTCACCAGGACAGAGACAGGCCAATGAGTTCTCAGAAGGGCCATCGCCATAACTAACCGAGCATCTAGTAAGCCATAGAAAAATACTACAGTACTATTAGACAGCATTGTAGCACAGAAGAAAGAACAATACAGAAAAGAAAGTAATGGTCGGAACTTTGAAGTTGAAGGGATAGAAATATTTAACCTTGAGTTCCACCACAGAGATGTTCTGAGAAAACGTAATTATTCACAGTACACGCGAACGAAGCTATTCACTGAACCTACACTGCGAAAACTACATTTCCCTTTTACATAATTATGTGTCATATTTTATGAAAATTTGCATGAATGCATTTGAAACTATTCTCGATTTATTTTTTGATTTGTAGCACTTCCGACAGAGGTTTCAAAAATACAAATTATAAAGTTTTAAACAATAGTTTATTTTACCCTGTCATAATGAAATATTAATATTGTGCCACAAATCTCACTAGTCATTTATGATCCATAAGTATAAATCAGTTGGGATAATTGTTAAAAAGTCATTAGCTAAAGCGTATTTTAGGGATTTTATGAATAAAAAAAAAAGAAAAATTAAAAAACGTGTATTTATGCAATTGATAAGTTTACAATCTAGTGCATGTATTTTATTAAAATAGAATTGTTTGAAAATGAAAATAATTAAAATTGTTTACACGGACTTATAGAGCAAGCCTAATTTATAATACATAGATAAGTAGCTTTACTAAAATAGCTATATCCTAATATACAACAAAAATATAGTATATTTATATAAACGGTACTTCTAAAAAATATTAAATATTGAGTAATTATTTTTCTTCTTTTTGCACCAAACAAATGTTTTCTCAACGTTGCTATCTTCAGTCGCAGTCTCTGCTTTCTTGGAGTGTTTGATGATAACAAATTACTCGTTTGAATTTGTGCTGTTACACAAGGTAGAGAAACAGATAGTTGACTATGCACTTGTTCAATAAATTCTACATCTGCTGAAGTTGAGGGTAGACACAAGTTGTCTTTACCTTCTTCGCCATGAACAACAAATTCCTCTAAAAAACAAAGAGAAACCAAATTTTTATCAGATCAACTAGTGTCAAGAAGGTGCATCATTTGTCAGAATTAAATGTTTGAGTCACACTTTTTAGCCAGATAAAATTTAAAATAATTTTATAAAATGTGAATATATTTCTGTGCCTAGGAGGTAAACTGCACTGTCATTCTAGTCAACTTTTTGGTACAGCAAATTGAATGTTGTTAAATTGTTAAATTTCAACTAGATATGCATTTAGACACCCATTTATTGTCACAATATTTATATTTTTTACTAACCTTACTACTAAAACAACTTTATTTTAATTTGCATAAGTTGTAGTGCAGTTTACCTCCGAGGTAGTTCTACAAAATGGAATGTATGGGTTGATATTATAAGATTATTAGTACTTATCATTTTATTTTTTAAACTACTAAATGTAATGTAAAAAAATGACAAGACGAGTAGCAAAAACTATAAATTTATTTATTTACCTTGCAAAACTGTGTCTCTTTTCGTAGGTTCTGAATGGGGAAATACTGTTGAGAATGCATTTGCAAATAATCGATTTCTTGTTCTTGACTGATAAACGAATTTATCCTGGAAGTGTAGTTCACAAATTTTGTAATTTTAACTTAAGTGTTTAACACCCTTTCCCAATAAGTTCTCTCTATTTGCTGTCTTGAGCCACAATTCAAGCCTGAAAAATACAATCATTGTACTACCATGTTATGGCAAGCTCAATTCCTATTTCACCCTCAAGGTTTCATACCTACCTCACTGGATCTTTTACAAGAGTGAACAATCCTTCTTTGCCACCTGTTCTTGAGGTACATCCACGATAAATACAAGTATATCCTCCTCCTCTTTGACGCGGCATTGTTTATAAACCTAATCTTAATACGTACAATAAAATCTTAAATTAACAACTCCACAATTAAAAACATCAACAAAAACTAAAAATAAACCACTAAAAAAACGTAAAAGTTATCAGAATATTCGCTAAAAACAACCAAAAATCCAAAACGACAAATAAAGACATGACAGGAAAAAAATATTGATTTTCTAACAGCGACAGCAGTGACAGCTTCGTTCATCTGCTATAAAAGTGTGCACTGTTGCACTTCAAACAAGTAACAAATCTACGGTTCAATTTTGACAATGCTCCACCAGGTGTGGCTTCGGTTGCTAGGTTCCTGTTTTAGCCTTATGTTTCTTTTCTGTATTGTTCTTTATCCTGTGATTGTAGGCTTAACAAACAAAGAGGAGGAAACTGCATTACACGTATTTTATTACTGCGAATGTATATTAAGACAGATTCCTTATATTTGGAGAATAAAAACTAAGAGCAACTAGTAACTCCGAAGATCTACTTCCTAGTCTATGAAGTTTACTGCAAAAGACCAGACTAGACAAAAGATCTCTCATTATAGTTACTGGTACCGCATCACTTATATTAGTTCCAAAGGTGATACCCGAATTTTCAGAACTTTTTATAGGTGAAATGGAAAGTGAAGTTTCCACATGATTATGTTTAATTTAATTTGATTTAGGTGGTGCTTCCAGACCAAGTTCAAATCAGGAATTTTTAAGCGATATACACAATTACCTAATTTTCTACAAATTGTTATTAATATTTTAATATTTTTTTACGATGACTACATCGTTTACATACAAATTTATATTTATGGATCCTCCAGGAATCCTTCTTTTCAAAGATATTATTATTTAAGTCCAAATGCTTACGCAACTAACAGCATAACATGCCAGCTCTGAGGGCAATTCTCTCACCAGAAATAAAATTAAGCCTGGTGAAAGACTGCCTAGAAGACGTGACAGAGCTTAGTTGTCAAAACAAAGTGACCTTAGCATGGATACCAATATACCAATCTAATATTCTCTTAAATAGACAGAAACACTTTTGTTATTCACTTTCAGGAAAACCTTTCTTTTCTGTTTCTTTTCTGTTACTATATTAATAAAATAATTCTTAAGCTGTTAGTATATGTTGTAAATAACAGTAGGTACATTTGTATAACATGAACAACCATTAAATAACCAGATGTATACCCTATTATGTCAATAGTGTTTCTTTTGCATTCATAAAAATATATTATATTGATACAAAATTACTAGTTTATTGTTATTATAACATATCATAACAGTACTTTTATAACATAAATAGTGTATCTGTTAATACAGAGATTCATACTATGTTATGTCAATAGTTTTTCTTCTTTTAACAAACTTTTCAAAAATATTTGTTTCTCTTGTATTCATTTTTGGCTATGCACTCTTCAGATCAAAAGCCCTTTTTCTTTTGCTCGTCTGTCGTCTGACTTAGTGTCCGATAAAACTGCAGTCTGTTGGCTTATTGTGTTCTTAATATGATGACTTAAAAAATGTATCGTGTATACAGAGTGACATTTTAAAAACTTACAATGGGCTATATCTCACAAACGAAAGTTATCAAAACCGTTTCTAGGATAGGAAGGGGGAACTAAAATGACGAAAGAGCTCACAAATTTGTAGTTCAATAGAAACTTCAGTAAATTTTCTTTTAAGGCAAGCTTTTATAATTATTGATTCACCCTGTACAATTATTATTTATACCATTGAATAGCATTTTTATTGGCTTTTCAATGATGTATCACAAGTAGGGGTTTGCTATTTAAACTTTTTTAGTTGGGGTATGTGGGGCCTAGGGGGTTGATGGGGATGAGTTTTTTATGTAATTTTATTTCCCCCTTCCTATCCTAGAAACGGTCATAAGCATTTTTCGATATCATATTTCTTTTGTAAGATATAGCTCATTGCAAGTTTTTAAATTGTCACATCGTATATATTTTCTTCTAAAAAGGGAATTATGTTATAGTAGAAATTAAGGTAAAAGATAAATTCAAAAAAGTATACCTACTGCAAGATCCATTAAATGGGTATTTATAATGAATTGAGGTACTTACTAACATATTTTTGGCCAAGCTTCATCCCTCTGATAATATCAATTTTTTAAAATAACATGTACTATCCGGTTGGTGGGAGCTGTCGTCTAATCTGCCAAATTCAAAATAAAGTTTCACACCGATGGAATTTTTCGTTTTTTGCTGGCAATTAAATAATTTGCTTCTTTCTATAGCAATAAAAAATCTCATTTGCAAGCATTTTTTTGTCGTCCAATTTTGCTACTTTAAGTGTAAGTTTAGAAATTTTCCTACCTAACTACAAATAAAAATACGACATTGTAAATAGATTATGTTGAATGATCAAATACTTTACCAATATTATTCATTAATCCGGTAAAAATTTATTTTCTTTTTCGCAACAAATAATAACTATTGCTTCAGACGCTCCAATCTAAATTAAATTTGAATTCATTTATAGATACGAAATTATAAATATAATAAATTATATGATATGGACCCAGACTAACGTCTCTTCGAGGCAAAGATGCATTGTGAAAATAATTTGTGGCAAGCAAAGCATGGGTCTGTGTCCGTTCCTCCTATTAAAGAAAGGTGTTTTTGTAATTGAAATATCTGTCTCTAAAGGATGAAATATGTTCTTTTGAAATCTCAGAATTAATTATCGTAATGAGTCAAAGAGATGACCGCTGCAGCCTTTCAGTGTTCCTGTTTATGATCAATTATTGTATTTTTCAGATTTCAGGTCGAAAAAGCGTTAATGAAGACGTTAAAAATGGGGGTTGCAGGAACGGGTATACAAATCATTCTTGTATTTTTTAATGTTCCAATAAATTTAAAAATAATAATACAAAAATAATTATATTTTGTGTCCACGGAACGGATGGATTTAACTATATTAGTAAAAATATTTATTTTAAGTAAAAAAAAATAATTCATCATAATTTCTTTTGCTTGTTAAATAAATTCGATTCACTTTGAAAAACTTCGTTTTTGTTGTACAGGGTGCATAAAAAATATAACAAGAGTGGATTCGCAAAATTAAAAATTTTTAAGTAAATTTTTTTGAAAGTGCTTCAATAAAAAAACTTCAATTGGCTTTCGATTTTGGAAAAATGAAATTGAATTGAATCCACTAAAAGTTCCTGAATATTTGGTATGTAGCAGTTCTCGAATTTTTGAACAATAGTGGCCATGGGCACAACTCAGTATAACGATTGTTTTTTGGTATTACTAATAGTTTAGGAGCCCACTGCAAAATGTTGGGTCGATCACTAGTATGGCTAAATTTTCATGAAAACGTCGGGTAATATATTGTACAATAGTAATCCGTCGGCAGCCGCTCCAATATCGTTTGCCTTTTACGTTATAAAAAATTATTAACAATTGAAAATATGTGCCACCCTCCACCCATCGCTTTTTTGCCTAATTTTCTATTTAATCGATGGATAGTAGTTAAATATAATTTTCTAAACCCGGCTGCCGACGATTATCCTTTGCGTTATGGGTGGCTGATGGGGCCAAAAAGTACTATATCGATGTTGCTTTTATACACTCATCGCTTTTATAGTCAAACAAAATACCGTTGGAAAAGTCGCAAAATTTCCAACAAGAAAATACTCGGCTGCCGCGCGAAAGCGTTTGCATAACTTAGGCTGCCGCGATTTTGTGCGCGCGCAAGATTCGATCACGTATGAAATCAGCGGTTTAGAAGTTTGGAAGTGTGCGCACAGCTGTCTATTTGACATTTGTCATTGTTTAAGTTGTAACTTTCTGCAAGTTTTTCCCTTTGTCGTGATAATAATAAAAATAATAAATTGTTACAACGATGGCCAGTTGTTTTGTTTGCAAAAGTGACGGCAACGTCTTAAAATGCAGCGACGAAACTTTCCATAAATAACCAGAGTGCTGCAATTTCGAAAAGAAAAAAATTTTCAATACGGAAATTTGTTGTTGCCAAACCGAAATGATGCCGGATATCATTCGAAATGCTTAAAGAAAATAACAACTTAAAACCCAAAATACCGAGCTGATCCTAATATTAATTTGCAAAGAACTGTAAGTATTTACTTTTTTTGCTATGCAATTATTAACAAATGCGTTAATTAATTTATAACTTTACTAGCAAATATGAAAGGTTTTAGGCGAAATCCATCTACTGCATTAAATTCATAAAATAGTTTAATTTCTTCTTGTGCCAGCGATTCAACGAATTTCAATAGCAGTGTAAAACGAAACAAGATATTTAACTTTACACACGATTCAGTAAAGACAATACGGAAAACCCCTGATGGAAAAAAAGCAAATTGTGACTAAAATGGAACGTGACATATTTGTTCGACTTCTGAAGATTGCCATCGAAAAGAAAGTTGATATGGAGCGGTGTTTCCGTTTTCCTTTAGTCCCGAGTAGAACAGACACTGCCACCTTTTGTAGATGTTGAAATAATAGATGGCTTTTATTTGTTGCATCAGATGGGTGCTGTCGTTCCACTTGAGTTTGGAAGAATTGCCGAAAAAATTCTCGTCAAAGTTTGCGCATCGGCTTCCTCTAAAATTCATTTAATTTTTGATATTCACAATGATCTTGCACCAAGTTTGGGGTCTAATCTTTGTAATAGCTTGCCAGCGTTCCACGCTTTCACCGGCTGTGATTATTCGGCATCGTTTTATGGAAAAGGCAAAGTCATCCCTTTCAATAGTTTTTAAAAAAATTCAAAAATACAAAAAGTTTTCAGATATCTATCATATCCTTCCAATATATTTGACAATCACATTATTGACTCTGTTCAAGAATTCACATGTTTACTGTATAAAGAAAGGAATTGTATAAGTGTCAATGAAGCTAGATATAATATTTTCAATAAAACTTATGCTACTAAAGGAAATAATACAAAAATCGCGACTAAAGTAAAAGGATTTGAATCGACTCTTATTCCGCCTTGCTGGAAGACTCTAAAACAAAAAATATTAAGAACCATCTACATTAATTCGATGTGGCGTAATGCGACTGAACCTCGCTGCGCAATCTTAAAATCCGAAGAATGTGGATGTACAGATTTTAAAACCTGTTTGGTTCGTTGGGGAAGCTTTGCCGACAACAATAACTGATATTTTGCAAGAAAATAATTGTATTTCAGACGAATTAATTATCAACGCAAACACAATAATTGTCGAGCAATATGACAGCGATACCGATTCCGATATCAATTACTCGGAAAACGATTCATCTGAATTTAGTGATGACTAAAAAATGTGTAAATTCTGGCACTTAGTTTTTCATTTTGTTAACTATAACTATGTACACTTTTCAGATTTTGACCACTACTAAAATAATACATTTTGTAATAAAGAAAAGTTTAATTCTAACAATTTTATAAATTACAATAAACAAAACAAAATTAAGAATTCTCTATTTATTTACCTCTCTTGAACATTAATTACTTTCTCTGCTTTAGATATATAGGGACGCTTTAAGCATAACTAAAAAGAAAATCAATAAAAAAAACAACACAAACTATATATTTATAAAAACAATAGAATAATAAATATTCAAAGAGTACATGAAAGCGAGAGGCTCTAGCTTTAATCGTAAACTCGCGTGTTCCAACCCAGAGGCAATAACAGATGTCAAATAAACGTCTGCTATGTGCACACTCCCAAACTTCTAAAGCGCGGATTTCATACGTGATCGAATCTTGCGCGCGCACAAAATCGCGGAAGCCTAAGTTATGCAAACGCTTTCGCGCGGCAGCCGGGTATTTTCTTGTTGGAAATTTTGCGACTTTTCCAACGGTATTTAGTTTGACTATAAAAGCGATGAGTGTATAAAAGCAAAATCGATATAGTACTTTTTGGCCCCATCAGCCACCCTTAACGCAAAGGATGATGGTCGGCAGCCGGGTATAGAAAATTATATTTAATTATTATCTATCGATTAAGTAGAAAATTTGGCAAAAAAGCGATGGGTGGAGGATGGCACATATTTTCAATTGTTAATAATTTTTTATAACGTAAAACGCAAACGATATTGGAGCGGCTGCCAACTGATTACTATTATACAATATATTACCCGACGTTTTCATGAAAATTTAGCCATACTAAACTATAAGGGGCAATTTTATAAAAAAAAGCTGTGGTTTTTAACAAAGTACTTTGTTTATACATATTTTCCAAGAATATTGCTTACTGGGGCCCTATTTCATAAAACTGATTAGTCAATAATATTGGCCAAAGTTTAATATTATAAGTAAGAAATATTAGTTTTAGTTTCATAATATTTTTAGGTAATAATATTAGTTATTAGTATAATTACTGTTAATATTAGTTTATTATATTTGTAAAATTTAAAGTAGGTATGTTTCAAAATTAAAGTAAACAAATAATTTTAAATAATAAATAGTTACTCACGATACACAAATAACGGTATTCTACTAATTCGACCAATTTCGCACGTTCCGCGCATGATGTAACGTGGCATAAAGCAATTTTAAAGATATAGTGTTAAGAAATAATAATAGGCATTTATTTTTGGAATTTTTAATAATAGTTAAAAGTATTTTGCTTGTGTGCTGTTCATTTTTGAAAAGTTTAAAGTGTTTTGATTTTGTGTTTTCCATTTTTGGATGTTTTTAAAGGGTTTAAATTAAAGTCTGGTGATTTTTCAGCAATTTTATTATGACAATAAAAAACTATAAAATGTCTAATTATACAGGGTGGTTCTATATAATGTCGGATATATATAGCCTTGGTAAATAAATGATTAAATATTATTAACTGTAATAAAAGCTTGGCTTTTCATGAAAAAAAAAAAATATTTTTTTTTATCAAAAGTCTATTTTTGCGTCAAACTTGAGGCATAAAAAATTGTAATATTTAAAGGTACATTAATTTGTTAGCACATTTAAAAAAATAATAACATTATGAAAGTTAAGGGTCTTTAGGAGCCTCATCCGCCGTAGTTGTAGGCCATTCATTGATTTCAGTATGGTATATCTATGAGGCGACCCGTTTTTCAAATGAATGACAGTTTAGAACTTAAATTTGCCAAAAAATCAATTGGGGAAAAAATGAGAGAGGATCCCTTTTTAAAATGACCAATTTAATAACAATTTAAATCTGGAAGTATACGGACATATTCTCCAACTCTGCATACTTTAAAATACGATTTTCATTTCATTACATTCCTTATCAACCAGTGTGTACACACCTATTAGATACCTTCCAGGAGAAAAAAAAATTAATTTAATTAAATAAAGGTGAAAGGTAATGGTTAAAAAGTCGAACTTTGTACTGGAATGCACACGATTTTCCAAAAAAACTAATTACTTTTTGAAGCTCGGTGCAACAATCTCCATCCGTCCAAAGGTATATATTACAAATCTCTCGATTGGAATATAGGAACGGTGCGCCGCAGCGCGACGGGATCAGTAATAACATTTAGATAAACCGTCAAAATTAAAACAAGAGAGAGATACTAACGCGATAAAACGAAAAAACCCAAAGGCCTCTTTGGCATACACACCGCGAACAGATCATATCTGAGACACGATTTTGTTCAGCCTCAACTCTCGCCTTTTACAAAACCTATATTTACCGACACTTTGGTGTGAAACAGAAAAATTAAGCGTTTGCTTTAATCGTTTTCACTTATCTATTAAACGGTTAATCAACTGTTTAATATTTAATAACGAATGTATCATTAAAATGTTATTGGCTTTTAATTGGGAGGTGGTTTTGGAATATATTTTATAATTATTGGAGATTAATGGGATGGGATGCGGTTTTTCTCTTTTTATCGTGAATATTCTCAGTGAATTACAGATGGCCTTCGAGCATTTTTGGATCTAAAACGCCTGCATTTTATAATACGAAACACTTCACACCAACCCATAAGTTGTTATTATGGCTTAGCTTGTTTGTACGTAACATCACTTCCGCATTTTTTCACCTAATCATTTTTTGTTGATGCATATTTAGTTCGAGAAAAAATATTAGGTATATTTAATGTGAAATTTGGCCCAATTCGTGGACTGTACTTATCAATACTTGTTCAAGTTTCCTCTACACAGAAAAATGTAACTATAAAACAGTAGTTCTGAAGCAAAAGAAAATGTTAGAAACAGTATCACTGGAAGAAACATGCTCATCTATACAGATAACAGACAAGCATTATTCACATTTCATAGACCACAAATTTACTCAGGGTTAGCACTAGAATGTCACGAAGCTTTGTAAAGGTAACCGTCTTGCCGATTCACTAGATAAGAAGACAGCGAACAAAATTCTTTTTAAATTTGACCCTTTCTTTGCACTAACAACATCGGTCGTGATAAACCTAATTAAAGAAAATGACCACATTTGGGTGTTTTCTCTTTGTTTTATCCACTATTGTTACATGATTACATTGTTATTATATTTTCATATTTTCAGGGCCGACTAGAGGGGGGGAGGGGGGGTAGCCGGGACTAATTCTCGGGGCCCGACAGCGGTTATAGGGGGGGGGGGGGGGGTCCGGCAACTGGATTTTTTTGTTTTGTATGAGAAACTCGACACAGGACGAGAAGGGGAAGTTTTTGGTTGGGGAGCGGTTCATTTTTTTTTAGAAAATTCAATTCAAGTAGAAGAGGAAAAGTTTTTGTTTGAAGAGCTTTTTTTTTGTCACGGGGCCCGATCTAGAAAATTGTCCTGGGGCCCGGCCTGGCTCTCGGCGGCCTTGTATATTTTAACTTACAGCTATCAAAATACCTGAGTTTGTAATTAATTATAAAAAATATCTATTTTTTTAATTATATGTATTTTTGTTTATTTTGCTTTTTTTAAAATTTTTTGGTATTATTTTTTGTTTTTAATTATTTTTTTTGTTCTGTATTATTTTTTGTTTCATAATTTACTTTATTTCTTCGTTTCAGGTTTACAATAATTTTAGGGTAGCTCCATAGGCGCCGAATCCCCGGGGCTCCGGGTGCGCAAGCACCCAGAGCAGTTTTGAACAGGGTGCGGAGCACCCAGAGCACAACGAGGACAAAAAGTGTCAATAAGTGAAATGAAGAAGCTGTCGTGGCCCAAGTTGGTATAGCGTCAGATGCCTCAATAAAATATTATCGTTCGAAGCTATATTTTTTGTGATAAAAAAAGTCGCCGTAACTTGTCATAGACAACGCGTTGAACTTAAGGGTTTATTATTTTTGGTGTATAAAACCCTATGACGTCAAAAATAAAGATTATTAACGGTCTACAATTATCAAGATAATATCTTTGTACATATGCCATTGAGCAAATGTTTAAGGGGAAAAGGGAGAACATTTGAAAGTTGCTCCTGATCAAGCACCGTTAGAAAAAAACGTTCATTTAGAGTTAGAAACAGCTCTCTAGTATTGCTGGTGTAACAAGATAAGGGGTTCGGAGACTATCGATCTCAGAGCGTTTATGGAAATTTTAAACCCAGGTTAGTGTGTTGACGAATTTATTAAACTAAAAAACATACATATGAATACAAAATACATTATACAATAATTTAAAATACATACCTAAACCAAGGACAATGAATATTGTAATAAATCACTAATATCAAAATTCCCCACAGGGTTTTAGTTCAACTTTGATTATTTATTGGTTGACATGGATATGATTAATTTTTGGTAACCCAGTAACTAACTAGGGAATTTTGCTACACTGGCGAGAAACCAGGTCATCTACTAAAAAACGCTTGGACCAGTCAATTTTGTTTTTTACGGGGGAACATTGTTTTGGCAGATGCACCCTCTAAGCGGAAACCCTCTATCGGGGGTGAGACTCACCAGTTATATCTTAAATGGAAAGATTGGTCGAATGATATGTTATTTTGAAGGTATTTTTACCTAGATAATAACCCCCGAGTTTTACATCGCTACTATCTATGTAGCCCATACAGTGGCTCACCAAAAGTACAAAACCGGTTTAACATAATTTTTACATTGTTATTAAAAAAAAAAAGGAATTCTTTGTAACAATTTTACTTTTATTCCTGTGGCTCTCAATTATTCTTATCAGATGACATTCTTTGGTCGCCGTAAAGTAGTAAGGTTAAGTTTATTTCGTTGTAGAGTCGGCATAAAAGTGGCATATCAGTGATAATGGTTTACTCTATTACTAAGAGGGTGCAAATAATTTCACTTTTTTGCGAACAATAAATGTGCTAATAGAACTGCCTAACTGTTTAACAATCAACATCAAAATCGAAATTACATTTTGGAGTTAGTCCTAACATTTTGGAAAACGGGGTCAGTAGCTAACAAATAACGTGAAATGGAAAATTCTGTAGTAAATGAAGCTACAGAGGTGGCGATTTTAGGACATGTTGTTCATGAACCCATATACTGAGTACAAGACAGTTGGCGATAACATCTGGTATTAAGAGACGTAGTATTCAGAAGATATTGAAAGTTTTATTCCTACAAAATACATCTGGTAAAAGAACTTAATGAAGACGATTTTGATAGGCGATTACAATTTTGTGAAATTATGACTGAACGGGTATTAAATGATCAGCAATTTCTTTTCAATGTGTGTTTCTCAGACAATACACTTTTTTCCTAAATCGTCACAACTGTCGTCATTGGTCCGATTCAAATCCCAGAATATTTCATAAAGTACATACGCAACATCCGGAAAAACTAAATGTTTGGGCTATCATTTTTGGTAACCGTATAATGGGCCCCATTTTTAACAGAAACTTTAACCGCAGAAATGTATCTGGAATTATTAGAAAACGCTGTATATCCAGCATTACTAGAGTTGATTGAAAATGACGATCAGTACATAGCAAACAACTTAATATTCCACCATGACGGTGCACCACTGTTCGTCAGTATTTGGATCAAACGTTTCCAGGTTTCCAGGATCGGAAGAAGAGTAAGTATTGAGTAGCCCCCACAGTCTCCGGATCTAAGCCCGTTGGATTTTTTGTGGGGCTACTTAAAAACTAAAATTTATGCCACCCAGCCAACATCACTGGAAAATCTGCGACAACGACGGATAATTGATGAATGTCATCAAATAACCCCATAGATGCTTCAAAATGTCCGATAGCATTTTGAACAAAACCTCTATTATTGCATGGAGGCCCAGAATCAGCATTTCTAGCATTTACTCGATTAACTGGTAGGCTTTTACAGAAAATAAAAATCGTTAAAAGATAATGGCTAGGAAGACAGTGGCGATTTAAAATTTGGGGCTTATAATCTATTTAAAAATACCTTCAAAATACCAGTGGTGGCTGCACCGAGCATATAGGGTTGCCAGATATCCCGTTTTAGGTGGGAGCCTCCAGCCTATCCAGCAATTGCCATTTGACAATACCTTTTTTTTGAAGAAAATTTTCATAAAATCAACTTTAAAATAGCTTTTTAAAAAACCGGTGGTGCCTTTAAGTGAGTTGTGAGGGTGGGGGGGGGGGGGATAGCCCCAATTTTCCGCATAGAAGCCGGGCACCCAAAGCGATATTTGAATTCCGGCGCCTATGGGTAGCTCAACTACTTATAATCTTGTATTAGTTTTATGAAAGCAAAACATCAATGTTTATTGGTAGAGGTATACCAATATTAACTAATTCTAAGTACATTGTGTCAGTACCTAGCGAATTTAGGACACACTCTAAAATTATATGATTGAGATCAGCAATTTCATCACAAATTAAACATAAATTATTTTCTGATATACCAAATTTTTCCTTGTAGGCAGGATGCATAGCATGATTACTTCTCATACGACAAATAACTCGGGTAAAAGACCTATTTATTTAGTTTTTGAACCAGGGACACTGGAATATTAGGTTGAATGTTTTTGTATTTCTTTCCTTTTTCTTCTTTTGAATATGCATCCTGCCAAGTTTAAAACATTGATAATTTAGATTTAGCAATTAAATCTGATTTTGGAGTTTTAATATTTTTATTAGTTCCCGAAACAGTAGCCTTTTTTGCTAGTAAATCCACTTTCTCATTGTTAGTAATACCTACATGAGATTTTATCCACGCCAACGAAATTTCTTTATTTTGTTCCAAACATTGGAAGTTAAGCTCAAAAATTTCTGAGGCTATATAGTTGGTAGGACTGGAAACGTTCCATTTTGCAAGGTATTCTACTGCACTTTTACTATTAGTAAATATAACATAGGTACTTAGATTTATTTTCTTGAAGAAGCTTCCCGTATAGCAACAAGTTCAGCAATGTATATTGACATTGTACTGGAAAGTTTAAATGAAATTTTATAATTTTTGTTAGGATACAAAATTGCACATCCTAATTGGTTTCAAATTTTAGATCCGTCCTTATATATGTTTTCAAATTTATTCCATTTTTTTATTAAATCTTCTTTAAATGTATTTTTAATCACTAGAAGGTTTTCATTCAGTATATTTTTGTTTATATATGTGTTCAATGGGGTTGTTAAAGCTGAAAAATGTAAGGACAATAATAGAATTTGATTTTGTTGATGGATGTCTGGGTTCATTTCAATAGTAGTTAAAAAAGTTTCTACTAGTAAAGGTAGTTTTCTCTTTGACCAATACTTTCCAGTTAAACACATAGAAGATAAATTGGACAAAAACCATCAACCCATACCTGGCTACGCCGACCGGCATATACTCCAACGGCCTGGACACAGCTCAAATTGAATTAAAAACGTAAACTTTTTCACATAATTTCTTGCGATTTCGCATACCAGTCCACAAATATGCAACAAGAAATCGAAGCAACGACTTATCGTAGGGTGGCGGCAAAGCCGCCACCAAAAAACATTAACCCATACCTGGCTACGCCGACCGACATAGACTCCAACGGCCTGGACATAGCTCAAATTGAATAATTGAAATGAAAAGTCTCAAATAAACACATTTATATTCTGGTTTTATCATCTGGACTAGAGCTATTGAAAAAACAGCCACTGTCATTCCTGTTATGTACGTTCTTTTACTATGTTTGACAACTCCACATTTATAGAAATAAAAATATCAGTTGTCAGATTATTCATAAACAAAAAATAATATAGAACGGTATTACCATGAATATATTTATTTAGAACAAATAACAAAAAGCAATTGGCAACATCGCTAAAATCACGCACAGGCGCTCTAGTGTGACTGTCAAATCGGAAAAATTAATTGAAGGTCAATGCTGGGTTCATTTGTAGAGCACAAGAAATAGACGCTAAAGATAAACTATACAAGCGATGAAGCTTTGATTGTATTGACAATAATCTGCTGACACATTCATGTACAAATCAGAAAATACGTCGGAACGTTTTACTGATAGTTCATCGGACTATTCCGGCTTCAGAGGCGGGCTATTTTTCAAGCGCAGGCGTCTGACGTCTTTCTGATGATCAGATTAGCTGTTGAAATAAACCTTATTCACTAATTTATGTTCACAACGATATCTTCACTTTAACTGACATGTAGCATTTCTCGAGTTGTTTGCGTATTCCCCAGAACTTGCTACGGCAGCGATACCTTCGGTATTTATTAGACTGATGCATTGTCTCTGGGTGTGTTGTCATCATTCTAGATCGGTGTATCCACCAAATTTTAGAATTGTTCACTGCGAGTGATGATGAGTGCCATAGGCGATCTATAGAGGGGGGTCGGATGTTGATTTATTCCATCAAATATTATTGATAATCGGAAAAGTGGATGCCATAGAGTCCTAAATAAGGTAGATAGGTGCTTAAGGGATTAGAGCCGTACCGGACTGGTCGAAAATGACTCGCAGGACAAAAGATATAAAACATTTTGTTTTAAATAGATATAATTTTAACTAAATTTTTTATTGTTAATGTTAGCTGCGTGCACCCACCCACAAGCTCTGTTGCTTCTTCCATTAGTGACTATTAGATTTTACAAAAATATAAAGAGATCAATTTTTAATCCAAATTTTTGGAATGATTTCCGGGAATCCTAGTCCTGTTTAGCCAAGTAAAAAGCTACTTGGTTTGCGTTAGGGTATAATTAAATATCCGAGGGACGGACTCTATATAATATTCGGGATAAAAATTAATGTCTAGATCCTAGATTTGGAAGTATTTTGCATTTTACATATCTACAAAGTTTATATTCATTTTTACTTTTTTGTCTGCATACAGATAAGGAAAGTATAGGAATCATGAATTTTTATGATAGTTTTTTACGTTTTGGGGTCCCCTGAATCCGGTTTGACTATTTTCTCGATGATGTCTGTCAGTGTGTCTGTGTACTCGGTAACTCATAAACGGATACAAAGAACAACACCAAATTTGAAACTTAGGCTTTAATCCATCCTGCGGCGAAGTTTTTGGGCATATTTCAAACATCTGGGGGGTACCTTATAGGGGGTCGTTTTTATACTTTATGAAATATATCTGTTATTTACGCTCGAAGAAGAACCTTTTTTTAAATAAAAGCTGTTTGTAATATTATTCTCTATAATTTTTGTTTTATTTATAATTTTCATAAAATGGTACGTATTCGAGAAATTTCATAAAATGGTACGTATTCGAGAAATTTCACAAAAAGCGCAAAATTCGAATTTTTAAGAAAATTGCTTGAATAAAAGTTGTTTATGATGCCATTCTGTATAATTTTTATCTAAAATGGATTGTATTAGAGATTCGAGAATATTTGAGAAAAAGTACAAATTTCGAATTTGAACATAACTAAAAACGTATAAAGAGAAAAACACAAAATTTTAAATTTAAGCTTTAATCCGTCCTGCGATAAAATGACTGAATTTTAGGCATAGTCAGAACATTTTTCTATTCTATAATATGTTATTTATGCTTGAGGAAGAAAATTTTTTAAATAAAAATTGGTTGTATTTTTATTCTCCATAATTTTTGTTTTATACATAATTTTCCTAAAATGGTCCGTATTCGAGAAATTTGAGCCAAATTCAAATTTCTGTGAAAAATTTTTAAATACAAGTTTTTTATAATTTTTGTTTAATACATAATTTCTCTAAAATGGACCGTAATGGAAAAAATTGAGAAAAAGTGTAAAACTTTAATTTTTCAGTATTTTCGTTGGCAATGAATATATATAAAAAATGTTTCCAGTAAGATGTGTTGAAAATGTATGTATTTAATTCATCCTCTAAACATTTACAGGAGTGATACAATAGGTTGTACAAAATAACCGGAAAAAGCAGGTAATAACTAGACAGGAAAGTCTTGTGTTGGACACATTAGATTTTTTATTAAAGAAAGAACATTATATTTATGAAAGAAAATAAATATTATTTAATTTTCACAAAAATAGTCCTTAGTAAATAAACCTGAATTAGAATAATTTTAAAAATTCGGAAACAAATCTGAAAAATCCCCCTACGAATTATTAAGATCATCCCAGAACCCAAAAGGTAAAAAAATACTTGGAGATCTGAACCCTGAATTATCCTATTTGCTTTTTAAGAGCGTTATGAAATACCTACAAAAGTTTTGTACCTATACCTACCAGTAGTATACCAATTATAATTATTTTAAACAAAGTGCAAAATGGACTACAACCAAAAACTGTTATTAGTTCAGTATTTGTTTATGGGGAAATTGTATAGGTATACCTACCTACTTATTTTATTTTTATTAAATAATAGGTACAAAACGACAAACGACCAGGATTTAATATTTTTCGTATAAAGTATCGAAACTCGACAATTCGTTTCTGCATAGTTTTTAAAAATACCACAAACTATTTCAAGGTCTTTTTTAAGGTTTTAACCGAGGCGGCACGCGGGCCTTGGTGCCACCACACCACAGACACTATTGTAGTTACGCCACTGATTGTTTGCTTCGATAAATTATATTCTAACAAATTAAAATATTCAACAATACCCGTATCTTTTTGTCCCACGTGACTAAATTGATGTCATCAGTTGCTAAAGCTAAAAGTAACATTAATAACTTTAGTTAGTAGTAACTATGAAGACTAGAGATAAGGAGGCGAATCGGCATACTCAAAATATGGTCCCAAAAAATGCACGCTAATTGAGCTTTTATAATTAACCGCATGGGCGCTAGTACTGCTTACGGCGTTCAAAATACATGGCTTCCTATGATGGAAGTTATACATAATTTTGTCAAAATAATAAAAATAAACTTGTTTATAGCTAAATAAAGCACAGAACATACTGTTCTATTTATTTCTAAATAAGTCTTGCATGTTTTAATTGATAAATTATTTCATTTTATCTATATAAAATACAAATTAGGTAGGTATGACCAAATTCGGAAAGGTTTGTTAAATGCTGAAATAGTACAATTTTGTGGCAAATTTTTTTAAACCTATATATAGTTTTCAGAGCAAAATAAATCACAGTTATTTTGCATTTTCAGCTGTAAATATGGTACGAAACTATAAAATAAAAACAAAGAAATGTGAGAACATAGAAGCTCTAACTAAAAGATATTACCAGAGGAATATATTCTTGCAGGCAAGCTGCAAAAGATAGTTGGTTTTTGTCTTATAATTTATCTGAGACAGACACGTTATTTTTTTTTAAATGTAGTTATAAGTAGTTGTTAAATTTTTAACTAAAACAGATGTATTGTTTATCTACAAATGAGTCTTCTTTCAGTTGTTACACAGTAAGAAATTGCTGAATATTTTCTATTCAAGAAAATACCCCTATGGGTATTACTGCCACCGCCTCCACCAATATTGTCGTTTTCAAAGATTACACAAGTTTGTTAATTGTATTAAGTAACATTAGATTGCCAGTGTACATTTTCAAAACTCTTGCACATCTTCTTACTTTCTGCTTCTATAGCAATCGATGGTCTAGCTATGCTTTTCTTAGTCCGTCGACTTAATGTTGTAAAAAGGATGTCGACATATTGTGGCTCTAAAAGACGTTTTTGTTATTTTTATGATTCCTGTATATGTCTAACGTACAAAATCAATGTACTTGGATCAGTGGTACTTTTGCTTCTCAGAAATTTCCATTTATTCGAAATTGTTACACAGTTTACAGTACGAAATATTAAATATTACAGGTCATTTTCTAACTGTTCCAGATAAACTATTTAGCAGAGGGAGCTATTTTCTTAGTGAGGCCGTGGGCTACCTCTACTTTCAGGTGTGTAGATGAGCCAGAGGTAGTAAACCTCAAATAAATAAAAACAATTATTATAATATAAATGTTCCAAAAAGTAAACAATATTACTTACATGTTTATTTATATTATTTAGTTTGATTTTAATACTGCTCCTATCTATTGAAGTAATTGCTTCAATTTTCTTGGTATTTGTCTTATACAAAGAATTGTCTCATGATTGACCACATACCTTTCTACATAAGAGCAATAAGCATTTTCCTTTAGCTAAAAATAATTTCTAAACAATTTGATTAATGGTACGTAAACACTCTTCAAGTTAAGTGCTCGAAATTCCTAGGAGACCTGAAAAATAAAAAGCATTTAGAATACAACAATAGGAACATAATAAAAGTAGTTACTGTTACTTACAAATGGAAAGATTTAACATAAAATCACCAAGTAAAGCAAGGTTTTCAAGATATTCATTATTTATTAATGGTTTTGTAAAGTATAGGTTCGTAAATAATATCTTTGAGTAAATATTACAACATAACCACTAAAACTATTGCGCCAAGGTGTAGGCAACACGTAATAAGTATTCAAAATGGCGGAGTTTTCTATCTCCTTTTAAAAGGCACCCAGAAAGCTGCGCGGTGCGGCCATTCTCCGTATAGTAAGAGAAAATCGAAGTATGTGCTAAGAACGGCCATTTTCATTGAATTTCACTTTTTACTAGGTCAGATATTATTAGATATCTAATATTATTAGTATGTACCTATGAAGCAGTAATTAACAATTCACATAATAGTGAAAATGTAAATAAAAAAATGTTGATTCCTTTAATTAGCACTAAAATGTATAGGGATAAGTAAGAATAAGTTTCAAAACACTGTACTAGTAAAAAATAACAAAATAAATTATCTAAAAAAGATACTTTATTCTTTTGGATTCTCGATTATCGTGAATAAGCTCCCTAAATTACAGATGGCCTTCGAGCAATTTTGGTTCTAAATACCTGAATTTATAATACTAAACACTTCACACCAACCCACAACTTGTTATTATGTTCTAAAAATTGCTTCGTACCTAGGTATTACTTCCGCATTAATGTAATTTTTTGTTTATTTACTTCCTGGTTCATTTGTAAGACAGTTGGGAAATGTGAAACTATAGTCATACCAATGAATTATTAAGATGGATGAATACAACACATTTTTCTTATTTTTTTTCTAATCTTATAGAAATCGTAATTTTTTTCTACATTTTAGAAGAAATAGTAGGTGTGTTACTGCTTATTGCTAAGCCCATAAGATTACCACAGCTGAGGAGGTTAATTTTTGTTTTCATTATATTATAGGCAGAGCAGTGGCGGCTACGGTAATTTAGAATGGGTGTTCAATTTTTTTCCAATAATTTTAGCATTTGTAAGTTCGCTTCAAAACTTTGTAAAAGCTATTTTTTTTTTTTTTTTTTTTTTTTTTAGTATTGTATTAAGTGTAGTTATTACTATCAATATCATTCTATTCTTAAGTACCAAATTAACTAACTTGCTAACTCTAGTGATATATAATCGACAAATTATCGATTATTCAAAAAGAACTTTTTGTTTTAATTATTCGATTAATCGAAAATAATCCATTGTTTTAAATAATCATTGATCGATTATTTATTTTAATAATCGCCCAACCCTAGTTATAACCTATCACTTTTAGCTTTACAATTATTTAAATACGAAGTTTTATTTGAAGATTTGGAGTTTTTTTATTAATTTATAAAAATCTACTAAAAATCAACCAAAAAATTTTTTTTACTAAAACTGGCCAAAAAAGCTGAAAACTGCGAAAAAAGTAGAAATCTACTAAATGTGGCAACGTTGGATCAAAGTCAGAGTGACCCGACCAGGGGCTGGTAACTCAAATGGAAAAACATGAGGTTGGTAATTTAGTACCACTCCAATTAACGGGATGGCGCTCGTATCGAAATGTCATGTCAGTTGTCAGCTCGTTGAAACTTCAAACTCAGAGAAATTAAAATGGCTATTGTATTTGAAGGTGTATTAAATTTTGATTCATCTAGAATCTAGATTTATTTTTCAACACCTTCCAATTTTAAGCATGTTTTCAAAAGATGGGAAGGTGGATTTCAGCAACAAACAATAAAGCACTCCCAGATATTGGTAGTAATGCAATTTATACCCCATTAAATATGCAGTCGTTCCCCAAATTGTAATAAGTCTCTTAAGAAAAATGCACCATCATCACTGTACCAACGGTAAGTAATATTTACAAACTTGTATTTGATTCAGTGTTAAAATAATTGATTTGTTATTTAAATTTCTTTTTGTTTTCAGTTTTTTATGTGATCATTTTTGTAAAGAAAATGTTGGCCTTCCAAAATACCCTGTCGATCGATGAAATATTTGAGCCTCAGCCATCAATATCAAAAATTGATTCAATGCCATTGACATCAAACAAGAAAATACCCTAAAATCTTCAAGGTTCCAAACGTGTGTAAGTTTAATTTATGCTCAAAAGTTAAATTTATTTATCACATGATGAATAAAAATTTGATAACTACAAGTGCTGTATAAATGAATCAAGAAAACAATTATCGGATGAAGAAATGCTCCTCAACCTAACTAGTCGACTCAATAACCGTATGGCAAATTTTATCCACACTCAAATTTGCCTCGATGTTAAAAAGGAAGATGCTTCAACTTCAATTTTTTCAAACTTATTTGCCACTCCAAATCGCAAAACTTTTATAAAGGTCTTGAGCACTTATATATGCTGATTTTGTTACAGAAAACATTTTTGATAGGTTTGTTTTAGAAACATTTGTTTGAGTATTTCCATGTTTAAATAGACAAATTATATGATGCGGCGTTAATTTACTGTAATAAAAAAAAAATAAAATAAATTGCATTTTATTTCAAGTTTGAAATTAATGCAAACATATAATGAAGTAAAATCAAATAAAGATAAAAATTGGCAAAATATTTGACTAGTTTCAAATCACAAAACAGTCAATATGGTTGTTTTATGATTTAAAACTAGTCAAATATTTTTCCAATTTTTTTGCTTTATTTGATTTTCTTCATTACATTTTTGCGCTACTACAAAGTTAAATTTCAAAAAGCCCGCTAGTGGCGGCCATATTGAATTTTAGTACCACTCCAATTTGATAGATGGCAGCACATCGACTCAGAATTTTACCATTGAGTTTCCCATCTATTCACATTAGTAATCTATGGACCCGACCAAGCTAAACAGGGTTGTTTTTTCATTGCAGTTGTAATAGATCTATAACATATTGCTTTATGTCATTACTACAATTAGACTGTCCAGAAAACGTGACCCTTTTAAAATGGCGACATGTAGACTCACAAACATATGATTTACATTTTTCCACGATAGGATTATGGTGTTTTGTTATGTTAAAAAGAGATTATTTTAAAAAGGATAATTTTCTGACCGTAGTAGAATATTATATAAATAAATATTTACTCGGTTTATTCGGTCATATTGTTTTTATTTTCTATGATGTAAGCACAAGCACTACATCCGTTTCGGAACATTTTTCCATCTTCTGGTGCAGTAAAAATTTAATAAAACATGGGGGACAATTACAAACTGTATAAAATTTTAAACAGTTTGTTTATCAGTATCTCAATCATTTATAGATAGGGCATTTTTCTATAACTTCACATTTATTAGGGACAACCTACAAAATAAAACAATTATTTTTATAATTGGACTAGGGTCAGGAAATTATCCTTGTTCAAATAAAACATATAATAACATTTTCATACTTCTGAAATATCTACTGGTATATATTTGAAAGCGAAATTGGCACCTAGTTGCATAGTATGATTTTTTATTTCATGTTGTTTTCCTCAACTAGTAGTTAGCTAGTAGGGGCCTTCATAAACAATTGAAGGTTAAAATATTTAATTTTTGGATTTTGTTAAGAGTAACTGCCTGAAGAGAAAAAATCTTGATTGTTATTTTTTTTTTCTCAGCAAGTTACTCACTTGCCTAAGAGAGGGTTGTAAGAAGGTTCATTAAAATTTAGCAGCTTGATAATTTTGGCTGTAAATAATTCGATGTTAATGTCATTCAGAGATTGCTTTCTAAAAAATGTGTGGGATCATTAGCCATGATAGATTTAACAAGCGTTTTTGCAACTGTTGAATTAAGTTTACTTACTTAATTTACTTGTCACTGATTTACAGAACTTTATTTTTTTTACATATTAAATTGCTGGGGTCAAGATAACACTCTTAGACTAACACATTTATATTTATATGTGATAGCTTAAGATCAACATATACATATCAATTCTGTAACTTATTGTCATCTTTTACATATCTTTTACGTATCTCGCAATGCTACATGTTTTTAACTATTTACTATCAGAACGTTAGAGGAATCCGCACGAAGGCTTCGGAATTTAGCAAAAATTTGTTTTCAGAAGAGTATGATGTTGTTATATTAACGAAAACTTGGCTTTCTGAGGATATTAAAAGCGGATAACTATTTAATTCCAATTACACAGTATATAAAAAAGATAAGGATAACATTTTAACAGGTAAACAACGCGGAGGAGGCGTCCTCATTGGTATAAATAAAAAATATATATCTTCACCAATATCAATTAACTCACCATTAGAGACAATCTTTGTAAAACTTAAACTACACGGTACCACAATCATTATTAATTCAACTTATATTCCACCAGGTTCAAATGCTAAAGTTTACAGGCAATACCTAGATTTATTTGATAGATTAGATGCCCTAATCACTCAAACCACACGGTTGGTACTCATTGGTGATTACAATATACCTTGTATAAATGGTACATCTTTTCAATTTTCTAATAAAAATGATATAAAACAATGTCTTTGTTAATGGCTACTTACAATCTACAGTCTTACAACAATTGTCTTAACGAGGATCAGAAATATGAATTTGAATATAGAGAAGGAATTAGAACCTTTATTTTCCATAGACAAAAAACATTCCTCTCTGATAATTAAAACAGAAGTTAAAAAAAGTAACAGACTCACATACACAAACAATAATCTTGAAAATAGATATAATTTTAAAAACGCTGATTTCAGATTACTATGCGAACTATTAAGGAATTTCGATAGGTCAAAAACTGGACACTTCGAAAAGGTTGATGATTCTGTCAAATATTTTTACCAGGTTTTTTATGAAATGCTTGACATATGTGTACCAAAATTTACTAATAGACTCCAACCATGTCGCAAACACTTTCCGTCATGGTTAACGGAGGAAATAAAAATTGACATAAAGTTCAAACAATTTTTCAGAAAAAGAAAACATCTATCGATAAATAGTAAATTTAAAAATAGGGCAGACCTCAAATTTAAAATAAGGGCAACGCACAATAATTATATATAAAACATGCAGAACTGCATTAATCGGGACCCCACGCTTTTTTGGAAATTTATTAAAGATAAGAGGTCCAACAATATGTCCGAATCAAGTTTTAATATAATTAATAGGGAAATATCTGACAAAAAACAATCGCAAGGGAGTTTGCTGATTATTTCAGTTCAGTGTATGTCAATTATTCAAACTATAACCTTTTAGATATCAACGACTTGACTAACAAATAAGACATAAGTTTCTATCAAAATATAGACTGATCAAATATCTGTTAAAGACTTAGAAGCAGCATTTTGTAAGATAAAACCGAAAAAGACAGCGGGTCCTGATAACATTCCTTGTTATATCTTAAAAGCTTGTAGACTACATGGTAATCTGGTAATCTACAATAAGTCTCTTAAAACATCCACATTTCCTAGTGAATTTAAGAGAACTAGATTGACACCTATTTTTAAAAAGGGCGATAAAAATAAAATAGATAATTATCGTCCCATAGCCATATTAAATTGCACAGCGAAATTGTTTGAATTTGTAAAATGTGATAAACTATATGCCCACTTTCAAAAATACATATTAACCTAACAGCACGGAATTTGTCGTAAAAATCTGTAGATACAATTTTAATAACTTTCAGCAATAGAATATCAAAATGTGTTAATTCCCGTAAACAAGTGCTTGTATTTATACTGATTTTAAGAAAGCCTTTGATAAGGTAAATCACAATATTCTCCTTGCTAAATTGAAATATTATGGTCTTAGCGATCACCTAATAAAATTCTTTTCATCTTATCTAAAGCTGAGGTCTCAATACGTAATGTTTGGTGGTGAAGTATCTCATACAATCCTTGCAGGCTCTGGTGTCCCTCAGGGCTCCAATTTAGGCCCTCTACTTTTTTTCAATATTTGTCAATATTCTCCATCTACGTATTACATCAGACTGCCTGATGTATGCAGATGATCTAAAATTTTTTTCAAAAATATCCACCCTTAATGTTTATCTATACCTTCAAAATGACTTAGACTCAATTTTTGATTGGTCATTAGAAAATAAATTACTTTTTAATCTTTCCAAATGCAAGGTAATTACATTCAGCAAAATTTGTAATCCTCAAAATTTTATCTACACAATGCTAGGATCAGCACTAGAGAGTATCATAAATTACCGATTTGGGAATAGTTTCTCAAAATAACTTCAAATTTGATGAGCATATCTATAATATTACCAAAGAAGCTAAAAAATTATTAGGATTTCTGAAACGTACGACTGGGGACTTTACCGACACATACTCAATTACAAATTTATTTTTTCCTCTCGTTCATAGTAAATTAGAATATGCACCCACTGTATGGGACCCTACGCAATAAAATTTAACACAAATTTTGGAAAGCATTCAAAATAAACTTATTAAATACTTATATTTCAAAAAGTCTCGTACGAGTCCAGGCTTTGTCTCATTTGAACCTATTAGAAACGAGTTTAAAATTGAAAAATTGGAACATAGGCGCTCTATAATTAACCTCGTATTTCTACATAAATTGTTAAATGGATATATAGTCAATATTTATTGAGTTAAATAAAAATCAATGTTCCAGTAGCAAGTATTCGCCCCCGTAAATTAACTTTTCGTGCGAATAATGATGGTCCATTAGAAAAAAATTTGTTTATTATTTAACGTACATTCCAAAGACATCTCTTGCGGTATTTTTGATAAGCACATACAGAAGGGAACTTACAAAAATTATTAAAGTAACATAATTTAGTAGGATATTCGTGGCTTTCGTGTGGGGTTTGCTAGCGCAGATTATTTTAGCATCTCTAGTTATTTTAGCGTTTTTCTTTTTCTATAAACTTTGAAACATTTTAGTAGCGATGTTTGTTTAATATAAACAAAATTAAGTGTATTAATTATATATTGTGTATTTTAGTTGATTTCTTTTTTTGTTAATCATATTATATTATATAAACATGCAATTAGGCTAATGCCTGTTTGTTCCTGAGAATAAATAAATAAATATTGATCTTTCTTGGCTGGCAACTGCAATATAAGATCTGTTTAAACTTAGGTACTTTATAGCATTGTCATAAGAGCCTATTTCTTGATGAAATTCAGTTATCGTTTAAATTAGATGGTTTTTCTATAAAAGAGTATCGTTTTATAGTCAACCTAATAAAGTTGCTATAGTTTACCCAACACACTCGGATATAATTAAATTTTCTCTCTGTGAGATCTCTTCTGATGACATTGTATCCATTTACGCATTTTTCTGTTTTTGAAACTTCCTTTATGTCTTTTGTATTGTTTAAAACATTGATTAAATTCATATTGAAATAATTGCGTTGTATACACCCTCAAAGTTCTTGCAAATCTGATTTAACATCTGTCAATAAAATAGCCATCAATAAACTATAAACATTTAGTTAATAGCCAATTAAGCTCTTGGAACAAATAAACAGAGTGATAAAGAAAATAAAATATTAGAAACGGAAACGCAATTAAACAACAATTCAATTGAATTCGTTATCAGAAGGTGAATGTCGGTGAACCACGAGATAGTGATAGTGATGCCGACAGAAGTTTAGAAAATAGAATTAGTACGTGTTCTCTTACAATTAACAATGAAATTTTATGTTTTACAATTTCAATTTCATAATAGAGCTATTATAAATGTAATAATTGTGTTTTTTGTTGCTGGTATCTGAGGCAATGCCGCGGAAATATCAATATTCCTAATTGACGTTAAAATGATTACGAGTTCATGTCAATTGGTTCGGTTGAAGACAATTGATATCTTTTAAATATTTATTGCTTTTCTAATTAATTTCCTGCCAGTTGTTTTTGTTTAATAACATAAATAACTAAAGCAATAAGGCGTACCTAGTAGCAATTAAAACATATATTTATTACTACTATGGAAAATTCCATTTCAATTTTTATGAGGTGAAATATATTATTTAGCAATAAACTTTAAACATATCAGATTTTACACTTTTTTAAATAACAATAATAGCCAAATTCTTAAAGAATTTAGCTACCTGTCTGTATACTCTCCTGAAAAAGTTATTATTGATGTATTTTGAGATAAATGTAAAAAACTTTTTATATATGGTTTAAAAATCTGAAACTTTTCAAAATTACGAACCGAGATAATAATTCTCTTTGTAAATACGTATACATATAAACTGCTGGCCACTCGAACTTACACATAGAGATTTTTAGGCAAAATTTGAAGTTTAATATTTTCAACAGGAATGCAAATTTTTGAACGCGGCTTGCAGATTTAAAGAGATAGTTTTTTTCGAATTAAGCTGCATGACGTATATTTATCGTAGGACCATAGGTTTATTATATACAGGGTGATCAATGAAGTCATGCTAAATATCAAAAAGTTTGTATGAGTGAAATTTCCTCAAAAAATTTTTTTTGTCGTTGCAATATGGTTAGTTACTAAGGTAACATCAATATCTCTAGACATTTTTGTAGGGTTTTGGATTAAGGCCCTTAAGTCTTGTACACACTACTAAACATAAAATTTCGGTAGCAACATTTTTAAAATGCTATAACTTGACATTGGATTGAAGGTTCTTGATGATTTTTGCGAATCTTGAATCCTTATTTCACTTAGATTTTATATTGTCTAAGCATTTTATTTGAGGGTTGAAATTTAGACATTATACCTGGTCGATAATAGACAAAAACGTAGTTTACGACGCGCTCTAAGGTTTGGCATTAGTTCAGTTTTTGTAAAAATAAATTCTCACCTCAAGTTGTTTTTATTTAATATCCTTCTCACTGTTCTGTACAAAACTCTCACCTCAGTTTGTTGTCTCAAAGAGTCATTCAGTTTTACCGAGTTCTTTGTCCATCTTTCAAAGTAGGCATTTGAAAAATTAATGGACAGACAATTTATGTTTTTCAGGCTAATTTTTTTTTAATTTATTAAAAATTACTAATACCAATTACCACTAAGTATCCCTATCCATACATACCTAATATTTGTTATTACAGTACATCGGGTTTTTTAGGGATTGCAGAAACCTTTAAATTAGGTTTAGAATTAGAAATTTTGTATGAATTGACTTTTGTATAATAAAATGTAATAAACTTGTTCTTGACGCTACGTGTTTGTCAATTATCGACCCGGTATAATGTGTAAATTTCAATTCTCAAATAAAATACTTAGACCATAGAAAATCTACGTGAAATAAGGATTCCAAATCCGCAAAAATCATCAAGAACCGTCAATCCATTTTTAAGTTATAGCATTTTAAAAATTTTGCTACCCGAATTTTATGATTAGTAGTGTGTTCAAGGCCTAAGGGCCTTAATCCAAAAACTGACAAAAATATCTAGAGATATTGATATTACCTTAAACGAACCATATTGTAACGACCAAAAAAATTTTTTGCGGAAATTTCACTCATACAAACTTTTTGATTTTTGCATGACTTCATTGATCACCCCGTATATAATAAACCTATGGTCCTACGACAAATATGCGTCATGCAGCTTAATCCGAAAAAAACTAGCTCTTAAAATCTGCAAGCTGCGTTCAAAAATTTTTATTCCTATTGAAAATTTTTAACATTAAATTTTGCCTAAAAATCTCTATGTGTAAGTTCGAGTGGCTAGCAGTTTAGATATTAAAAACAGCGATTTTTAGTATTTATTTAAATAAAAATCGATAAGAAAAATCACAAGAAACATATTATGCCTTTTAGAAAAACAAATTGCATTACATCAGAAGAAAGAGAAACTCATGTACTTATGTTTTAATTTCTAGTATAATCTAAAGAGCTGAAGAATAAATAAAAGACATTTAATGCTTCTTAGTCCTCATCTATGTCGTACTTAATTATAAGATCAGAAACAGCATCATTTACGGTTAATGTATTCCAAAAGATTACTCTGTTTGGGGGCATTAGGGGTCACAATAGTTTTATTATTTCCTGTTCTCTTTTGGAAGTGATTCCTCTTGGTAATTCTGTATAGGTATATAGGCAAGGTTAATTTATGTTTTAACGGATAACTTTATAAAGTCCAATTCAATCTTCTGGTCGTCTTTGAATGACTTTATATTTCATAATAAATGTCCCTTTGGTAAACTTAACTTGAACCATTTCGTTCAAGTAGGGATGGGTATTAGTTTGATTTACCATCTTAAGACTCATGCAATCTTTAAACAAAAAATCACCTATTTTCATTTCTATGACCTTGACTTTTTTATTGTTAGCTTTTTAAACAGTCTCTTTGAAGTCTCTAAAATCATATAGTTTTGAATTTTAGTTCTATGGTGAAAGCAATCAACTGGTGTCTTTGGCTTCGACAACCTAGATCATTAGCCTTGTGTTCTATGTAGGTTATGGACTGTACTAGTAGTCTAATACTCCATAGTGTAGGAGTGCTAGTACTTTAATACTTCTGCACCCCTACATACAGGCCTTTTTACTGTTTCCCAGCGCCAAATTAGAAGCAGCACTGTAAATAAGAACCCAGCAGTGAATGGTCGAAGTGGGGAATCCTATATATGCAACAAGAATATTTTTAAATAAATAAATAAATAAAATAAAAAAAATCCCGACATCAGTGGGATTCGAACCACAGGCCCTTCAATTCGCAAGTCTATACTTTAACCACAAAGCCACCCACCCCTAAATTTCCGGGTTCAAAATAATTAAAAATAATCGTTTCAGTATTATTTTCATCTGATATGATATAATAAACCATAAAAAAAATGTGCTCCAATTTTTGTTCTGAGCCGAATAATTATCAAGCCACAAAGTGATATCTTTTCACCTCTTGCTTCAAAAAAAAGATGAAGATGTTGATCGTGTTGTTTGCTAGTCTCGCATTTAAAATGAAATACTATTTTATATCGGAATTATGAAACCTAGAAGCCAAAGCCTAACAACGATCGCATTCCTCGTTACCAAGTTTGGAAAAGGATATATTCAAACTTTTAATTGTTTCCTTATGTCCATACAGCTGCCAAAAATCCTTATACATTTTCTGGATTGTTATATCTAATGATAGCGTCTGTTTGGAGCATATTCACGCCTACAATGAGAAACAAGTAGTTTAAAAATTCTATATGTTGAATTATTATATCTCTATCAATTTAATAATATTGAATGACAATTGCAGAATAATGTTCAAGAGTAGTTTACCAAGACATTGGTAATAGTCAGCTATGATTGTTGCGTCTAAATCTCGAGAATATTTTAATTTCAATTTGATGAGACATAATTGATTATTAATGCCAAAAGTATGTAGAATCAAATTGTAAAATATTTGAGTAATTTAGCAACAACAAAAATATCCGAATATGAATTAATGTCGTGTTATATTTGGTATGACTAATTCAGTAAATCAAATATTAACCATTTCTCTAAAGAAATAGTTGCTAATATTTGGTCTAGAGAAGTAGTCTAAAATATTACCATTAGCCTTTAATTTCAGTTAAGGTTCAGTTCCATTCCTCTGATTTTTATAAAAAATGTCTCTTCAAACAGCAACACTACAGCTCGTTTCAGGCTTGCTAAAATTTCAAATTATTTCAGGGATAAATAAAATGTGGGTCGAGTTCGGCTCGGAGGCTGCACCCTAACGCAAAATGTATAAAATAAACCAATTACCCAATAATATTTATCTTTATAATTTAAATAAAAAGTTATTCATTTAAACATTTTATGGAAATCATTACGTTATTTTTACTAGCTGTTTTGTAGCTTATCTTTAAAAAAATCAAAACATTGCAAAATATTCCTAAAATAAAATTATAAACGCCATTAATTATTAAAAAATGTAAGATTTTTAAAAAAACTAATGACGAACATTGTATTTATTCACAACATTTCACAACAGAAAAAAGTTCTTATCTGGTATTACACAATATTTTTTAATATTAAATACTACTTCGGTATACACAGTAATATTATTAAAAATGTCATGTTGATCCTTAAAATATTAAATAATTTATCTTATTAATTATACTCATGATTAACTTTTATGTTAAAGTGTTTTTGCAATTACTAATAGTTGGTTGGCATAATTAATTAGAATAGAGTATTAATTATTATTTGTTTTCATTAATTTTTTACACAGTATTGAAACCTATAACCTCTCAATCAGCACACATTCTTTCCTTGTTCCGAACGTTCACGACACTTCAAGCATCTTTTCAATTACTCACAACTATGTGCTTCCACGGAGTTATAAAAATGTAAATCACCACCAACGATTTTTTCTAATGATTGATTTGTCTGTAGAGATAATATTACTTTACCAGCCATTCTTGATCAAAACAATACGAAAATTTTAAATTGGCACTATTTTAACATGGCGGCTGCGCTTGCGCTCATCACATGATGAAAAGGCCTATTACTGTGATTATTAAGATTCAAATAATTATTGGTACAACAGTCTGTGAAATATCTTTCAACTGTAAGTAACTTATATGGTTAAAAATCGTTTGTGAATCGGGCGGTTATTACACAATACTATGTCATTGTGTCATTAATATTTGGCTTTAATTAAAATTTACTTGCAAACAAAAATTACCATTCTCCCCTTTAATAAATATGTATATTAGGACTGAATTGATTACATTTCAACATATTCATATATTTCCAGAATTTATTGTTTACATTTCTAACTCGCTTTCCATTACCTACCATCATAATGTAATTAAGACATTTGGGTTTATGTTAAAATTACCATACGAAATGATAACTTCTTCCTGATGATGTATTCGAAATTTCCTACGATTATGACCGAAATATATCACCTGGTATGTTTTTATTATTATGCCGCGTATTATAAGAGGCAGTCTCGCTGTTATAATTAAATTTTAGATGCGCTTCCAGTAAATTATTCTGGTAAATACAATATACACAGTAAGTGAACTACATTCAACAGGTCCGGAGTAGCTGTTGAGTATATAAAACTTTATAAATAAATATACAAAAATAATTAAGTACACCCTATTATTGTTACAAATAAATAATGAAAATGGCACAAGAGAGACGCAAGAATAGAAATAGATGTTTAGCAAAAAGTAACGATTTATTTTGATTCTCCACTAGCAGCTATAGCAGCATTCCTTCCATTTATAGAATGTTGATTCTGCAACAATAGCAAATCAAATATACACATACACTTCTTCATGTCAGTTTGTTAAGAAAACAGAACTCATGATGCAATAAACCTATGTTAAATTACATACCATCTTTTTGGTGGCCATCTCACTATTCTCACTACAGAAATTTTGTTTTCTTGCTTTTTCTTTTTCCCTTCTAACGTCGGCTTGTAACTGCCAACGTTGGTGAGCACGCTACACTCTTCTCGGTAATCAATGAACTTGGGGCCGTTGGTTTCACGTCTCCTCGAAAATAGAATACCTTAACTATAAAAAAAATGCATTTCTTAAAAAATACTCGCATACTTGTTTTTTACACCGACCCTGTGATAATCTCTAAGCTTAGTCTTAAATAGATGAGTAATACGGGTGAGTTCTTGATATTTGATACCTTTTATAATTTTTTAAACCCACTTTATTAGTTATGAGCTCATTCGTTTTTACCTATCTATTTTAGACCATACCTGATGATGAGGATCTGATCTCCTCGAAACCGGTCGTATTAAATTACTCTTCTGAGATCTTAAGGACCACCCTTGTTTTATTTACCTCTTTTTTGAACATATAACTCACACATGGCTACCACCTTCAACTTTAACCTTAACTATATCTTGTACTGATGAATATAGAGACCATGTGAGTTGTGATATGCTATTTTAATCTTTGTTGGTTATAGATAGATAAGATTAGATTAAGCACAGAACGCTGCGGCCTCTTGGGTCTATTGTACTCCCCTGGTTTTCCCGTATTCAGATACTATCTCTGAATAATATAGTGCCTATGGATTATTTTATTAGAATTCATACCAAGTGTTCCTGTGGCACTATTTCCGGTTTTAGACCTGAAAAAGGTGTATTGCCGCCTAGCTAGAGCTTCACATTCGAAGATAAAGTGTATGAGATGTCTCTTTCATGTGAAGTCTACACGTGTGCCATCGGCGCTATTCACAAAATTTCCAGGCGGTCTTATAGGCTGGATCAAAACGCCGCAGGCTATAGTTGAAATCAACAAAAACATTCAAAATTACAAATCCAGGGGAAGGCAGATGCCCCCTTGCTCTCGTGTGGTGGCGCCCATGTGCGGTGGTATCATTAAATAATCCCATTAGATGAGGCTGCTTCAGCAATAATTATCCCGTTAGTAATCCCACAATGTGGATATCTGAGGTTTTGTCAGCTGTAATGCCTCTGCAGCCATGCATGAGCTTACTGATAGTGCCTCCTCTTATCCACTTGTTCGCTACCTGTAAAGTTAAGGTTTTTATTATCCCTAATACAGATTCGTATCCTGTTATTGGTAATTCTGATCTTTCTTCTGCGAGTCATCAGCCTTTTCATTTTTTTGGATAGGTTTATGCCCTGGTACCTATGCTAGATTTACCTTACTGTGAATTTCTAGACCATTAAGTATTCTAAGACAGTTTCAGACCAGCTCTGACTTAATTCTATTTGAACCAAGGGCCTTTAAGGATTCTTAGGTGTCAAAAAAACAGTTTTTGTACTTTCTTATTTTAACGCCTACCAGACCCCTAAGCAAGTATTTCTTTATATCCTGATTTACATTGTTCTAGTTGCAGTCGTTCCGGTATGATGGAATTTCACCGTCTATGGTATTCTTGCACGTTCGTCTGCTAGAATATGGATTGGAAGTATTTCCGCTACTATTTGTAGAACTTTGGTCGGAGCGGTTTTGTAGGCACTGGTCACTCTAAGCAGCCCTACCCCTCGGTTCTCTATACAGTACTCTTCTTTTACTACTTTTGGATCCTCCTATATTTCGCCTTAGTCTGAAAGTTGAGCATATCTCATTCGTCTTCCTTGCGTCGTATCTTATATACTTTCTAAACCCTTTACTCTGTAGAATAATTCCCAGATTTTTCATAAATGTGGATGGTTCTATTTCAAAATTATGAAACTCGAATTTCAAGCCCACTTTGTTTATTGTCCCCTGTATTTTGAACTGCAAGCTGCAATATGTATTCTTCCACTAACTTTTCAACGATTTAGATCGCCTTGTCTCCATGTAATACAAGATATGACTTACCATTGGCTGTAACAATAACGGCCAAGTCATCAGAGAAGGCCACAGCAGATGTGCCCGCTGGGAAGTGACGTTTTAATATACCTTCAAACGTAATGTAGATCCTATTACTGACCCCTGTGAGATGCTCGCTATAACAGTTAATTTGGATTATTTTGTCACATACAAGGTTCTGTCACGTAGATCATCTTCTAATACTCGTATGTTCAAGAGGTAGGTTGGTACCTCGGTATCCTCTAATGTCCTCATAATTTCGGGTCAGGTAAGCGAGTTAAAGGCATTTTTTTTAAGTCAAATTAATGCTCATTATTTCTTATTGTTTTCTCTTACGTCCCACCGTAGTATCATCGCCTGGCTAGTAGAACTTCCCTTAGTGAAACCATATTGGTTGGCGGAAAGACAATCATTTTGCCATGTGTTCATTAAGTTGCAGTGGACCAAGAAAAGTCTGTTGAAGATTAAGCAGGTGTCATGTAGTCTGATCCCATATATAATATGGGATCATTTACATCATTTGATACGCTATAGTAAGCCGCAAATGTTTTGTTTCATTTATTCTTCTTCTTTTTCTTCTTCTTCTTCTTCTTCTTCTTCTTCTTCTTCTTCTTCTTCTGTCTCCCTGGGCTGTCGGTGGAATAAATAGAATATGTCCCTGGTATGTTCTATCGTAAGAATAGGCAATGTTATCAACTAGATAAGAGGTAGTCCCTAGACTCGTTTCGGCGATGTCATTAACCAGCAAGTTTTTTGACGAGCTGAGAAGCAGTTACTCTTTGTCCTTGGAGGATGCATAATGAGCCTAATGTGGCATAATACAGTGATTCAGATCAAGCAATGTATGCACTGTACTTGATTTTAATATCCTTATATCACATTAGAAATCGTTGCTTTGTTATAATTTTAGTTCACGTTTTGCATGCGTAGGTATATTAGGTATATTATTATTGTTGTTATATATAAATTTCTCCAAATCAGTATTACGTTCCTCAAAAACCCAGATGTAACGGTGGGGCTTTATACAGAAAATTTCGTTGTGAATATTCATTGGGGTCCGGTACTGAATATAAACAGTGCGTTAACCAAAAATAATGAATAATTTTCATATGAAGCAGGTGAATGACGGCTATAAATTAAAAACTAATTAATTTTAAGGACGTTAACTGCAAACTCCACACCCAGTTTTACCTGAACGAACAGTGGGCGATTCAAATTTTGAAAAATAGGTCCGAGGTGCGATACAACAGACGATCATTTCTTCATTTAGAAGTTTACAAATGAGTCGAACTTGCTGCTTCCCCGATCAAATGAGGCGTGCCATTATTCAATATGGTAATTTCAGCCCTTTTGAATATTTTTAGTCGTCCCCAAAGTTTAAATTTAATTTTGTAGCAGATAAAATAAAAATAATAGGAACTTCCAAATTGTCATTTGAGATCGAAATTATTGGGGATCTTTTTATTTTATATCGAATTCGAGACGAGACGAGATCGAGACAGGACTGTTATTTAATTTCGAGAAACATTTTTCGAGACTTTTCGATACTTTTGAGATCGATAATTTTTTTCGAGATTTCACGATCTCGAAACATTTAAAACTTGAATGTTTTTCTTCAACCTATAAATAAATCAAATTTTATTGTGCGAATTGTGAATTGTGAATTTTTTTTTGTGTTTCATCGGCTTCAACTGCTAAGGTTATTTCGCCTCGTGTTCTGTGTAAGCCTTGTTACTCCCAGCGCCACTTTAGGAACAGCACTGTTAATTAGAATCCAACAGTGGATGGTCGAGTAGGGAACATTAATTATTCTATTATTTAAAGATATATTTGTTTAAAATTTATTGAAAAAAATTGTTAATGTTTATCATTTGTTTTTTTAAATAGACTGAAAAAGTAGGCTTTTACAAAGAATAAAAGCGACAATTTTTATTAAATTCCGAAAATATTGCATATTAGTAGTGAAAAATATTATTTTAGGCTTTTAAATATAAAACAGTCAATAAAACCAATATAATATAATAAGTATGTAAACAACTTTTAATTCCCTCTAAACTCAATAAAATTAACAAAACATAAACAAAATAAATGGTAACTTTTTTGAAACCTATTTTAGTATTCATAATACAAAAAGCAAAAAACAAGTTTAAAATATAAAAATAAAAAAATAAATTATATCTTTTTAGAGCGTGCACGCACTAGGCGACCAGTTCGCAACGGTCAGGTCGTCGCAACCACTAGAACCATTCACGTTAATTATACATAACGTACTACCAACCACGACCAAGTGGTCGAAATGGCCAACGAAAACCTGCTCGACGTAGAGACGACCAATAAAACGCAGCGACCAACAAGATAGATACATTGTGTTAAATGATAGGTAATGCACTGATTACTGACAAATATAAGGATCTGCTACTTGCTTAATATTTATTTTGAACCTAGAAAATTGGTCGCTTGATATTGGAGTCGATCACTGTCGCAAATACGTCTTGATCGCGACAAAATTAAAAAAGTTATAGTTTTTTAAAAAATAAAAAATGCAAAAAATTCATCAGTTTTAGACAGTAATAAAAAAAGAATAAATATATTTTTTTTACATAACCAGGAATTTAAAAATAGTAAAGATTAAGACTCTTCTTTTCTTATTGTTCTGCAGGTACAGATGTAGCCTAAATGCTTATCACGTGCAGAAGGATTGTTTCACTTTTTGAGACACAATTTAGAGTCTCGAATAAATATTTTTTTTTTAAGAAAGAGATCGAGACCAGGGAATATTGATTTCTTGTCTCGATGATCGAGACCAGACGAGAAATTCCCTTCGAGACGAGATTTCTCGTCTCGATAAAACGCTATTTTGTGTTTGTTATGGAAAGACAGCTCTAAAATATTACCAAAAGAAAATTAAAAATTAATTAAATTTTTAAAGATTTATACGAAATATTTTTAAAATGTGAACTCTCAAAGTTTATGACAAAAAATGAGAACATTATTCTGATTCGCGGTGATATAAATCAAATGAAGCTTAGTACTTACTTGAATTAAAACTTTGATATTGTAACGTTCGTTTAATTTATTTATAGTTTATTTATTTAAAACACTTTATTTATAATTTATTTATAACGTACTAATTAATTTATATAAATACTTAGGCACTATTAGAACTCACAAGTCTAATTTATTTATTACAATTTATCTTTTCTATGCAACACTTAAATTGAAACTTAATAAAAGATCGGGAAGCAATAAAAGAGGTAACTAACATACAATGTAACTTGCAGCACGAAAGGGTGGCTACGGCAACATTATGCCGCCGCCTTGATGAGCTGCAAGATACAATAGCATTCATCCAGGAACCCTGGATAATAAAAACCAAAATTTTAGGTCTTAAACATTAAAATGGTTCAATTTTTAGCTTTCCCAGTAACCAACAACCTAGGACAGCCATTTACATTACTAGGAAATATAAAGCCCACTCAATGGCACACTTTTCCACCTCCGATTTAACTGCGGTTAGGATGGAATATGCCATCAAAAGGGAAAAGAAAACAATCCTGGCATCTGCATACCTTCCTTCCGATGCAACCACCCACCATCCAGTAAATAAATGGAGGATCTGATTACATCCTGCCTGGAACATAAGTTTGAGCTGGTAATAGGTTGCGACTCACTTCAGTTGGGGTAGTAAGGATAACAACGCTAGAGGTAAGTCACTTTATGATTATATAATTACCAAAAATCTTTGTATTTTAAATAAAGGTATTTTTAAACTCTCGCAGTAAAACACTAATAGATATCACTTTATCCACAACTAGTATCTATAAATAAATTCTAAACTGGCAAGTGTCTGATAACATTTCGATATTAGAACACCGCTGGTTAACATTCAAAATAAACTTGTTGTTGCCGACCTCCACGCTATCTCGGAACCTTAGGAAGTCGGACAGGGCAATCACACAGCACAATAAACAATGCCTATAAGAAATCCTGTCCCTTGAGGCTGATCCAACACGATTAGACGACTACTGCATGGTGGTGTCACGAGTTGGATCACCTCAGGAAGATGGCTAGGAAATCCTTTAATAAGGCAAAACCCACAAAACTCAAAGAGTACTGAGATACTTACAAAACTCACTTCCGAGGATACAAAAAAATCGTTAGACAAAAACAGAGAGATGCATGAAGATCCTACTGCGAAGAAATCAAGAAATCAGAAAGCTCTCATAAAAGATCCACACCAAAGCATTGGTGCGCTAATCAAAGAAGATGGCACGAAAACTGCCAACCTCGAAGATAGCATCAAACTGTCAAACGCATTGTAGAAGTTTAAAAAATTAGATGGGCAATATCCAGCTTCTCTCCATATAAATCGCCAGTACCTGACGGTATCTATCCAGCCCTACTTCAGTGGGGTCTAAAAGGTGAGTTCTTCCAGACCCGCACCTGCTGGGTTTATTCAGATCCTCGTTGGTTCTGAGGTATATCCCCAAAAAAATGGAGAGAGGTTAAAGTGGTATTTATACCCAAACCTGGAAGGATGGATTACACTGTCCCAAAAACATACCGACCAATTAGTCTGACATCGTTTTCCATGAAGACATTGGAAAGGCTATGCGAAAGGTACATAAGGGATGCGGTGATTACAACAACACCACTACTAGTTAGTGGGTGGATACATAACATACTCTCAAAGCGAGCAGTAAACATAAGTGTAGAAGATGTGAATATAAGAGGCTTGGTTGCGAGGGTGTGTCGACAGGGAGGGGTGCTATAACCTCTACTGTGAAATATGGTCCTCGACACCCTCATCAGCCGCCTTAATAAAGATAGTCACTACATAATTGCGTATACAGATGATCTGGTCATTCTGCAAAAAGAGAATTTTGAGAACGTACTCTGCGGAAAAATGCAAGTAGCTCTAAAAATTATAGAACAGTGGTGCAAGGACCATTCACTGTCTATCAATCCTAAGAAGACAGAAATGGTCCTTTTCACAAGGAAAAGGATGAAAATGGAATTAAAACCTCCAGAACTAGTAAACACAAAACTAAACTTTGCAACAGTGGGACCGAACCGTGGGGCGCACCTGGGGTTTCTTCTCCAGAGTCGTCGCATGGACTAACACGGTTATCATAAGAGCTATGCTAACATATGGTGCAGTTGTCTGGGTACATAAAACCCAAAACAGCTTTCCGTAAACTAGAACAAATTTAAAGACCATCATGTCTCAACATAACAGGAGCCACGAAAACAATACCGACCAGATCCATGGAAGTCATTCTTAGTCTCTTATTTACATCAAGGAGGTTGCTCTGACCACAATAACATAGAACCTGATGTAGGCTCTGGAGAGGCGAGACGTCGCTTTTGGCAGGAGGCGTTCGATACGCTCCCATTGCTTCAAGCGAACATGGACTCCATCTCACCGAGATATATCTTCCATAAGCCATATATAGTTACAATAAAACAAATAGAAGAGCCAGAAGTGGCAGGTACGATTCATATCTACACCGACGGTTCTAAAACAAAACAAGGCTCACGATGTGGAACATACTCCGGATTCTTAAACCTGAACATAAAATGGGCTGTGAGCAATAGTTAAAGTGTAGTTCAAACAGAGCTAACGGGATTCTCACAGCAGCAAAAGAAATAATCAGGAACAATATCACTGGAAGGAATATGCTCATCTATACATATAGCAGAAAAGCACTGAACAGACCACGAATTTACTCAGGGTTAGTACTAGAATGTCACGAAGCTTTGGCCGAAGTATCCATCAACAATGTGGTCACCTTAAGATGGATCAAAGGTCACGCCACATCGAAAGGAAACCGTCTTGCTGATTCACTAGCCAAGAAAGTAGACAACCAAATACTTTTGGACCTGGCCCTTCTATTGGCCTGACAAAATCGGTAGTGACAGACCTAATTAAAGAACTTTCCCTTGTGAAATTCAAGAAAAGATGGGATGAAACAAGAAACTGTAGAGTTGCCAGGGTGCTGTTAAGTTATCCTGAAAACACTGCAGCAAACAAATACTTAACTATGACTAGACAGAATCTGCGCCTAGTCACAGGTATTTTGACTGAACATTGCCAAGTACAGAAGTAACTCCATATCATGGGGTTGTCAGAATCCGCACTCTGTAGGCTAGCTCACGAGTTAGGAGGTGAGGTGCCCATCATCTTAGGAGTATGCACAATGGGCCTAATGAGGCCTAAATGCCGTGGAGGTAACCCACCCTCCACACGTTACAGATATAGATACAGATTAACGTCCATCGACAAACTCGCGCTATTTTTATAAAACCAGCTCGGTACCAGAACACTCTGGGCGATCCAGAACAACTGGAAACTCCCTCTCTATGACCAAAACAAAGAGGAGAGCCTTTTATACCCATAGAAACAACATATTAAAAATTAAGACTATCCCCAATTTTTTAGATCTAACGGATAAGAGGAAACCGGACCTCTCGCGAAAGCAAAAATATAAAATTGTATTTATATGCGTGCCATTGGGAATACTTCGTGATATTATGTGTTTTGGCAATATTAAAGCGTTTAAGAAAAAAAGGTGGGAAAGCATTCTATTTAAAAACTACTAGATATTTATTAAAACAAAAAGTAGTAAATTTTTTTAGATTTAATACAGAATGGCGCTTAAATGTTTTTTTAATTATTTTAAAAATTTTTCAAAATAAATACTTTTCGAAGATTTACAAAAAATTCAAGGTTTCTCCACCCTACGTTTTTATTATTATTAGTATTTCCTGAAAATTTCACAGAAATCGGACTTCACACTGAATTATAAATTTTCGAGGTGTCCGGTTTGCTCTTAAGTCAATTTGACTGTAGTAAAAATAAAAATACGCGTATAAACGTAGCTTTGAGAATAATGATATTATTGTTGACAATATAGTTAAATGTGGGAAATTTTTTCCCAACCCTCGATATAAAAAAATGTTAATTAGTTCCAACTGAGTGTAATATCGATCCTTTAAACAGCGGAAATTAGTAGAAAACCGAAAACCATGTCGATCGACTTCCATCAACCGTTATTGATAGGCGTAAATTAGGGTCTATCACTAATAAATCAAATTTGATGTAGTCCTACAAATATTAAATGGATTCTTATTGTTGTGGTTCCTTGTGGCTTGGGTTGGGGATGTGCCGTTTGGTTCATAATTATTTAGTTAACTGTATTGGTTCGAGGACGTGTGTAGCAGTTTTTCTTTTATATGGTGTTCAATTTAGTTTTAAATACGAGATGGCTATGACAGTCAAACATCGCTTACTCTGTTTGGTATTACTGACAGGGTTAAAGTTCTTTTTGTTTCTCATAACAGTTCACCAAAAATGTAACGTTGTTACGTGGCGTTCCATTTTTCCTTAGACATTTAAAACCTTATTATTGGCGAATTTCATATATATTTTAAATATTTACCAATTGAAAGATCGTTATCAATTTGGGCTATAAAACAAGGCCACCTAAAAGAAGAAAATAACCAGCTTTTGATAAATATTATATGAGTATTTCCTTGAATACTTTTTTGCAAAAATGTATCTGATTCAGAGACATTCTATGTTCTGTTTATGAAAAACAGGGTCAGTTATATAGATTGATTTTATCCAACATAAGCTCATGTCTTGAAGTAAAAATATAAGCATTATGTTTTTACTATATTCAAAGCCTAAAAGTTGGTTTTAATAATAACATTTAGTTGTAGGCCCATTTTCAGACTCAAATGTAGCGCCATTACAACTGTCATGGGACCTATATTGTTTAATATATATATATATATATATATATATATATATATATATATATATATATATATATATATATATATATATATATATATATATATATATATATATATATATATATATCTTACTATAGATAGAGCGTCCGTACATTCTTTAATTGCATTCATTGGAGCGTCCAGGTATTTAGAGCGTCCGTATATAGACGCTCTAAGACGGTGCCCATTAAAAATTTTTCCAGAGGTCTATAATGACGTCAGAAACGTGATGGCAAAATTTTTGAGAGACGCCAAAATGATGAAAAAATGCATGAAAATAATACGGCTCGCGTATACTTTAGTTCAATACTATTGCTACCAGAGGCACTTGCAGCGCTGATGTATATAGAAAGTATACGATTTCCTTGATACCCATTCGATTCTAGAGCGTCCACTGACTTGGCATCGTTGCTTTGGAAGCTAATGTAAAATAAATTAAAGTTGATTTAATAATCTTAGTTGGCCTGGTAGGAGTCTTAGTATATTATAAAATTTCCCTCAAGAAGCCGTCCGTCCGTCCGTCCGTCATTTTTTGTGAGCGTTTAAAGGGGATTGAAAATTCAAAAAATCGTAAATCAAAAACGAAAAACAATATCAACTTGAAATTTTTAAGAAAAATCAAACTCTATAAGTGGACAAAATGTGTTGATTATGAAAAAAATCTAATAAACAATGGGGGGTTTAAGGGGAGTTAAAACTTTAAAAATCATAAGTCAAAACCGAAACATATCAACATGAAGTTTTTTAGAAAAATCAAGCTCTATGAGAAGACAAAGGCTATTAATTAAAATAAAACGAATAAAAATTGGAACTTTAAAGGGAGGGGGGGGTGGATTTGAAAAAAATATAAATCAAAATTGAAAAACAATATCAACTTTTTAAGGAAAAATCAAAGTCTATAAATCAAGCTCTATGAGGGGACACCGAATATTGATTATGAAAAAAAATCTGATTAAAAATGGGGGATATAAGGGTGGGGGTGAAAACTTAAAAAAACATTATAAATCAAAATCGAAAAACAATATCAACTTGAAATTTTTAGGAAAAATCAATTTTAAGAAAAAATCAAGCTCTATAAGGGGACGAAGCATATTGATTTTGAAACAATCTGGTTAAGTGTTCAAAAAAAATCATAAATCAGAAACGAAAAACAACTTGATATTTTTAAGAAAAATCAAACTCTATAAGTAAACAAAGTCTGTTGATTATGAAAAAATCTAAAAAACAATGAGGGTTTAAGGGGGGTTAAAATATAAAAAATCATAAGTTAAAACAGAAACATGATAACAACATGAAGTTTTTAAGAAAAATCAAGCTCTATAAGAAGACAAAGGCTATTGATTAAAAAAAACGAATAAAAATTAGGGATTTAAGGGGAAGGGGGGTGAAATTTAAAAAAAAAATCATAAATCAAAATTGAAAAACAATAACAACTTGAAATTTTTAAGAAAAATCAAAGTTTATAAGTTGGCGATGTCTAATGATTAAGAAATAAATTTTGATAAAAAATGGGTGGTTTATGAGGGGTTGAAACTTAAAAATCATAAATCAAAAACGAAGCATGATATCAACATGAAATTTTCAGAAAAATCAAGCTCTATAAGGGGACAAAGACTATTAATTAAAAAAAATACAATTAAAAATGTGTGAATTAAGGAAGGGGGAGGGGTTGAAACCTAAAAATAAATCATATCAAAATTGAAAAACAATATTAACTTGAACGTTTTAAAAAAAATGAAACTCTATAAGTGGACAAAGCCTATTGAAAAAAGTGTGGGATTTAAGGGGGGGTTAAAAAATCATAAATCAAAAACGAAACATGATATCGAAATGAAATTTTTAGGAAAATCAAGCTCTATAAGGGGACAAAGACCATTGATTAAAAAAAATCCGATTTAAAATGGGAGGTTCAGGGGGGAAACTTAAAAAAATATAAGAGGACAAAGCCTATCGATTATAAAAAAATCTAATAAAAAATGGGGGGTTGAAGGGAAGTTAAAAAAAATCATAAGTCAAAAACGAAACATGATATCATCATGAAATTGCTCTGTAAGGGGACAAAGATTATTGATTTAAAAGAAATCTGATTGCAAATAGGAGGAGTAAGGGGGATTGATTAGGAAAAAATCAAATTATTATTATTATTATTATTATATGATGTCATCGGCTTCAACTACTAATGGTTATCACTTTAGGAACAGCACTGTTAATTAGAACCCGACAATGAGTGGTCGAGTAGGAAATCCTACCAAGGCATCAGAATTAATTTGAAATAAATTAATTAAATAAAAAAATCCCGGCCAACGGTGGAATTCGAACCTGGAACCATTATGTCCACAGGCAGGGACTGTACCACTGAATGGTATTGATATCCCTATGACATTTAACGAATTGATTATAAAGGGCCAAATCCAACTTATTATTATGCGTCAGACAAATTCTTGATTTAAAAGGAACTAGACTCTCTGCATTCCTTGTATTGTAGCTATGATAATTATTATTCGAATCCAATGAATTACGTTTTTTAAAAATTTCTTTTAATGATTCCAGTATATACAGACAAGGCAATGGAAGAATCACGTACCTTTTAAATAGCATGTCGAGTTCTGCACCGTCAATGATCCTCAAGGCAGCTTTTTGGAGAATAAAAGCCTTCTGAGAGTGATAACTGCCGCCCCAGAACATGACACCATAATTCAGATGGCTATGTATGATTGCATAATAGACTGTTCTTAGTACTGATTTTTCTGAAAAACTCGATATTTGCCTGAGTGCAAAAATTTGGGACGCCAATTTCGAACAGACATTGTCTACATGGTGCGACCAATTTAAACCGGCATCGAGCATTACTCCTAGCAGGTTTACTGACCCAGCTACTTTGACTTTACTAGATGAAAAAGTAACGTTTTGAGTTTTGACATTATTTAACTTTAAATCGTTTGCAGCAAACCATTCATTAGAGGACGGTAAACAAGTTCTGCTCGAGATCGTGTCATCTTTGGATAGGATAGTCGTATCATCTGCGAACATAACACTAGTACAGTGTTTCATGATACGCGGTAAGTCATTAATATATATTAGAAATAGAACAGGGCCCAATACAAATCCCTGTGGAACCCCTCTTGAAATGGGAGCCAATTGTGACTCCACATTATCGAGAAACACGCACTGTAATCTGTTCGTCAGATATGAAAAAAATAAGGCAAGTTCGTTTCCCCTTATGCCATAGTACTCCATTTTTTCCAAAATAATATCAATGCTTACACAGTCGAAGGCCTTAGTGAGGTCACATAATACCGCAGTAGTACTCGAGCCCTCGTCAAAGCCACCGACTATGTAATCAATTACTTTTGCGACTGCTCCTATTGTAGATCTATGCCTTCTAAACCCAAATTGGGCTGGCGAGAATAAATTTTTATTTTCAAAATAGTTAACTAATTTCTCTTTTAGCTTTACTTCAAATATCTTACCGATAACAGGTGTAATGGCAATTGGCCTATAATTATCAGCATCATTAGAATCACCTTTTTTAAAAAGTGGCAATACCTTACTAATTTTAAGTTGGTTAGGCCAATTTCCTTCGATTATGCATTGGTTATATAAAATATTAAGTGGTTTAATAATGAAATTCTATAGAGGCCTTAATCATGGGACTACTGAGGCCATAGTAATCCGTGCATGGCGTATTTTTAATATAAAGTATAGCCTCTCTTACGTCAGATTCAGAGACTGGACCCATAAAAAACGAATACGGGGGCTTCGGTGTCATTTTAATAAAATCATTAGAGGAAATATTATCGTTTTCGATTGTTTGAATAACCTTCTCTGCTACATTGAAGTCTTCAGATGTTAGATTCGATGTACTGGATGATTTGTTGTTGGATTTTCTTTCTGCGTTTACAATATTTCAGATTGTTTTATTTTTATTTTCTGATGCAGCTATTATTTTATTGTAAGCGTTACGTTTCTCTAATCTAATTGACCTCCTATAGTTTTTGCGCGATTCAGAATATAGTCTTCAATCTTCTAACGAATTGGTTTTTTTGAATCTAGATTTGTTTTGAAATACTTGATTTCGCTGTACCCGCAGTTCCTCATTAAACCACAAAATCTTTTTGTCACCACTGCGAATTTTTTTTATGGAAAAGCATAGATCTACAATAGGACATAGAATAGTAAATATTATATTACAAATCTCCTGGGAGCAGTAATTTCCCATTTCTAGTCCATGCCAACTAATTTCAGATAACTTTCTGCGAACTGTAAAATTGTACGTTCATTAATAAATCTTTTGTTGACATAACTGGTATCACTTAAAATATTAAAGTCTTTTATCTCCAAAAATAAAGTCAAATGGTCGGCTATGTCGGCATCAATGACTTTTGATATTATAACTTCCGGATTTATATTGGAAATAATATTGTCCAAACATGATTTAGAAGTGGGAGTTATTCTAGTTGGAACTGTGATGTAATGTTTCATACCATACATATTTAATATAATAAATAAATCAAGCGAATGCTAATTTAAACTATTAGAATCAACATTAAAATCACCGATAAAAATTAGGTTTTTAAATTTTTTATATAAATAATTAAATTTAGAAAATACGTTTTGAATATTGATATGTCCCCATGGGAGGAGGATCTGTACACTGTTACTAAGGCATAATTTTTATTTATCAATTCTACACCACAGAATTCTGCATGAAAAGGCTGGCAAAATTTTGAAACGTCAATAACTTTTAATGAAATATTATTCTTAGAAAAAAACAATAATATTAATAATAATAATAATAATAATAATAATTAAAAACAATCAGAATTAAATTACAATCAATATTGCATAACTAAATTATTCACTTTCTGCCGCACTCTCTGCGCTACCGAAATGATAAATTAACGCTCTGCAGGTCTATCGTTATGTATCAAAATATATCTTTAACACAGGTAAACAAAAACTTAAACTGCCTATCATTTAAATATATGACAACACCGCAAAACGCTAATTGACGCCACAAAAGCGGTCAAATATACGTAAATTTGAATATTGGTGACGCTGCAATGTGTATCAATTGAAATGACGCCCAGGTGTCGATAAAGTAAAAGTAACGATTTGTGTTTTCCTTTCAATTTAATGTTATCCGCCTAATTTAAGCTGCTTCTTCCAACAGCAACGAGTATATATGTCTAAAATAAGTAGATCAAGGGTAAACAGACATGGGCGCTTTAAAGCGCATCTTTATCGGGACGCTTCAATGATACAGAGATGTAAATATATATATATATATATATATATATATATATATATATATATATATATATATATATATATATATATATATATATATATATATATATATATATATATATATCAACCAATTATTTGATTTGGAAGTTGATGGCGAAGTAGTCAGTTTTGCTGATAACACTGTAGTAATTTTTAGTGCAGAAACCTAAAGCCAATTAAAATCAAAAGTAGAAAAGGAAATGTGTAAAATAATCCACTTTTTTAAAACTAAATTACTAACTGTGAATTACAGCAAAACTTACTATGTACCTTTTACTTCCTTAAATAGTAACTTACCTGAGTTTATTATTATTAAAAATAACTGTTCATGTGCGGATATTACCATAGCAGGGCAAACACATGTTAAGAATTTGGGTAAATACTTGAATTCACATCTCAAGTGGGATATACATATAAATTCTATAATAAAAAAATTAAGATCAATGTTATGGAGATTCAGGTATTTAAAACAAATACTAAACATAGAGCAACTACGTATAATTTACCATGCACTTATAAAGCCTCATCTTAACTATGGTATTATAGCCTGGGGAGGCGTGACAAATAACTATCTAAACAAATTAGAAATTAACCAAAAATTGTTAATACAAATATTATACGGAAAACATCTTCTGACCAGTTATTTATTGATTGTAAGTTTTTTTGATATTAGGCAACTTTTTTGTTTATCAGTTCTTACAAGGCAACACATTTATAAAAACGACTTGAATAGTTTAGAACACAACTATGATACAAGGAATAAAGAAAATATTTCAATAATACCCAAAGTCTCTAAAACGGGAACTTAAAGAAGCTAGTTTTATTTAGGACCTAGGTTATACAATATAATTCCACCACCCTTTAAACAATTAAATTCATTAAAGACGTTTAAAAAAAAGTTAAAAATTGGATATTTTCAAAAAATAGGAATGATATACATAGTTGGATAGACCTAAAAAATCTATAGTACGATAAATCCGAGTACTGAAACTAAATAAAGTTTTAAATTAATTAAATAATGAAAATGTCTAAACTGAATAACTAAATACATACACAAATAATAAATAAAGCTTACCTTAATAGAGTCATCATCTGGATAACTTCTTTTAGTTGTTACTTTGTTTCTTCTTTTTAACCTCAAAAATTTGTAAAACTTGTAAATGTGTACATAGCAATGTAGGGAAAGATTGTTTAAGTTAATTTTTGAGAATACAAAAACTATTTTTAATTAATAACTTTGGCATTGTGGGTTGCAGATATTTTAACAAGCTGTGCTTTGTCACCTTAATTGTACAAATAGCGTTGCCACGAGTTAATTTTAAATGTAGGTATACATATTGTTTTACTGTGCACAAGTGTTTAACACTTAGCATATTTTTTTCTTTATTCATAACAAATATTACATTGTATTTAATTTAATTGTTTTATTTATTAATAAACATTATTATTATTATTATTAATTAATATTATTTAGTCAGGCTCATTTGCAGACCCAAATGTAGCGCCATTATAAACAAAAACATTTTAGTCAAACATTAGAATCATTTAGTTGTAGACCCATTTGCAGACCCAAATGAAGCGCCTTTATAAACACACATTTTATTCAAATATTATTATTATTATTTAGTTGTAGGCCCATTTGCAGGTTCAAATGAAGCGCCATTTCAATCATTTAATAGAGTGTGTGTGTGTGTGTGTGTGAATTCGAGAACTATGGCAAATACAATAAAAATAAGATCATTTAAGCAACAATGCCTACGTGCAAAAACAAGTATTTTTTTAACTATTCTATTATTTTATTTATCTGCAGTTCCAGATTATATACAACCAATAATACAAATATTTAAATTCAAATCATATACAAAACATACATATGAAATCAATATTCCCTTAAACAAATTTTAAAGCAACACAGGCACAAAGTCGTCCTACATACATATTTAAACAGTCATTTTTAAATTAACAGTCAGACAGCCTTACAACCTGTACTCGACAAGTAGCAAGTTATCTTAATGCAATCAATATAATGTTAATTAATTAATCGTCCATATATAGTATTATTCAAGTAAATTATTTTTAGCATGCAATAATATTTTTTACAAACGAGGGTCAGATGAAAATTCCTATCCACTCTTTTTGCAATTATATATATTATAAGTTAAAAGATAAAAGGATTATTGGGCAAATACCGCAAAAAATAAAAAAAAAAAAAAAAAAATGCCTGAAGGCAAACCGTAGACACGTGTTTCTGACTATTGGTCTTCATCAGTACGGTGCAGCCAAGTTCAAAAGAGAATGGAACTAGCGATGAAATCAAATCAACAGGAGATCACTCAAGAAGCCAACCACACATTTGTGGACTGTGCTAACATTCCCAGTGATTACTAGGAAAATATTAGCGTCGCCACGGAGGCAGTTATAGCCGCTATGAAGATGCATCCAAGCATTTTTTTTTTAATTTTTTGCTGTATTTGCCCAATAATCCTTTTATCTTTTGTATTTTTCACCGCACTAAACCTTTTCTTGTTTTCTTATTATAAGTTATATACATTTTTTTAAACTTTTACAAACTTAAACTTTGGTGTTCATTTTTTTTATTGTCTCAATTTAGACACACTCAATATTAGTTACAAATCAACATCTACGTAATCAAACAATTTTTTCAATTAATATACACATTCCCTCCAAATACGTACATAAGGTAATTACTTAATTATTTTTTTTGTGAAAAATTAAGTTTAAGTAGAAGTACATCAGATCATAAAGACAGGGCTAGGAAACTTATTTGGGATGAAATTGCCAGCAGGTTTGGACTGAAGCCAATGCTAACTTCTTCACATTTTTCTCACAAATTTAAATAAACTAATTTCATACAATCACATTCAGTTACATATGTTCATTGGTATACTTACAAAGGTTTCAATACTAAATATTAACAAATCAAACATTTCTGATAGTTAAATATACATTTTTAATTTGTAATTCAAAAATAAATTAAGCGATGACTGATCTTCAAACACTACTTTAAAAAATAATTCAATTAATTTAGATAACTAAGATACGTCTTTTTTTAGTGCCCTCATCTCTTGAGGAAAAGAAAATAGTTTTAAGCACTTCATCAATAATATTTAAAATGCACCCTAGATAAACCTATCTAATAGATTTTCAACTTTTACCAAATTGCACCGTACAGTGGCGTATTTAGATTTAAAAACAATATTATAAATAAGGCATGCAAATTATCAGGTTCTTTAAGTATTCTAGAATTAGATCAAGCATTAAACTTAATTTTTCAACAAATTCAGCAAAATATTTTAAATTAGAATTAACAAATCCTAAATCAACTGAGATTAAAAAAACAAATTTTATCATTAAAGCCTTTTATTCACATAGTTGTAACGCAAAACAAGTTTCCACATGTATTTTCGCTTTTTCAGATTTTCTTTAATGTGTATATTTTTAAACATTGTTAAGTGTTAAAAAATATCTCCTCATTCTTCGCGCCGGGCATTATGTTCCAAAATGACAAGCATTTTAGCAGATACTTCAGTTACTCTCTTTATGATCCACATCGTATAAATAATGTATAGTAAACATAAGAACAACAATATATTTTATTATTCAATCTGTTCATTGCATTTTAATAATCTCATTTCAATTACATATAATGAGTTTAAATCAAAGCCAACCCTGGCAAAAGCAGGAATGCAGTTTAACGTATTTCAAAGTTTAAAGAAAAACATTCTATGAACACCTGAACTGCAGCATATCTAACAGCGCAAAATATAGTTTTGTCATTTATGAAAAAATTTGAGAGTTTTAAATACAAGCGCAGACTATCTTCCACTCTTCTACTCGCAGATCTGTTTTACTCGTACTAGTATGAGTATATTTAAAATAAATTGGTTAACATTAATATATACGCTTATTTATTATTTAAAACACTCACTCTTTCTCTGTCGCAACGCTCCCAAAAACCAATCTCAAGACAGTGTTAAACATGCGATCTTTCCTTTAGACCAATCACAATAGTGGCGCATTAGCCTCTGAAGATGTTAAACAACTCATTCTTGATCTTTCAACCTCTAACAAACCAACACCTTTTTTTTACTTTGACGGACATAGTCGCTTTTTTTTTAATACAGTATAAAGAGATTTTTTAAACCAATTAATTACTTGTAAAAGTTTATAGTGTTAAATCAGTTGGCAGGAGTATTTACTTTAATTTCAACATTAAAAAGTAGTTCATCACTAAAATTCTCCATTCTAAAAGTTTTCTACAAAACTGTACACTCCATAGAAAGGTGTCCTTCCGTAGGAAGCGAAGATTTAAAAGAATAAGAAATCAACGTTAGCCCTATGATAATATTATATTTTAATTTTAAATCAGGTTCTTTTCGCTTTTTTATATGTGTACCTCTGTATTTAAGTAAAAATACTGTCATAAATTTTTAAAGTTTCTTGTCTTAATTACCGTCATTAAAAATGGAAATTTATTTCGTTCGTGCACGGTTCAATAAATACTATTTTTTATAAAACGTTATTATCGAGAAAGTCGACATATTTCGGAGGCAAATAAATGAAAAAAATACAGAGTGATACATCACACTTCCAACGTATCCGAATTTTATCGGAAATTATGCAACCTTATTAGAATAAACATTATTATGGACCATACAACACTATTTCAGTGACGTGTCGTTTTACAACTTAATCATCTTAATGTCTAGTTCATTTCTCACTAGTCACTTATCCCTTTAAAAGTTGCCCTGTAATCCAACATAAATCCCCGTGTGTTGCAAGAACTAACAGTTTTGTAGATGACTATGTCATATTTGATGTTTGTGAATACTAAATAATAAACAAATACTGAAAGTATTAAAATAGAGTTAATAAACTAGAATCAAGACTATAATGCTTGGCATTCTATATTATACTCTTCACAGTTTAACAGACCCCCTTAACGCCCATTTTCCATCAGATTTTTTCAAAATCAATAGGCTTTATTCCCATATAAAGCTTGATTTTTCCTAAGGCTATCAATTTGTTATCGTTTCTTGTTTCTGAGTTGGGATTTTTTTTCAATATTTCATCCCTCTTAACCCCCCTATTTTTATTCAAATTCAATGGGCTTCATCTTCTTATAGAGCTTGATTTTTACTAAAAGTTTCATGTTGATATCGCTTTTCGTTTTTGATTTGGTTTTTTTTTTTTTAATTTCAACCCCCCTTTAACCCCCATTTTTAATCATATTTTTTTCAAAATCAATAGATCTTATAGAGCTTGATTTTTTACTCAAAATTTTATGTTGATATCGTTTTACGTTTTCGTTTTTGATTTTTTTTATATTTCAACCCCTCTTAAACTCCCTATTTTTAATTAGATTTTTTTTAAATCTAAGAGCTTCTTCCACTTATAAAGCTTGATTTAGGTTAAAAATTTCAAGTTAATATCATTTTTCAATTTTGAGTTAGGATTTTTTTAAATATTTGAACCCCCCTTAACGTCCCAGTTTTATTCAGATTTTTCAAAATCAATAAGCATCGTCCTCTTATAGAATTTTCAAATTGATATCGTTTTTTGTTTTTGATTTATCGTGCGAACAAAAAACATTATGCCGCACATAAATCAAAAACAAATAACATGACATCGGACGGACGTACGGACGGAACTAAATGCATAATACTCTTCACAGACTACTGCGTGAAGAGTATAATAATACTGGGTTAATTTTTAAGAAGATTAAGAATACAAAATATTTTTATACCTATTTTTTGTTTAATTCAAAATGAGTTTTGGGCCAACCTTGTTATTTTAAATAGACCTCACTGTATATTTTTAGCTAAATACACATCAAGCATTATAAAAATATACAGAGGATCCAACGTCCAGAGATAATCCATACGTTTCAGTTAAAGTCAATCCATTATCTGAAGAAATTTCAACTATCATTTTTAGTGATCAAGAAATAACAGTTAACAAACAATAAATAAATTCGGTAGAAGTTAAATTGGATAAGGGCAGTGGTCACATCAGTGGTCACATCAGTGGTCACATCAGTGGTTACATCACATGATCCATCTTTCACCAAATGTTTGATTTGATTGAACTTTTGGATGGACATGCACCTTTCTGTTGAAAGTAGATTATTTTTACCTAGTAAGTTCTTCTACTGAAGCTTAAACAATACTGTTCGAGCATGTAAATTCAATCAACTGCTTTAACGATAGTTTTGTTAAAGAAATTAGTTAATTTTTGGAGAATACCATAATATTATTTTAATGAAATCAGTGCTAGAGTTACACAGGGAAGCGTTGTTGGACCACGGTTATACCTTCTTTACAATGCGGATATATCAACATGAACATATTGTCTGATACCTACTTTTGTCGATGATACACCAATTTAGCAGAAAAAGTAACACTGTAAGTTGTATGAAGAAGGAGAAAATAAATTAATCCACGTCTTGTGTCAGTTGAAATAAGGTTTCTAATACAAGCGAAGAAAAGCCAAAATCTATATGCGGGTGGCACAGTCAAATTTACTAATAAAAATGATCAAGCTAGATGGCATATTTTAATAACTGATAGATACAGTGTTAAGCAAGCTAATGAAAAGAAAATAAAACAAAATTTATTAATATAATTCGGACACTCTCCTAAATTGGTAATTGCAAACTAGATAGTTTCATATACTTTTCCAAAATTATACTAACAAATAAAGAGAAATGTAAAGAGAAAATTATGTTAACTAGGAAATTAGGTAGAAAATACTATTAGTAACTGAATACATATTACCAAAAATTAAGGTAGCTTTTACAGACAGTATTGCTTTAAAAAAATAAGCAGTAGCAGACAATTAAAAGTTAGAAGGTAATGTCTGGTCTGACTAATAAATATTCCGTTGGTGTAAAAGAAAACAATTGACTACAGGCAGTATAACTTAGGTAGGTAATAGCAGAATAAAAAGCTTGATATAATATTCTGGCCTGACATTAAATATTCCAAGGTGTAAAATGAAACAATTGACTACAGGCTGTATTACTTGATCGTGTAGGTAATAGCAGAATAAAATGCTAGTTATAATATTCCGGCCTGACTATAAATATGAAAATTTAGTAATATATTAACTTATTAAAAGGAACGGTATGGAAATCAAGACAATTGCAGAATATATTATTCACTGTTAGAGGTATCGTTATTAACGTTAGGTATGACTTCATTATCATCTTCAGATACATGTAAAAAGCAATATATTTAATTAATTAAAGGCATAAAGTTTTATCACTAACCAAAAAATTTTTTACTCGATAGGTACAAAAATCAAGTTTAGGTAAAAATCCAAAAAACATACACTTTTATCAGTGTATAATGAATATATAGATATATCACTAGCAAAATAATAAATATGTGTAAATATGTAAAAATATGTATAAATAAACACTGAACCTAGTACAAAATGCAGATACTATATAAAATTTGACGATACGATACAAAGATTTATAGAAAAGGTTAAAATAATAAGTAAGAAGGTATTAGTTGAAATATAGAAGACGTCCAGTTAGTATCATTAATCTCTGTGAAATACCTATGTGAATTAGAACGATAAGTTATAAGGAATCTATTTCAAAGTAACGAGCTATTTAACCCAGTAGTTGAGGCGCCATTTTGTATCGTGATCTTGTTATTTTATCTATTTTTATAGCGTTTTAAGCTCTTATGATTTTGGGGAGTGGGTCAGGTTATTAAACAACTCGAATTACTTTGAAAAAGAATGTTGAGAGCCACTATTTTTAAAACTTACTAAACTTGACTATCGATTAATGATACAAATATAGAAAATCACTAACCATTAAGATATTATAATTAAATAAGGTTTCAGATAAGGTAGCGACAAATTCTAATTCACAGAGACTTACTTATTCAAATTTAAAAGATTTATTCAAGACTTATCTGTTAAATAATAGGTAGTATTTAAGGAATGACTTGTAGAGGCCTTCTTCAAGGGGATTCGTATGATATACTTCGGATATCACCAACTCTTAAGTATAAATCTTCATAGATAAACTTAAATCTCGTAAACTTCTTTAGATGACTCGAACTAAACCTCTTGATATACTTGAAATAAACTTCTGTAGCTGGAACTAAACTTCCAAGTTTCTATACTTCTAAACATCAAAACATGCAGCTTGAACTTTCTTCTAAACTTCTAAACATCTCTTTAGATATAACTTCTACAAAACCGTCTAGATACAGCCAGGCTTTTTAAAATCAGACGGTCATTAAAAATATTAAAGACAATTAGTACATCGGATGTCCAAGATAGAAGATAATTAAAAATTCAAATCAACTTGCTTGTTGACAGAGACGAATCGAAAATGACAATCCAAGTTTTGACACAAGGTATAAACGACAAATGATGTTAGGGTAGAGATGTTTGCGTCAAAATAACGAAAACGGTTCTAACCGTTACAATGTTTGGGTCTAAATAACGAAAACGGTTTCAACCGTTACAAGTTTGCACCTATTACTTCTGTAGATGTCGAAAGGAGTTTTTCTTTGTACATACTTACTGATAGGAGACAATCATTTAATACAGATAATTTAGAAAAACATCTAATTGTTCATTCGTTTTATAATAATGTTGATTTGTAAATAAAATTAGTTAATAATTAAATAATTATTAAGTATTATATTAGGTATTGTAAAATAAAACAATAAATATTAATAAACTATTTCGATCAAATAACAAATTACTCTTATTGCATATGTTTTGCCTATTTTTCAATTTTTTACGCATATATTGAAGCAGTGGCGCAGCCAGAAACTTCGTTCGGGGGGGGGCCGAATCAGTGTCGCATCGAGAAAACGTACATTGAGGGTTCAACTAAAAGCGCTGTAAGCAAACTGCAGAAACAGAAAAATTATTTTGGGTGCCACGCCCAAAAAAAGCCTTTTCAGGACGAGAATTATTATTTATGCACAATTACAAAATAATTGAAATATAATATTTTTAAAATCCTACCCAGGTGTGCCACAGGCCCGAACTAAATCAAATACTTGTTTAATACATTGGGTTTAACATTTATTATTGATTTCCAAATTTTAAGAATATATTAAGAAAATGAGAGATATTGGGTCAAAAGAATAAAAGTACAAAAAAAATATAAACAAAAATATTTAATGCAAAACTACGTCCTAAAGCAAAATTCTTCGTTTTGTTTTTGCCATTTCGTCCAAAATTTCTTCTGCCGTAATGACAATATCGTGGTTTGCGTAAAGGACTTCCAAACCATTTAGCTTATTCTCTTGCATAGTGCTACGCAAATAATTTTTCAAATATTTTAAATTTGAGAAAGATCTTTCGGATGTTGAAGTTGTAATTGGTAAAGTTAAAAAAATTTGTAAGAGTCTTTTTATGTTTGGAAATATAGTGGAATCACATTCAGAATAAACTTTGGCCAGATCTTCCTTCAGGTTCTTATTTTCGCATTTTTTGTACCATAACTCAAGTTCAGCTTTTAATATAGTTTCGTTACAAAAACCTTCAAGAAAGGCATGCATTTTGTAAAAGCTGTGGAGTTCCAAAAAACATTTATATTGGCTTTTAAAGTTCTGGTTATTAAAAGGAAAGAGACATTCAAAATTTTGAATTGTTTTTCGATGGTTTAAGAACCTTTCTTCGAGATTTACTATCAAGCCATCTAAAAACGGAATAAAAATGGTGATTTTAAAATATTCAGAAGCAGATTCGGTATTTAAAACAAGTCGTTGTGTTTGTCGTGCTGGTACTCTGGGCATCTTAATTTCTATATCGAACTCCGAAAGAAGATCTTGAGCTTCTTTAAAAATATTTTTAAAATGCTCATCTGCCTGGCCTCGTATTTGTTTAAGTTGATCTGCCACATCATCTGCTAGAGCCAACGCTTTACAAAGATTAAGGTCAATCGTTTGCAGTATTTTACTCAGAGGTAGCGTATGAGCGTACAATCTTTTTGAGCACATCAATGCAATGGTAAATTTAGAAGTTTTGATGCTGGCTAGTAATCCAGATGCCTCAGTTGAAGTAGGACGATCTGGCCATTGTTCTATTTCTTCCAAAGCTGCCACCACCGGTTTATAGAGTTCTTCAAATATCAAAACAGCATCATGCCTTGCTACCCATCGAGTAGGACATAATCTTTTTAAGCCATGCTTTTTTGTTTCCGTGCATAATAACTCAATTTTTTTGTGCAAAACGTTCTCCCTTTTGGAGGAGTTAAAAAAGCAATATGCTTTTTCAATTGTTCCTAAGCAGTTTCGTATTTCTGTTACATTAGATGCTGAAGATAAACAAAGGTTTAAATTATGTGAAGCGCAGTGTACATACGTAGCCGCAGGAAATTTTTCTGAAATTAACTTTTGAACGCCTTTAGTATTCCCGGACATAGCAGCTGCTCCGTCATATCCTTGTCCACAAAGGTATTTACAGTTAACTTCTAGTTTATCTAAAGTTCCCAGAATATTCTCAGCTATAGAAGCGCCAGTAGTAGAAGTAATTTCGACGAATTGTAAAAATTTTTCATGAATTTGATCTTTCCTGTCGACAAATCTAACACATATTGATAACTGTTCTTTATTTGATACATCCGCTGTTTCATCGGCTAATATAACGAACGCTTTCGCGGCGTTAAGTTTTTCTACGATTTTTTGGATAACTAGTCGATTGCATATTTCCAATATTTGATTTTGGATGTCCCAACTCAGATATGTGGCATTGCCTCCACAAAAATTCAAATGATCCAAAAGGGCTTGGTCTCCAGCTTCAGCTCTTAGCCTTAATATATTACGAAAGTTACCCTCGCTTCTGTTTAGGTCAGAATGCAAGTCCAAAGATCCGTAATCTTTATGTCCTCTTAATGGCAGTCCCATTCTTCCACAAAAAAGTATTGTTTTAATAATTGGTGTCAGTCGCTGCCGATTTTGTTGTATTATCAATTCAGATGACTTGGTTAATAACTTGTCTATAGAATAACCGGAAAAACTTTGTTTTAAATTATCTGCGCGAAGTACTGAAAACCTGTGATATTGTGCCCCTCCATGAGCTTCAAATTTTCCTATTGCTTTTTTCCATCCCCGAAAAGGCTCTTTTACTAAAGCTCCAAGAATCTGGCTAGTATTATGACCGGCAAATGATGAAGAAAATAGAACACAGTATTTACAATAGGCCCCATCTTCTATTTTTGAATATGTTAACCAATTATATTTCGTCAGCCACACAGCATTAAATTTTCGTTGATGTTGTCCTTGTTTTTCTAAAGGAAACACAAAATTCTTAGGTGGAGTCCAAAATCTTTCGACTAATTGTAGTTTAGTCTCATCGTCTACCTGTTTATGTACAAAGTTAGCAATATCATACTTGTCGTGAACTTGGTTATTCTGTGAAGTCATTGACGAAGAGGCTTCGCATTCTAATCTGTTTCCTTCCGATGTTTTTTGTAGAGGCAGCAATGAAACATGTTCATCATTATCTAATTTGTTTTCTGTCAAGGCTGATGCGGTGCATTGCAGAGATGTCGATACTGTCGATGAAACTATATCACTATCTTCAGCTAGCCTTGGTTTTTTTAGAAAGTTCTATAGTATATTCGAATTTCCTTTATGTTTTGGATTTCCTCTGTTTTCCATCACGTAAAAATGTATTTGCGCTGCAATCTGCAATTAAAAAAATGTCTTAAGGACCTTAAGGTTAACCTACACTTGCGTTCACAAATTATAATTGCATAGATATCAGTGTGTCGTGTTTGATACAGTAGTTGGTGCAACAGGCTTCAGCCTAGAGTGATTTTTTGATACGGGTTCGAGTCCGGCCAAGTGCAATTTTTTTCTTTTTTTTTGTTAGTTTTACCGGTAAAAGTGCGATTTATAAAGGAAAAGTGTTTACTTCTTTTAAATTCGTTTTTTATTAATTAAATATGCGGGCATTAATTGTCCTTGTGAAAGCCAAAAAGCCGTTGTATATTTTAATGGGCTTAAGGCCGTGCTGGCCGATGGCATTCTTCGCCTTTTGCCTAGTGTAAAAAAAGTTTAAAACTTTTAATCACGTCTCACGTGTGAAAAAAATATTTAAATATAAATAAAACTAACCTGAGAACTTGTCGATAGGTTTTCACAAATGATTTAGCTTTACACTGTCCCTAAATTAAACAGTTGCTTTTAAAACAATAACAAAACTAAATACCACATGTGCACCTGTAACGATTGCTTCTGATCATCTGATATTTCAGTCGACAGTGGGCTGGAGACTGAAGACTGGAGGTAGGCCATGGTAGGCCGACAGCTTTGTGCATTGTTGCCGAGTATAAAAATTGCGTACTGCGGCCAGATTACGTGTCTTTGCATTGGTTCACGAGTCCACACATATTGGTTCAATGGTACTACAGTTTTTGCTGGACGGAAAAGATATTTATTTTTAACATTTATTATTGGTTTCCAAAAGAAGTTCTTAGATTTTAGATGATTTAAAAACAGTACAGTATATAATGTAGTACAATAAATAGAAAATGGGACTATACAATAAAACCAGAAGGTTCGGGAATATAAGAAAAAAAAATGACCCTTACATTTTTAAGTGTTGAAGTTACCTCCATATACATATAGTGTATACCTAGAATAATTAATCTAAAATCTCGGAGGGGGCCCGGGCCCCCGAGGCCCCCCCCTGCTGCGCCCCTGTATTGAAGTATTTTGCGGCATATATATGCGCATATTTAACTTTTTGGGTGTATATATTCCTAGGTCTAGCTATGACTGATATAATAACAACTTTGACGTTTCAATAAATTGTTATTTTTGATGTTTATTAAAAGTCACATTTATCTGAGAAAGAACGAATTGAGATTTTATTGATATTAGGATATAGTGATATGCGTAGAAGTCAACAAGAAACGTGTAATATCTTTAATAAATATCATCCTAACCGAAATCCCATAACAAGATCTGCTGTAAGTAAATTGGTAAAAAGTTTACCCAAACTGGTTCAGTAAAAGATTTATTGAAATCAGGGCGTAGAAAAACTGCATCAACTGAAAATAAATCTTTAGATGTTTGTGTCATGTTAGAAGACGATCAACACTTGAGTACTAGACAAATATCCAGCGAACTTGATACTCACAAATATCCGTATGATCTGACAAAATACAACCATAATGGGTCCTATGATTGAACGTTTACGTTATCCGTAACGTACATGTTAGGCCGAGTTTTAACACTAAAGAGGCAAGTTCGTATGATGGAAAACTGTTAAATTAGAACATAATAGGCGACAAATAACATTATATGAATTGGAAAAAGTTTTCCATCATACGAACTTGCCTCGTTACTGTTAAAACTCGGCCTAACATGTACGTTATGGACCCAATATCGGCCGTATTACAAAACCTTTACATGCCAAAGTATATAAAAATCGCGCAAGCCGTTTCCGAGATAATTGTGGCGTTCTATACTTAAAACTCACTCTGTTTAAAAACATAGGATACCTACTTTCTAGTAAAAGGTATCCTATAAGACATATTTCTTTTCTATTTACTTACTGTACCTATATAGATACAGATTGTAGATAAATGGGGGATAAAATTAAAACAAAATGCGACAGTTGCATCTACGAGTATTTACCTTACCAATTTGTCCGACCATTCTTAATCTTTGAAGCAGAAACTCGTAGTGCATAGTCATTCATTATCAGTTCTTGAACGAATTGAATTATTTAAGCTTTTTTTGTGTATTTTTTAAATTATGTGTATTGTACTATTGGATAACGGTTTTCATTACGCATGTCTTCTTTTTTCTTTCTTTTTTTTGAGAAAGCGTGCCTCTAAGAATGGAATTCTTATTAACTTATTAGTGGGTTGGTGGTTGTTTGTCGAAAATGATTTGTGTTACTAGACTACGGTACATTAGTGATGATGTGCAAAATGAGCCAAACAGAGTTGTTTATAAACTGAATATCTAGTTTTTGAACCGTTATTAGTTCACTTAAGTAATTTTAGGTCTTAATATATTGCTAAAGTAAGTTAAATAATATTTTAGTAATCAATTCTGTAAAATAATAAATAAAAATAGATGTTATGTGTTAATTTTGTTTCCATTATTTTAAAAATTGCATTCATCTACTTCTACTGCAATAACTCCAAAAAACAATTCAAACTTCTTTTTTTGCAGCATTTAAATAATTTATGATAAAAAAACGCAAAACGTTTATATCTTGCTTTTTAATTTAAGCCGGTAGGATATGATTTTTGAATTTGATTGGCTACTTATAAAAAACAAGTTGTCAGTAATAAATGATTACGAAAATCTATAAATACGCCGTATTAGTGTGATGCAATAACAATTAACTAATAACCAAACTTTTAATAAAAACATTTTTAAATTTGACATATACGTTTTTAATGTTTTTAGTTTTTTTTTTTAATATTGTCATATGTAATTGGTAACTGAACCATTATATACTTGATGCCTGTTATCTAATTACTTTAAGAATATATTTTAAAAAACTTATTAACTATATAATTTAGATAAATAAAACGCACTTAAAAAGTCTACTGTCAGGGTAATTGCCAGTGGAACCATAATTACTTCATCACCAATTTAGCGTATTCTATGATTACTACAACGTTAAACGGGAGATAGAAACATGAAGGAGATACAATCACGTGGCCAAAAGTGGCATCACGTCCGCCATATTATTGCTATACTTCCTTCACTTGTGATTCTTTATTTTGTAATGTATTGTTTAATCTTTTTAGAATAATTATATTCTTATATTTAAACAATTTGTGATTAATGGCGGCTCGTGGGCACTAGCGTCAGTGGGGAACACACTGGAAAGGAATCTCGGGGTTCGTTTTTCCCTTAATGAAAATTAAATATATTTCAAAACAAATTAAATATAACAAAATTGAAGACTAACTGCTAGGTACCGCTGCAGTTTTATACTATTTCTTATAGTTGAAGTCTATTCTTCTGGATTTTTGGCTAGCGAAGTGATCGATGACCAGATTATTAAAATTTGGAATGGACCGAATAAGTTTTTTTTCGATGGATAACATGGCTAACGCGCACAACTATCTTGGCACATAGTGTTCCTTAAAAATGTTTTAACACGTTTTAGTGTCGAAAAACATCTTTCACTCTCCACTGTGGTCATGGAAATTGTACACAGGATAGTTAGCAGCTCCACTGATTCAGAAAATGTAATTGTCAAATTGTTCTCAAAAAACATTTGTAATAACGGCACGGCCCCATTGTGTTGCACATTCATCTCGGGTGTAAAGTACGGACAGTTCGTTTTTGAATTTTAAGCTGTTTACGTTTGGAAATAAACTACACATAGTTTTAACGTCCTCATTTGGAAAACAACCTCGGTAGTCTTTAAATTTTTCACTATCAAATAAACTTGCAATTGTTAGGTGGGTAGTAAAACTAAAACGTTCATTTACCTGCACTACTATTGTATCACAAATTTCCTTACATATCCATAAATTAGGAATGGGGTCCTCCTTTTCAACAAACCGTCTCTTTTTGCTTGTACTTCTACCTGATTGGGTATTGTCGTTTAAGTTTAGTTCTTGTGGGTCTTGTTGTGATTGCCACTCTTCATGAATTAGCGTGTCTATATTATTTCTAATATTTTGAATAGCTGCTGCAAAATTTGATATGTTTATCTTAACCTTGAGAGCATCGAGCTATCTACTCTGCAGTTGATCAAAAAGTATATCGCAATTTGGAATTATTTTGCTGAAGAAAAATTACCAGAACCTAAAATCTGTCTTTTAAAATTTATCAACCCTTTAGTCTGATTAATAGTTTTTTTTTTTATCGAATTCTGTGTTCATAATTTCTTCAAGACATTTAATCAAATCCTCTTTATAAATATAAATAGTATTGACACACTTCGATGTAAAATTCCATCGTGTAGGAGCATTTTAAAGCATACGACTCTGAAGAGAAGGTGTTTGGCAATTTAAAATCTCCCAGCGAAAAATTTCTCTTTTATATTTTCAAATTAGAAAAAATATTTATATCTCTATTTGATAGTTTGTCAACTAAGCCTGGAATTTCCAACGCATACCTTTTTGAGATGAGCAAAATAGAATTTGGTCATCCTTGCCAACAATTTGCGAAAATGTACACCATTAAATTATTTATAAGACTCAGAATTTTTTATACTCTTAAATATGCAAACAGAGATTTGAAATCCTCGAAAAAGTCAGACAAAACCAAAAGAAAAATTAAAATTTTGTCCCATTTATAAATATTATTAATTTTTTTTCACCATATTTTTGACTGCTTTATAAAAAAAAGTTATTTTTCTTTGTAGTTTTATTTCTTAACTATTCCAATGGTCCAACTAACGTTTTTTCGTAATCACAATAAATAAATTTAATCATGGTCCAAAAAACGCGCACCTTAAGCCGAAACTGGCATCGCCTTTGTGAGGGAGCCGGTAAAGATGCCGCTGCGTACATTCGTATCTGGTCTAGGTAATCTGTGCCATGGGTACATCACGTCATGATAAGGACAGCGCCCCGCTTGTGACGTATAATCCATCGCATGTGTTCATCTCTTGCTAAACGATATTGTCGTGTCCTTGTTTTTCGCATCATAATGAGAGATAAAACAACAGAGGCACACATTTACTGTGCCCTGTGCCCATCTTCAACTTAATTTCGGAATTCTCGAAACGTCGCTAAACGCCCGGTTGTCCAGTGTCGTGCCAACGCGGTTTGCGCTGAATATTAGATAAAATAATAATAGGCATTGAGAAAAATATAAAATATGTAAGTTTTTTTTGTTTATTATACTAGGGCACGTGCCCAAGTGCCCTTACGGGCAAACCGCCACTGTTTGTGATAAAAAAACAAGGGCGTCGTGTAGCAAGCGCAATTGCCCTAGAAGGGATGGTGTGGATAAAAAAATTACAAAAATAACAGTTCATAAGTAAGTATAAATAAATAAAAAAATCGATATATTTTTCAGTATTAGATTAAATGGTTTCTTATCATTAGAAACTAGATGCTAAATTAGCATACAACATTTATACGTACAAAATAAAAACAATTTTATTTATTTATTGTAGACTTCAACCTGATCTAGATAGAAGTGAAAATGGATACATTTTTTAAACAGAGGTTCTTGGTTACCTACAAAATACAGTATATTATTAAGTACTATATATCAAAGTAATAAAATTATATTATATAAAAAGCAATAAGTTATTTTTTTACTGATGGCGTTTGGTTTATTTTTGTGCAACTGATTTAAAGATTTATGTTCACCGCACGCCTGTATTTTGTAAAATAAATTTTTTCTACACCCGTATTATAATAATGCACTTATATGCCCATAATCCGTTTCATAATGATACCCATTATGATACAGATTTTTCATTATGATACAGATTTTTAATCAATAGAAACCTACAATTTTTCAATCAAGCATGATGTTTGACGTTTGTCCTAAATTCCTATGTAATTGTTTTAGTTGTCAAAACGTATTAAATTTTCGTAGATAGCTAAACTTCGATAATTATAATATTAAAATGTCTGATATCAGCGATATAGAAGACTCCTCCACACATATCGGAGAAAGGAGAAAATGCAGTACAAAATATTTTGCCCCAAAAATCTGTGGTAATACCAATACCCAAGGTAATACCATTAATTACAATTTTGTAGAATTTTTTATAGAAATACGAGTAATTACTGTTATTGTGTTCAATGCCAATATAAATAGAATATTTATAGGTCTTGATTATTTATCGGGTGTAGAAAAAATAGCGTATGCAACGATCATGTAATGGTTATTAAAACACTCGCATAAACCATACGAAACTCGCCTTTGGCTCGTTTCGTATCCCGGTTAATGCTCGTGTATTAATAACCATCATTACATGATCGTTGCATAATATACTATTTGAATTAGGATAAAAGTAGAAATAATACTTTTTTCTACACCCACATGGATATTAGCTTATCTACGCACAGATTACAAAACAAAAAAGTATACTATTGCCTTCAACTGGACGAATATATTTCATATCCATTCTAGGTAGTGACAACACTGCAAAAAAATGAAATCCACCTATCCCAGTTCATATTTTGATCAATCGACTGCTATTATTTTTAAAATACAATTCTGTCAAACTAATTGTCAGTATATTTTTTAGTTAATGAGATTAAACACACATTAAAATGAGTTATTCTTGTGTAGAATCGATAAATAATAGAATTTATATTTTTATTTCGTCTATAATTATAAATAATTTGTTAATTTAAATAAAACTATATGAAGTCAATTTAATTACGAGTATTAAAGCAAAAAAAAATAAACACGTAGATGGTCCTGTGGTTAGGGTTCTTGCCTTCCACATGGAAGACTGGAGTTCGATTCTCAGATGGAGAAAATGAAATTAACTTTTTTTCTTTTTTTTTCGTTTATTTTATTTTAAAAATTATTAAAATTCATAAATTATTTTAAAATTAGTTTTTTTGTCTTAATAACCTAAAATATTTTTTTTTTATTTGTAAATTTTTCTTAGTGGGTAGTAGAACAAATATTCTGTACAACTCGAGTGGATTGTCCACATCGCACTTAGACGATTGAGCACTCCACCTACGGCGTCGTGCTCAAATTTCGTCTTCGTGCGATATGGCCATCATATCCACTCTTTTTGCACAAACTTTATAACGAAAAAGTAGATCATTTATTTTACTGAACGGATATAATGTCATATTCATTCTAATCAATAGTATGAAATCCACCAATTACAGTTCATATTTGGCTATTATTAGTATTTTTTTAATTTTAAATAAGTGATAATTCTGTCAAACTATTGTTAGTATATTTTTTAATGATTTGTGTTAAATATACTTAAAAATGAGTGATGCTTCTGAAGAATCCATAAATAATATCATTCCATAAGATATCCGTTAATATTTACAAATAATGGCATCATATATTTTAATAAAACTATCTAAAATCAATCTAATTATCAGTATTCAAAAAAAACATCTTGTTTGTTTCGTTAACACAGAGAGAGCGTACTGAGTTCCTATGCGAAAGTTCTGATGTTCAAATCTAGAATTAAGAATAATTAAAATCTTTCTTTTTAAGTAATAAGTAGTTATTTTATGTTAATGATCTCTAAATTAATTTTAAAAATTAGTAGAAAAAATATACTGTAGAACTTACTACTATTTTTACTTACATTTTTTTATAGTAACATATTACTCAAAAATTATTCTTTTTTTGAGGAAACTATTTGTTTTTTCTTATAAAAAAAGTGTTATCTACTACTATAAAATGTTCAATAACTACCAATCTTTTATTCAGTTTGAATTTACAGTTTTTGTTTAAATGATAGTTTTCCAAAAGCTGATTTTATAGTTTTGAAACAAAATTCACTAAATCTAAATATACAGCCGAAAATTATATTATACTGATTGTTTATATCTGCTTTCCCCATAAATCGAAAAAAAAAAGGTCAGTTTAAAGTACATACATACTTGGGCATTCTATTCATATTGAAAAATTAGTCTGTACGGCAGCCACATTGATGCTACACTTACGTCAACGTAACCCCGCTCACTGAAGTGATTTTTAGAATACACTTTTAAAGGAATCACTATCACTATCCTACCTCTATGGTCAAAATCAATAACATAATAGTTAGTTTTTTTTTGGTTCGCTGACATCACACTAATGTGGCGCATTGATATTTACTAATATTTTTCAGATGAGAAAATATTTTTGAAAATGTAATTATGCTGAACTGTTTGTTCATATCGTACATTCGATCAAATTGGCATCATCTCAAACAGTCATATCTGAAACTCCACATATTCGCCACTAGATGGCAGATGTCACGGTTTAGCACTGAGACTAGTTTGCTCTTCAGTGTTCTCAATTGAAGACATTGCAGAAAGAACGAGGTATTTGTAATTTTTAGCCAAATGGAGTTATCTGCACGAATCGCTAAAGAATAGTAATATTGTCGTTTAGGTCAAAAATGAGACATCTACTTTACTTAGATCCAGTGGCGACTTTTCCAATAATTTTATCATTTGTAAGTTCGGTTCAAAATCTTGTACAAGTGTAGTTATTATTATCAATATCATACTGTTTTCAAGCACTACAACTATTAGTGAATGAATAAATGAATATTTTAGTTATTGTAATATTTGTTTCGTTTTTAATACGTTAATCTATAAACATTATTAGTCAACTGACTTTTCTTCATATTTTGAGATTATTTTTAAATTGACATTGATTTTTGTGTAAAAAATATTATTACATGAAACTTAACCTACCTTTTTATCAGTTTTTATTGTAAATTTATTCATTTTAACGCATGTTAAATAAAATAATATATTTTTTAAATACTCTTTATTGGCAAAAAACATGTGAACTAAAATGTGTATTTTATAAGATTAGTCCCATCACAATACATATTACACAGATACAAACTAGAATAATATATAATTCGTGGCATTCTAAATTATAATTTTCACAGCTTAACAGACCCTCTTAACCCCCATTTTCAATCATTTTCAGAATTAACAGGCTTTATCTCTTCTTATATAGTTTCGTTTTTACTAAACATTTCATGTTGATATCGCTTTTCTTTTTTAATTTAGGATTTTGTTTTAATTTCAACTCATCCTAACCCCCTATTTTTAATCAGATTTTTTCATAAACCATAGGCTTTGTCCCTTTATAGAGCTTGGTTTTTGCTTTAAATTTTCAAGTTGATATCTTTTTTTGTGTTTAACTTATCGTGTGCAGACAAAAAACGTGACATCGGACAAAGTAAACCTATAAAGGGCCCCACTTACCTCGTTCTTCTCCGCCGTTTTTAACTGACGGTTAAAAACGTCAGGGTAAAAATGTCACAAAAACGAGGTGTATGGGCAAGAACGTCGTTTATGAACGTCGTTCTAAAATTTCAGGCGAGTCTTGATTTTTGACAGTTATCGTGCCAACCGTTCGAGTAAACACGAGGTGTGTATTCTCAACAGTTTGACTGGTCCAGGCATTTATCAGTAGCAGTGACGTTCAGCATGTTTTTGTTGTTTATTATTATTTACAACTGGTTATAATAAAAATGTCGGAACAGAAATTTTTTATTAGAGTTTATCGAGCTTGGCAGGTTTCGGGTATTATGCGTCCTAGTGCCTGCGGTGAAATAATAGCAGAAAACTTCCGATCCTCGTAGCTGCGGCCAGTGGCCAGAAACCGCAGAGTGACTGTTAGGCGTTCGTGAGGACTGATGCATTCCCGTAAATGGGTACTATGTCTCTTAATTAACGGTGTTACTAGTTTTAACAGTTTCCGATACGTATCCTCGTCCAACCTTAAGTAATTGTGCCAATCGCCAGGCTCCAATCTTAGCTCCTTTAGTAAATTTGTTTGTGACAGTGTACTGCGTTTAAGTAGCCAGTCTTTAGTCCATTTTCTTAGAGATTTTCTTTTTTCGCGATTTTTTTTCCACTGCCAAAACCGCTGCCACTGCCAACAAGCACGTACGGTCCATCGTGAAAAACTGGCGCGAAAAAAACTGTTGTGTGTGGACATATCAGTCAACGTTTTTCCTTCCAACGTTTTTAACCATCGGTTAAAAACGGCGAAGAAGAACGAGGTGAGTGGGGCCCTTTATACTATTCACAGACTACTGTATGAAGAGTAGAATAATAATACAATCAAGGCTAAAACAATAACATAATAGCCTAAAAAATAGGTACACTAAAAGAATGATAAAGTCAAAGAGTCGAAAATTATTTAATAGGTATATCAGTACTTCGAAGATAAATGTGCTGTCATTCTAGTCAGCTTTATAGTAGAGCAGACTGAATGTTGGTTGAACACGTTTCGTGTTTCATATTTACATATAATAATTATATTTCAACAAGAAATTCAGTTAGCCCCAATTATTGTCACAATATGTATTGTTTACTAATAATTAAAACTTTTTTTTTAACATACATGAATTGTTGGTTTTTGTAACATATTTCTATGTTCTGATAACAAATTTTTTATGACATACCTAGTGCCTTTTACCACCAACATGCCTCTATAAATAGTACGACTAACGCGAGAGTTAAATAGTGTTGTTTAACGTTTAACTTGTAAGTTTATTAAACATTGAACATAGCATTATCTTTTTTTTTAAATCAACTTATATTGTGACATCACTATACATGATATAGATGACCAAAAGGTCTCGATGAGCCGATTTTAAAAATATAACCTTTACAACACTGCACTACGTCTACATAGTTTAGCTCCCAGATAGATATCGGTAAATATTTAATTCAATCTTCATTATATAGGTGTAAGTACCTAACATAGACAAAACCATTAAGTTTCTTGAATTAATTTAGGCCAGTCCAATATTTATATTTTATATCGTCTTTAAAAAAACTGTAATGTACCTAAGTCTAACAGTGTTTATCAGTACCTCTGGCATTTATAGATAGGGCATTTTTCTATAACTTCAAGGGACAACCTACAAAATAAACAATTATTTATATAGTCAAGAAATTATCCTTGTTTAAGGGTCGATCTTTTCACCTCTGAATAAAGTTACATGTAAGTTTACTTGACATATTAACAAACAATAGCCCTATAGTTTAACCAGCAAGTAGTAACTTTCAACTTGGTGCAAAAATAAAATAATAAAATTGTCATACTTTTTTAAAACTTCCTTTGTCTTTTGTTAGAAACAAAAAAAATGCTCAATGCATAATTGGGTATATTCTGTATATATTCTTGGGTATTATCTGTAGACTCTGAAACAAAAAACAAAATAAACTATAATTTGGAAGTACACATAACCCCAAAAATAATAGTAATTTTTTTACCTCTGACGATTTTCTGTGACAATCGTTGAATTAACACACATACTTCTGATTTATTAAAGTCGCAGTTTTATTTAAACTTAATTTTTAATACAATTCACAATTAAAATTGTCTTATGTTGATTTCTATAATTTGACAGCTTGATTTTAAACCTTGAGAAGATAGAATATGAAGTAGGTAGATAACGAAATAAAGACTATTTTGTGATATGAAAAGTGGAGGCACTTTGCGTCATATTTTAATTAATTTTAAGTTAATAATTTTATATTTGTAGATTGACGGAATGAAAATGTCTTTATATCATTTAAATCACGCTATTTTAAATAAAGGGCATTTATTATCACCCAAAATAACTAGCTCTTCTTTGACATATGTCGTAAAAGAGTAATACAAAAGTGAGACGTTTAGTACCGTCATTGCTTCTCTATATCTATGATTTGAAAGATTGGTATGGCCCCGCCTACTTTGTGACGTCACGGTGTGCGTTGCGCAAATTAGGCTGATTTAAGTTATTTTATCATTGTTTCACTACAATTCAGGGATTTATTATCGTGTGACATCTCTTTTTAGCTAAAGATTTTCAAGAACGCTTCTCATTCCCACGGGCTCACTTATAAAAGCGCGCCAGAGCGCAGTGGCGTACCCAGAAATAGATATTAACACATATAAAAACAATAAAATTATTAAAATTGAATTAATATTTTTATGTTTTATTTTAAAATAATGTGTTTTTATGAAATGTAACTGGGTGTTCACTGCACAAATGAACCAATGGAGAAACCGCCCCTGCTTAGATCCGGTTTTGCACAATTTGTTGTACCCACCTCCTCTATTTCATACGGAACATTTGATTCAATAACAAGGCAAATGTGCAGGTATTTTCATTTATTGTTGGTGGCAGATGCCTCCTTTTTGCACCAGAGAGTTGAATTAGTGTGACATGTAGTAATTTAGTTTTTTCAACTTATAACTCTATTTTTTCGGAGGTGCGACATGAAATTATTATTTCACTATCACATGATATTTAACTATATTGTTTAGAAAAGAAAAATAACCTTGGAAAGTAAGAGAAGCTGTATATTCACGAAGATAATAAATGGTAAAAAAACATTGCATGTATTAAATTTTGATAATTAACAATTATTGAAAAATATTATACAAAATTTAGTTAACTTTCATTAAACTATATACCGGGTGTCCCAGATTTTTTTGCCCAGCGGATATCTCGGTTATTTAATGATATAAAATTGTAAAAAAAAATATGAATAATATTTGTCTAGTAGCCTTTTAAATTCCACTACATAAAGTTATATTCATCAATCCACCCCATAGGAACAACCCCTAACTTTTTTTTTTCAAATGTCACCCCTATATTTTTTTTCGCTGATATAAATACTCAATTTGTCCCGAATACAACGATATGATTTTTGATATACTTTACAGAGTCATAAAGCCGGTAAAGACTAAAAACCAATGTTGTGGTTAAAGTCATTAATAATTAGTTTACATTTTATCATTTTATTATATTAAAAAATAACAAATCCAATGAATAGGTAAACCTCTTAATATGTTTTTTAAATAATTGAATATTTACAAAAATTGTTCGAAATGGCCCCCATTACTTGCCAAACATGCTTCAAAACGTCGAATGAGTTCACGAGTACATGACGCTGTAATCATTTCTGGTGTAATGTTATTGCAGGCTTGTACTATTTTATTTTGCAAATCTTCTAAATTCAATGGCTGTGTTTCAAATACCACGGTCTTCAGATATCCCCATAAAAAAAAATCTAGAGGCGATAAATCTGGTGAACGCGCAGGCCACCTCAAAGGGCCGCTGTTTCCGATCCACTGATTTTCAAAGCGTTCGTTTAAAAATTGGGTAACTAAATTACTATTATGTGGAGGAGCTCCATCTTGTTGCCACCACATAGCACCTCTTTCTTGTATTGGAATTTCTTCAAGAAGTTCTGGAAGGTCATTTTCAAGAAAGTGTAAGTACCTAGCACCAGTTAACGTACCTTGAAAAAAATAGGGACCTATCAGTCGTCCCTGAAATAATCCACACCACACATTTACTCCCCAGATGGTCTGAAAGTTAGTTTCCCTAACCCAGTGAGGGTTTTCAGGAGACCAATAATGCATATTGTGACGATTTACAGTAGCATTATTGTGAAACCTTGATTCGTCACTCCACAATATCTGGTTCAAAATGTTGGGATTTCGTTCCATTAAATCTTCAAAATGTGCTATTAATGTTATCCTTCTTTCGAAATCTCCAGCTCTAAGTTCCTGATGCAAATGAATTTTAAACGGATGAAAATTATAGGATTTTAGGATTCTTTGTACTGACGACTTACTAATATGAACCTCGTTAGCTAGGTTTCGCGTCGATATCTGGGGATGTACTTGCACATAAGCTAATACATTAATGCACATTTCTTCAGTTCTTACAGCAGCAGCATGTTGACGATGTTTGTCTTTTCCTGGAAATGACCCTTCTCTCATCCTAGTCTCAACATAAGAATATGTTTTACGTGATGGTTGTCGGCGCTCAGGAAACCTCTGTTGATACAAGTGTACAGCAGCACGAGAATTTTTTTGGCACTCACCAAAAATTAAAAGCATATCAACATATTCGTTTGGAGTGAATGTAAAGGGCATTTTGTCTGTTGTTTATAGCTAGCGAACAATTTCAGAAATGGTCTAAGCATATCGTTAGTTAGTTATAGGTAACAAAAAAAAAAAACAAAAACGAAGCAATTCTAATCAAAATAAAAAGAAAATACCAGGTGATACAAAATTAATGACTTTAACCACAACATTGGTTTTTAGTCTTTACCGGCTTTATGACTCTGTAAAGTATATCAAATATCATATCGTTGCATTCGGGACAAATTGAGTATTTATATCAGCGAAAAAAAATATAGGGGTGACATTTGAAAAAAAAAAGTTAGGGGTTGTTCCTATGCGGTGGATTGATGAATATAACTTTATGTAGTGGAATTTAAAAGGCTACTAGACAAATATTATTCATATTTTTTTTTACAATTTTATATCATTAAATAACCGAGATATCCGCTGGGCAAAAAAATCTGGGACACCCGGTATATTATTGACCATGGTAAATGAGTACTTGATTAAGGAACTGAGGAATTGTTTATGAAAAGTTGAACATAGGAAATAGAAGAAAAAATATTGGTACAAGAATAATAATAGAAAAAATTTAAAACTCATATTCTCTTTCCACTAGGAAACAATATAAAAAGAAGTATAGTATGGTTAATTAAATACATTAGAAAAGTATTTTAGTCAATAGACGCAAAGTTTAAAAAGTAATTTACAATCACAATTTAACAATAATTAACAAAATCATGAAGACAACACATACTTAATCATTAGACAAACAACATATACCGGGTGTTCAAATTAAAGTGTTACAGTTAAATATCGCCGAAAATATGCATTTTATAAAAAAAAGTTTCAGACAAAAGTACTACACTTTTTTGGGGAAAACATTTTGGTGAAATTAATTTTTTTATAGCTGACCATAATATGGCCGTATCGAGGTGGACTTTTTTTATTTCAAATTGGAACCACATTTTTTTTTACATATTCTTAAAGTTTATAAAAAAATAAGAAACTTAAAAAAAAAACATTTTTTTTTATTGGACTTTTACTTATTGAGTAACACCTACTTGAAAATTTTGCTGCGACATATTATGGTTAGCTATAAAAAAAAATTTAGCCAAAATGTTTGCCCCAAAATAATACAAAACTATCGACTGAAACGTTCTTTTATAAAAGGCGGTATTTAACTGTAACACTTTAATTTGAACACCCAGTACAATAATATAACTACTAAAATAAACCATTTTAGTAGTTTTTTACGTCGATATCAAAATTCCTCAAAATATCAGTATTAAATTATGTATAATTAAAATAGTAGATATTAAAAAGGGATGGTACAGATTTATAACTAAGTAGAGTACAGATCAGATAAAAGGCCATGGCAATGGGGTGGCCAGACGTCGAACAGTGATAAGCTGGATTGCAGCTAGCATATGGCCAAAAGAGGGTTTGCACTGCGTTTATCTTCTGGAGGCGGCGCTGCCCCGCGATTTATAGTTTATAGCTCGAGGCAGACTATGTATTTCCAAAGCTACGTTGCCAATTATTAAACGTTTTCGTAGTATTTTGATTTTACCGGTTTTTCTATCATTTATTCATTGGTAAATGTAATCGTTGGAGGAGTTTTGGAGGTAAAGAGTTTAATAATTTTGACTCTTACAAAAAACGACAAATTTAGTGACGCAGAATGATAAAATGGAAAAAGACGTCATTAAGTATTCCACTTCAACTAAACTACTAGTAGATTATAGTGCATTTTTAGACAGTGTATCTAGAAGTACCGAAGAAAATCTTTATTGTATTTTAATAATAAATAATTTACCTATAACAATTACAACAGTTCAGAGAATAATATAAGCTATGATGTACCGTAAACCGGGAGAACTTGGACAGGTTCTTGACATTATTTAGGCTCGCCCACCAAAATGTGTCAACTAGAAACCACAAAAAATTCACTTTTGTCCCCCACCCCTTTCCCTTTTTTTTGTCTCTTTTTGGTGGTAATTTCGACACCCTATGTATTTTAGCGAATTAATGAACTAGGAAAGCTCTTGGGTAACTTCGATACTAAAAAAAGTAAAATCAGGTTAATTTTATATAGTTATACTATATTTTAAAGGTCAGAAGTATCAGCTAAGAGTACAACAAAAGGTCATATGTTATAAAATGATTGTATTAAAATAAGAACCTTTGGTTTTTGGACACTTTTGGTGTAAAAAAAACAATTCACATTCTCTAAAAAGTAGATAAAACTAAAGGTACATTTTCAAAAAAAGTAAACAACGCAAACACACATATTGTATTAAACTTTAGGATACATTTGGTTTTAGGATACATTTGGTTTTAGGATACATTTGGTTTTAGGATACATTTGGTTTAAAAAATAAGTCAAATTTTCTAAAAACAAAGTAAACAAACAACATAACAAAATAAAAAATTATAATAATACTAATAGTCAGTCTTTAGTTATCATCCTCGCAAACATTCCTAATTCGTAATTCGCTCGGTTTGAACCATTATTACAATGTCCACAAATCCATTTGTTGTACGTTACGAAACCAAATTCAAGCCTTTGGATTATTGTACTATCAAGCAAATTGAGCACGAGGCACAGGAAAGCCATTCATAATAGGGGTCATTCGAACCAAAATTACAAATGCCATAGACCCACTTCAAGTAGGAGACGCAACAGATCCAATCATTTTTGCCAATGTAATTTTTATTTGATTTTTCTTTGTTGGCCACAGTCTTTTGTCTGAAGAATTGGGGACCTTAGTAAGTGCTTCATCTGGTAAAATGTCAAGTTCTTCGGCACGTGTAGAATTGCTGGTTTTATTTTCATTCATTTGTTCATCTGGTCTTGTGGTAACTTTCCTTCCCCTATTACGAACTGCTGTTTCTTCTTTGTAACCACGAGATTCCTTCAGAAACAGTAAAATTTAATTCAAACACCTTTCCGAATTTGAGTGTGTCGGTGAAAGTTTTGCCAAAACGGTTTCACGGCTAAAAGGTCTGTTAATCAAAATCCGAACCGCAGGTTATTTGCTGCATTTTATTTTATGTGTTCCCATAACCAGATTAACACCAATGAGAATTGCTTCTTCGGAATGGACGCAATTGCTTTCTTCAGCCATCCAAAACCTTCCTACATTTTGGTTTCATTGTAGCAAAAAACCTGATATCCAGCGGTTGCATTAAATGTGTAAATTTTTCCGGGAGGGTAGTCATGTAAATGTTATTATCTAAGGCAACTTCTAGAATGAGAGGTGAAAATAGGCGATGAAAAGTGCTGTGCGAGGTTCACGCCTATTACAATTTTTAATTCCCCTGGGGTGCTAATTTGTTTGGTATAAGGAAGCAATATTTTAAAAAACCACTTTTCAAAGATTATCATATCAAACCACCTACTTAAAGTTGAGTTATACACTGTTCCTTTAGACCTTTCAATCGTCCAGTTTTCATAAAGATGATGTGCTTTATAGACAACCATCGGGTGTAGCAAGTCATCTTTTGCTGTGCCGCAAACCATCACACTTACTGAAGTTCTCGAGTATTCCTAAACCCTTTCTACTTGGTGCGTTCCCCTGAGGACTTAAACTTTCTTAGCGCCGGGATCGTCTGTAATATTTGTTTCATCATATGACATTTTGCCGTAGAACATTTTGTAACTGATTTTGAATGTTATTAAAAACCTCGGTTACTTGTGGTGCACCAACCGTAGCTCGCTGGCGTTTAATATTGGTAGCTAAGAGAGTGCTTAAGTTGTTCCTTGCTGTAATGCAATGTACAAAATCTTCTTCAGGTTGATTATTCTTTCATCCTGAAATATATCTCCCGTGTTTTTGTCACAAATCTTGAAATAACCCGGCGAACATCTGCTTGCGTCATTGGGAAACCTCAATCACTTACAACCTGGAGAGATTTTGCTATCAATGCTTCTTCCTCTTGGGTCAGCACAAAAAAAAAGGAAGGAAAGGGGGAAGAGGCACCATCACCACCCCCGTAACTAGCAGCTACGGTCCTAACTCGTTCAGGTTAGAGTTTGGTTAGGATTTCCATAGGAGTAAGGATTTTCTATTCTTTATTGAAATTTTAATTTACAATTGTATTTCTTACGTTACAATTACGCCCGCCTTCTTCGTTTTTCGTAGTCCACTAGTGGTCCGCTGTGTTCTTTGGCGTTGGGTGGAGAGCAGGCTTGGCTAATGCCATTCTCATCGGGGTATCTTGTTAACTAACCCCAGGTTCCAACTATCAAGAAGATTCAGAAATTTTTGTGAGATATTGGAAGAATATATTGAAAAGTGTTAACTCCGGTTTCCAAAGAGTGATAATTGTAGAAAAAGAATAGATGGGAGAAAGGAAATTATTATATTATTTACAAAAAATTTAAATAGTAAGAAAATGTCTATAAACTTTTACGTTTCCCTTTTGGGGAAAAGTACTCTGGCTTCTCAGGGGAAGTCGTCAGGTTCGAATTGAGCTAAGTGTGGAAGGTGATCAATAAGGTTTAGAAATGCAGTAGGAGGATGAACTGGATTTTCCCCAAAATGAACGTCCAGCAGAAATCTTTTGTTGTCAAAGTTTCGACAAAATAGGATATGATGTACGGGTGTATCTTCTACGCCACAATTTATGCAGTTTGGACTGCTTTTCCTATCCAGTGCAGGTGGATCATGGAATTTCCGTGTTCGGATAGGACGTGTACCACTTTTCGCTTGACTGGTTCTGTGCTGGAGGAGAGCCAATTCTCTATATTTGGGATGAGTGTGTGAAAGTGCCTGCCTTTGGTGGTGTTGTCCCATTCGACTTGCTATGTTCGTATCAGAATGTGTTTTATCTCCAGTGATACCGCCGTCCAGAATCTGTAGTCTACTGTTACTATGTGGTTTCCTACGAAGTAGGTCGATCCTGTCTTCTTTAGTTCAGCCAATGATTTGAGGAACATCAAATGTTAATGTAGTGGAGGTTGTTTCGCCAAAATACATAGAGTCTCAGCCGGTGTGGAGCTGTATGCTCCTAGGATAACTTTGAGACAAGTTGCTTGTGCCGACCTGATTTTGTTTTTATTTACCACGAAGTTTATCCTTTGTCCCCAGATTGGTAGCGCGTACGACATGATGGGAATAATTGCGTAGGTATATATGTCACGTAGAGCATTGTGGAATTTGTCGATTCGTCCCCAATTTCTACTTAGTGTTCTTCGAAGGAGTTGAAAAATGTTCCTGCACTTGTCCGTTATATATGATATGTGTTCCCCAAAGGCTAGTTTATGGTCCAGTATCAAACCCAGACATTTGATGGATTGGACTTTTTGAATTGGCTTATCGTTGTATCTGATTACTGGGTTTCTTGCAAGGGATAGGTTAGAAAATACGATGTATTTAGTTTTGGCTTCAGATATTGTTAATTTGTTTCTTGCCACCCATTGTGATAAAGTTGTCATGCCCTTGCCACGTTCTCCAGTTCTCGTCTGCTTGTACCTGTTATCGTGATGGTGATGTTGTCTGCGTATGCTGCGACGTTTACGTTTGTCAGCCAGTGGGTGGTAAGAAGTGAATCCATAACCACGTTCCAGAGCGTTGGTCCCAATACAGATCCTTGAGGGCATCCTTTGGTAAATGGCTTGTTCACAGTAGTGTGTTTAGAGGAGTAGTCTACATTTATATTTAGGAGATAGCTTTTGATTATGTGTAATAGCGTGCTTGATATGCCCTTTTGGTTTAGTTCCGTGTTAATAATTGGCCACCATAAGTTGTCGAAAGCTCCTGATATGTCTACAAAGTTGGATAGGCAGTGATTTGGGCTCTTGTGTATACTATTTGTTATTTCTGCGAGAGCCATTACACTCGAATTCCCCTTTCTGAATCCATATTGTGCATCGCTAAAGAGTTGGTTTTCACGCTTTTCTTGGTGTAGCTGGTTTAAGAGGATTATTTCTAAGATTTTCCCTAATTATGGCAGTAGGGTTATCGGCCTTAGTGATTTTGGATCTGCTGGATCTTTATCAGGGCTTTTAAGGATTGTAACAAGTTTACCTTTCTTCCATTTTGTAGGAAAATATCTTAGTCTGAAGCATGCTTGGTACATCCGTGTTATTTGTCTTTTGATGTATGGATATGCAAGTAGGATGATAATACCGTGAACCCTGTCGCCGCCTGGGGCTTTGTATGGAGTTATGCTTATAACCGCAGTGTCTACCATGTCTTCAGTAATGGTTACCTCGAGGTTTTCATCGCCATGTGCTTGAGAAGCTTGATCTCGTATTTCTCTGTCCATATTAGAGTCGTCGTCTGGCATCAGTTTGCTTAGTATTTCTGCTAGTGTTTCCTCATGTGCGACGGTAATAGAACCGTCCCCCTTGACGACACTGCTCATAACGTTCTGGGTTTTAATCTTGTTTGCGGCGAGCTTATAGACTGTGCCCCATGGATTTCGGGAAAGCTGTTCATCGAGGTAGTTTTTCCACGAGTTTTCTTTGGCAGTTCTGATTTCGTTTTTTATATGCCCATTTGGATCGAAGATAAGCATCTTTGTCTGCTTGATAGTCTAGGCTTCTTCTGCGTTTGCTTTGGTAGCTGTTTCTTAATCGAGCTACTTTGCTCTTTCTGTCGTTTAGATTGTTGTTCCACCAGGGCGTGGTTTTATTTTCGCCTTTGGACTCTCTGCAACTGCGTTTCGTTATCTCTAATATACTATCTGTTAAGGATTCGATGTATCTGTCAATGCAGGGAATATCAAAAAGGGGGGAGGTTGCTTAGCTCCTCGTTTACTCTAGTAGCCGATTCTGCTAGTCTCTCTAGTTGAACATTTCTAATGTTGTGTCCTCTAGATATTTCAACATCTTGGTCGGTTTCCTCTAGCTTGATTAAGATTGGCCTATGGTCGCTGGAGTTTCCTCCTTCTATTACCTTCCAAGTGGTTAGTTTGTTCAAGAGCTGGCCTGACATAGCAGTGAGATCGATATTTTCTTCTCCATTTGCTGTAGAAAACGTATATGGTTCACCTGCTTTATTGGCGGTGTATAAATTTGATGCACTTAGGAGTTCTTCAAAAGAGAGTGACCAGTGGCGGTTTGCCCGTAAGGGCACTTGGGCACGTGCCCTAGTATAATAAACAAACAAAAAATAACTTACATATTTTATATTTTCCTTAAAGCCTATTATTATTTTATCTGTTATTCAGCGCAAACTGCGTTGGCACGACACTGGACGACCGGGCGTTGAGCGACGTTCTGAGAATTCCGAAATTAAGATGGGCACAGGGCACAGTAAATGTGTGCCTCTGTTGTTTTATCTCTCATTATGATGCGAAAAACAAGGACAACGACAATATTGCTTAGCAAGAAATGAACACATGCGATGGATTATACGTCACAGGCAGGGCGCTGTCCCATGGCACAGATTACCTAGACCAGATACGAATGTACGCAGCGGCTTCTTTACCGGCTCCCTCACAAGGCGATGAGGTGCGCGTTTGTTGGACCATTGGAATAGTTAAGAATTAAAACTACAAAGAAAAATAACTTTTTTTTTATAAAGCAGTCAAAAATATGATGAAAAAAAAATCAATAATATTTATAAATGGGACAAAACTTTAATTTTTCTTTTGGTTTTGTCTGACTTTTTCGAGGATTTCAAATCTCTGTTTGCATATTTAAGAGTATAAAAAATATTCTGAGTCTTATAAATAATTTAATGGTGTACATTTTCGCAAAATGTTGGCAAGGATGACCAAATTCTATTTTGCTCATCTCAAAAAGGTATGCGTTGGAAATTCCAGGCTTAGTTGACAAACTATCAAATAGAGTTATAAATATTTTTCTAATTTGAAAATATAAAAGAGAAATTTTTCGCTGGGAGATTTTAAATTGCCAAACACCTTTTCTTCAGAGTCGTATGCTTTAAAATGCGTTAACAAGTTAGAATTGTTAAGTAAATTGCATTCTTCTGAGAAATTTACGCAAATTTCGCAAGAGTGGATATGTAATGATTTTTTGATTAAATAGCCAAATACATCGTTAAATGCATTTTGAGTGGTCACATTTAGCTCCCTGTAGTCACATTCAGAAATCGTTGTTGCCCCAACTGATTGTTTTAAAATATATATAATTCTCATTAAGCGGAGATCTTGTTTTCCTAAGGGAAAAATGAATCCCGGGATTCCTTTCCAGTGTGTGCCCCACTGCCGCTAGTGCCCACGAGCCGCCACTGGTAGTGACTGTCATTTTTGAGGCAGCTGATGAGGGTGTCGAGGACCATGTTCCATAGTAGAGGTGATAGCACCCTTCCTTACAAGCCTCTTATGTTTACTTTTTCTACACTTATGTTTACTGCTCGCTTTGAGAGCATGTTATGTATCCATCCACTAACTATCTGTGGAACATTCCTGTTGGTCAGTGAGTGTATTATATTTGGGAAGGTGATTTTATCAAAAGCTTTTTCCATGTCTGTGAAAACACCCAAGGCGAACTCCTTATTGTCCAATGATCTCTCTATCCGGCCAGCAACTGATGAAGGGCTGAATCAGTATATCTGCCTGGGGTGTATGCATGTTGGTTTGAGTGTAGTGGTGTTGTTGTAATCACCGCATCCCTTATGTAGCTCTCGCATAGCCTTTCCAATGTCTTCATGGAAAACAATGTCAGACTAATTGCTCAGTATGTTTTTGGGACAGTGTAATTCATCCTTCCAGGTTTGGGTGTGAATACCACTTTTACTTCTCTCCATTTTTTTGGGATATACCTCAGAGTCAAAGAGGATCTGAATGTACCCACCAGGTGCGGTGTAAGTTCTTCCAGACCCTACTGAAGTAGGGCTGGATAAATACCGTCAGATCCCGAAGACTTAAATGGAGAGAAGCTGGATAATGCCCATCTAATTTTTTCATCGTCTACAATGTATTTGGCAGTTTGCCAATCATAGACATATGTGTTGTATTCTTCCTCTGCCCAGTCGGCCACGTCTGTGATGACTAAGTCAGGGAAGTGTGTTGACAGCAGAAGTTTGATGCTATCTTCGAGGTTGGCAGTTTCTATACACAGAAAATTATAAACTAATATTTCACCCTGTATACGAGGCTTTTTAGAGGACGTGTCAAATTTAGAAATAAGGAAGACTTATGGAATTATCTCGTTGTCTGCCGGTTTGTTATATTCGTTATCCATGGACACTATTTGAAGTATTATATAATTAAAATTTGATACGGTTGTTGCAATGTAGAGGGTGGTATAGAGGCAATAGTTAAAAAAGTATTTTTTAATTTTTTCTGATGCTATCGTTCACGTTTTTTTAAGTGTTAATACTTTTGTTTGCATTACTTATCATTATTACTTAAAAAAATACTTCAAAAGCGTTAGAGTGGAACAATATCTAGTGAATTGATTCGAACAAATGTATTTGTCTAAACTGAAAAGGTAACCCTCCCTCGTATTAGAAAATTATTCATCTAATTTTATATAAAACATAAACATACTTTGCAAATAACAAACTTTCAGTTTCTGCGAATTGTAATCGTGCAACGTTGGAACGAGCCTATATTGGTCGACAACTGATCGGAAGATTATCAGAGCTTGATTTCGGCTAAAATGCAATTAGCCGTACTGAATGATAAGGTGCGCGTATTGATTTGTAACTTAATTTCGGTTTAATCGAATAATAAATTGAGTACAGATCTCATCGGAGTATTAAGCCGCTGTCAAGTGTATAGTTTATATTGGCTTTATACTAGTAAACTTAATGGAACTTGGAACTGACTAAACGAATGCGACTGTAATGACCATTACTTAAGTACAATGATAATCAAAAGTGTGGTGCTGGTATTTATTAAACCGGATCAGGATCTGAATAACTGGCTTACGGGCAAATTATTATAGTCCTTATATTACATCCTGTGTAATAATTATATTTTTTATATACTCGTCTTTTTTTTAAGGTGAAAACAAAATTTCTTTAAATTTGAGCATTTTTTTTACGCCTTTTTCGGTAAATTTTATATACAGTGTGGACGTATAGGTTGGAATAAATTCGGTATTTTTCTGTCTAACATTATTTTAGCAAAATGCTTTTACAGGCCAATTTTTATTTTCAAATGTGCGTCTTAAGTTACAATTGGATATACTATCCCAGTTATGTCTGAATTTTTTTTGTTTGTAATTTTTTTTTTATTAAAAATAGGATAATTGGGACATATGTTTAAAGGTTTATTAAAAACAAAAAAATGTAAGAAGTCAGAAAAACTGGTGTCCTTTCAAAAGGACAGTAGGTAAATAACATATTAAAAATTAATTAAATATAAAAGCACAAACTTTCGAATTCGTTTACATTAAAAATAGGTAAATTTTATAACTTTAGGTTGTATGGTAGGGTTTGAAGCAGATAACATGCAGAGATTCATCACATTTTTCACACCTGGTTGACACTTTCTTGTGGCAAAGACAGCACCGAGTTTGCTTTTCTTGTGTAATAATCATATGGTCCATGCGATCGTACCTCGAATAAATATTTTTCAGAGACGATGATTGGGATCTCTTTGCAAATTTTCTTTGATGCCGTTCCAAGATGGCAGCTGCCACTCTCCTACGAAATGACAAGTTATCCAATTTTCCTCGTTGTCATGTGGAGTTGCCTAGCATTATGGTAAGCCAAATCTAACATGAAGTAATAGTGGAATAGGAATACCACTTTTTTCCTCTAAAGGCCACTCGATATAAGCTGATATTTTGGTCTGCCCTATCAACTCCATCCATGTGTTTATTATAAACAAACAGGTTTTCTGGCTGATCCACTATGATCCTTTTTTTCTTTTTCACTGAGTATCTACTTACAAGATGAACTGGAGTTACAGGAATACTGTTCGATGCTAAACTGACAATGCTATTATCATTCCATTCTACTACAACTGTACCATTCTCATTTGACTTAAAAGCCATGAATTCATGCTCTTTCTTTTTCATTTCAAAATTGCTTATCAATTTGCAGTTGGATGTCCTGTTGTCTCTAATGGTACCAGTAATGCGAATATCTCTGCTTTTTAATTCATCTGTCAGGAGGATTGTTGCAAAAAGTTGTCACAAAAGATATGGTATGGATACTTTTGAATTGAAGGTCCCAAGCTAAATTGTTGGTACCCTTCTCTAATCTCATTTCCAGCGCTTGATAAGGTTCAATCCAGACTACGTAACCCTTATCTGTGGTACCTGTTAATATTTTATAACCGTACCTGATGGGCTTACCTCTTATAAGTTGCTTGCACACATGCATGCCATAATATGGTACCATAAACTCATCGACGTTGTGATTCTCTGATATAGGAGCATACATTTGAAACACCGTATTCATTTCATTTATCAATGGTCGCATCTTTGCATATATATCCGATTAATCTAATAAACAATGTAAATTGCTTAATACATATTCAAATCTATCTCTGGATAACGCATTTACAGCCAAATCTTTACTCGTGTCCTTATTATTTTCCCAGAACATTCTGTTCCTTGGAACCAGCACGTATCCGCTAAGCAATAAAATTAAAAAAAAAACTATCTATTTCGTCTTTTGCTATATTAGCTGGTTTATCATGTTGAGTAGTGTACTTATTGGAATGTTCCACAAATAGATCAATGGCGTGATCCCAAAAACAATGAAATAGTTCGACTGGCGTATTTTCATTTGAACAATCTTGTATGGGGGGGAACTTCCACTTCTGGGTTTTGAATGTCTCGTTTCTGCCAGTTATAGGTTCTTTTTATTGGCGTCTTTCTACTCGTTTTTTGATTTCTAACAACGTTATGAAAGCGGTCGATCATCATTGGAGTCACTTTCTCCTCAGCCTTGAGATTGTGCTATTGAATGTTTTCTAAACAGCTCTGCTGGAGCTCGTAATTGAGATGCAGGTAAATTGTTGATGTTCAATCCTCAGAATCCTTATTAGTAAGGGGGTCGTAGGCATTTACTGGAGGTATAATGGCTATTTCTACCTCTTCTTGATCGTCATCATGGGTTTCTTTGAGAGACCTGATAATTTCATCTAAGCTGAGTCTCCTATAAAAAATCTATATTTGCCTAGTGTCCTTCTAGAGGAACACTTACTAAATTAAATGTATAGAAAAAAATTATTAAACAAGAAAAAATATGAAAACATGAATAAGACTTTCTCTTATAAACAGCACATAACTTATATCATGAAAAAAGTTTCTATTAATAGGTTCTATAATTATTTACTCATCTTACTGGTCACAAATCAATTGGTGTACTTACTTTTTCACAGAAATAACTTTAACAACTGCTTCTCATCAGATGTAAACAGACAGACTGAAGAAATCGCTAAAATGGAACCTTTAGTAAGATTGTTAGCAGTGCCATCTCTTAAATAAAGAATGAACTTTTCAAAATGTGGGCAAGAATACTATAATTTTCGATGTCCTTTTAGAAGAACAGTAGGCAGATTTGGGTTAACAATCAAACCATTGTATAAAGAACTAATAGTAGTCTCACCTTATGGAAGTTTCATTGGAGCGAAATGAAAACTACCAATAGATGGCGCTAGTGAATTTGGATAAGTCGATATTCGTTTGCAGTCGCTTGTTTTGAAGTGGGCGGAGTTGACGGTCCAGCTGAAATTTTTGCGGATGACGGAGACCGATCGATGTGTATTTTTAGCTCTTAGATGAAATTTTATTCACTCGTGATTCATTGTTTGGACTACCTATTTTCTAGGTAATGGTTTATATTGTGCGTTAGTGCTTTAACGGGTAGTAGTTATTGTGAATTAGTTGTGTTTATTTTTTATTACTGAATTATTTTACTGTTAATAAAGGACGAGTTCCCAACAAAAGTACATGATTTATATAAAAAAAATTAAATTATAGTCTAAATAAATTTTTGGAAAGTGTCAAAAATGTTTACCGAATTCAGTAAAATACTGAAAAATTAAAATATTTTACTCATTAATAATTTTTGAATTTTCAACTTTAACACCCTGCATTTCGAAAACGGTACCTATTTTTTTCTCTAAGCATATTTCGTTTAATCGTTTTATTTTTAATTGATATAGGTTATGATAAATTAGTTAACCATTAATTATTGTTTTAGAAATTAGAATTAAAAATTTGTGTATTTATATAGTCTAGTTAACAAGTGCTTTTTGGGTCAAACTTTTTTCTCTGCCTCCGAAAAATATGAACGATATGTCATTCGATTCCAAATAGCGTGTAGATGATTTTTGAAAAAATTCAAGAGTCGCTTGCAAAAATTGCTAAAGTTATAAACAATTAACTGAAAAAAAAAAAAAAATGGATTTGGTTTTTTGAAAATATGTCAAAAACTATTTGACATTTTCCGAATTTGAAACCGATCAGAGCCATTGAAGTCATTCTTAGTCTCACTCCCCTTGATATTAACGTCAAGGAGGTTGCTTTAATGTTAATGACACGCCCCCGCACGGTTGAAATAGAACCTGATGTAGGATCAGGTGAGAAGCTCGATACGCTTCCACTGCTTCAAGCAAACATGAACTCCATCTTACCGAGATATATCTTTCATAAGCAATATAAAGTTATAAAAGAACAAATAGATGAGCCGAACGTGGCAGGTACGATTCATATCTACACCGATCGTTCTAAAACAAAACAAGGCTCAAGATGTGGAATATACTCCAGATCCTTAAACCTGAACATAAAATAAGCTGTGAGCAATAATGCCAATGTAGTTCAAACTGAGCTCACGGAGATTCTCATAGCAGCAGAAGAAATCAACAGAAATAATATCACTGGAAGAAACATGCTCATCTATGCAGATAGCAGATAAACACTACTTACTCTGAACATACCACGAATTTATTCAGTGTTACGTTACAAAGTTATGATTTAAAAACATATTTTGCACCAGATGATACGTTAACTTTCTAACCCTTACCTGGGTCTCATTGTAAAAATCCTTATAATAGGAATTCTTACAAGCCTCAGGCCTAGCTCAGATCAGAATGGGTCAGTGGGATTCGTTTAGAATTTACCTTCAAGTCAATGACAAGGTCTTTAATTAAAAAGACTTAAAAGAATTCAATTAAATTAATTTGGGTGCCTTACCTTTAGATGTACAATCAAAGTAAATTTGCCATTTACTTGTCAGTTGAAAGTAAGGAAAATGAAAGAACTTAAATTTTAAAACAATTAATCGGCTTTAATTTAAAATTCATTCATTTAAACAATTAATCGGCTTTAATTTAAAATTAATTCATGAATGAGTGATATTAACAATAAAAAAGAAAATGAAATTTATTGGTTTTAACAAATTTTACGGTTTACGTTATTTGACTGATAATACGTTTAAAATAAAAATTGACTAGTATAACTTTGACTCAAAAATTGTGTGTGTGGTCCTGGCCGATACTTATCTTGTGTGTTTCCGGATTTCAACGGTCGAACTGGTCCGTGTCCCTCTCTTAACTGTAGGTCAGCCTACGATGACTTAGACATATTCTGCAGTTCTAGATGTAGCTCATCCTACGATGATGTCTTTACAGAGCCAGTTCCTTAATTTTTAAGAAAGAAAAAACGTGTCAGTTACAACAAAAAAAAACGTATCTTTCCATTGCTTAAAAAAAAAACATATGGTCAGCCATAAAAGCTTACTATTTAAATTAAACATTTTTAAATTGAACATTTCAAGTTTACAACAATAATAGATATTTGCAATAGTATTTAAATTAAAATACATGAAGAATGGAAAGATTTTTTAAAATAACTGAGAAAAAAAATATAAAATTAATGGCAGCCATTTTGTACATTTTGTAGATTGTGTACCATGTGGTTCTCATATTACGCGGAAATCTCGAAAATAAATGAATGAAATAACTCACAGATAATTTCACGAGGATATACACACATACTAAAATTAATTTCTACTATTCATTATAAAAAAAAATGATTCAGTTACCTTAGTTAGTTCGGAAACAAAGCACTAAAACCAACCGGTTTATTTGGCAGCAAAATTGAAAAGAATTCAGAAAACGACCGAATGTGAAACGTGAGTATTCCACATCCACAGGTAAGCCAGGCGTGCGCACAACCTCTGACAGTGATTATTGATTTTTAGAGATGGCGCACCATTGGTTGAGCCATAGAATGTCTCATACAGAGATAATTTCCCCGAATTAACATAATATCCATATTTCCAAAAACGAGGGGCACTCAAAAAGTATTAGAATATATTGGAATATTTGAACTATAATAATAATAATAATAATAATAATAATAATAATGAATAAAATATTGTAATTATTACAAGGGAGTGACGATTACAACGTAACATCGGGGTAAGTACTAAAATATCACAATGCTTTGGCCGAAGTATACATCATCAATGTGGTTAATTTAGGATGGATCAGAAGTCACGCCAAGAAGGTAGCCAACCAAATACTTTTTGGACCTGGCCCTTATATTGGACTGACAACATCGGTAGTGACAAACCTGATTTAAGAATATTCCCTTGTGAAATTCAAGGAAAGATGGGATGAAACAAAAAGCTGCAGACTTGCCAGGGAGCTTTTAAGTTATCCTGACAACATTATAGCGAACAAATACTTGACTATGACTAACTGGACATTGCCAACTACGGAAGCATCTCCATATCATATGGCTGTCAGAATATGCACTCTGCAGAGAATTGAAAGAATTGGCTAACACCGGCAGATATAAGAGAAGCACCTCTTGGTGACGTCAACTACTTACATTAAATCTGTAGGCTGGCTCACGAGCTAGAAGGTGACTATCTACTTAGAAGGATACACAATGGGCCTAGTGAGGTCTAAGTGCCGTGGGTTAACCCACCCTCCACACATTACAGATACAGAAGATACTAAGCTAAAGAATAGTGGTGATACAACTGATTTATTTTATAAAGAGTGCTTTGAAACATGTATTAAATATGACTAATTTTAAGTTCACTTTACTCAATTTTTTAAAATACAACACCCTGTATATTATTTTAGCATACAATTCTTTATAGTTTTGCCTATCCAATGATACCAACATGGTAGCCAACCACACATTTGCAGGGTGTCCCATCACTGTGTTTTATTATTGGAAATACGAAGAAATTTTGAATATAAAAGTTGTATGACCATATTTATTGATTCTTAAATATACAGGTGTTCCATAAACGAGGTGCTGACAAGCCTACACTGTTTTAAAGCAAAACGCTCTGCAAGTAGTATATAGTATATATATTTGATCGTTTTCACATCGTCAAAAAACAATTTTAATTGACTTTATTCATTGTCTGTGTTGTATATAGGGTATGTCAAAACGCGAGGTTACGACCCTTAATGACCTACATTATTTTTTTAATGTGTAGATTTTCGATAGAGGGTCGTTGAAAAAATATGCTGTAAAACTCAAGTAGATTGTCCGCATTGTACACAGATGATTGAGCACTTCGCCTACGATGTCATGCTTCTACTTCGCCCTCGTGCGATATGGTCATCATATACACTTTTGTTGCACAAACTACTATTTAAATTTAGATGTTACTGTTTTTTTCAATTGGGCATTAGCTGAGAGGGTGGGTTAGGTACATTTATTACTTATTATTTTTAAAGCTAGCGGATATTTCCGTGTTAGTTTATCTAATAACATAACTGATATGCAATAACCATGAAATTTGATTGCATTGAGCTAAAGCTCTATATAATGTAACGTCAATGTTAAACTTCCTTTAATACCGTTAAACTTATTGTGGAAATTATTTCCTCTGGTATTTCGTGGTATATCTCAATCAGTGTGAAAACGACGTTCGGAGCTATAAAGTAGGTATCGCGTGTTGAAATTTCAATTTACAGTCCCTGCTAGTCATTTTGTGTTATTTTCATCCAGCCAAAGCTGAAATATGGCCCAGACACTTTTTAAATTCGTGCTATGCAACGTCAGTTTTCTCTTGAGGTTGAGGGACGTACCGTGTAATTTTAATCTATAATACACCAGGATTTACAAGAATTAAACGAGTGACAAATCCTTTAAATTATAGTGTTCGAAGCGTAGACAAAGAAAAATCAGAAACTTCTGTCTAAAAGTATAAAGCTATAATCGATATCACTTATTCGGGTATTTGTCGTAAGCTCTTCCGGTGTTAGATTCGGTAGTTATATGTATAATACCTACTAAGTACTGTACAAAGAAAAATATCTCTTTGTTTTAAGGTAAATTTAAATATGCCATCACTACGTTATGGTTGTACAAAAAGAAGCCACATCTGTAACATACAGAGTAATATAGGGTTAACAGGACATAAGCATGTAAAAAAGTAATTGAACCGAAGGTTCCGATAGGTATGTCGTGTGTTACCAAGGTTCCGAAATATAGTTTTAAAAACTCAATATAATAATAATTGTGAAAGGCATCTTGGTGTCTCAATAACAAATAACAAGAAATGATTTGAAAAAAGGAATATATCGATTACAAACAACAACTAAATAAATTAATTACTATTGCTAAAACTAACTATTATAATAAACTTATAGAAAAGAAACAAAACTCATCAAAAAATATGGAATCTAGTAAATTCAATATCAAGAAAAACAATAAAACGCAAAATCAATAATATTAAAGACAATAAAGGCAAATTGATAAATGAAGAAGAGTCCATATGTGAATTGTTTAATTCCTTCTTTATAAACAAAGGACGAAACTTAGCAGATTCTATGGAAAAACCAAGATATTACAAAGAAAACAAATCTGTAAATTGTAATTCCATCTTTTTTACACCCACAAATACTATAAAAAAGCACCGGGTTGGGATGGAATTAAAGCTGATTAATTGCATGGTGTTGTCAGAATCCGCAATCTGCAGGGGCTGCGAACAAGAAGATGAGACCATAGAGCATATCCTCTACGATGGCCCGACGCTCTTATTTATTAGATTTGTGTTCGGAGAGTATCGGCTAACACCGGCTGATATGAGAGAAGCGGCACCTCTTGGCGACGTTGTCAACTACATTAAATATGTAGGCTGATTCACGAGCTAGGAGGTGCCTATCAATTTAGGAGGATGCACAATGGACCTAGTGAGGCCTAAGTTCTGTAGGAGGTATCCCACTAACCACACTTTACAGATACAGAAGATAGGTACTATTTAAAGATTTTCACGGAAATTTAAAAATTTATATGGAAATATGTTTATTATCTTCAATGAATATATAGGGTGTTTCGTAATGATATTAAAATATTTTAACAGGAAAGTTTTCTTATAAAATTTTGCAGTTTGGATCTTCTCTGTCGAGATATTAGGTCTCAAAATGGCGAAAAAAATTGAAACTATTTTTTCTTAAAAATAGACTTAAAATTTGTCATTTTGATACACGTTATCCTTTTGTCGAACTCTATTTTGTGATAATATCTATTCTTTCTGTTCCAGTTTCTAAAGGATAGAAATCAGCATCTTTTTTTATTTCATTCGGAAATTTTTTAACTCTTGTAATTTTTCGTGTATTTAACATTCTAGATTCAACAAATAAAAATAATTTATCTGGACGATTTAATAAAAGAGAACCCAAATTGCAAAATGTTATAGGAAAGACCCCTCTTAAATGATTGGTAGAACCCTGTTAAAATATTGGAACATGATTACGGAACACCTTGTATACATAGTTACTTTTTCAGTTAGGAATTCCCACAAAAAATTTTCATAAGTATTTTGTGGAAATTTCAAATTTTTCACATAAATATGAGTTTCTGCAGAATATTTGGTATTATATTTTAATCACTTTTTCAGATCCAATTTTCCTTAAAAAATTAAAGTCAATCAAAAATAAATACGAAATCTAGCTTCTGCGGATTTCACCCGTTTTTATATTTTTTTTTGCTATTTTACAAAAAAAATTAGAACTTACAAGTACATTCGTTTAAGTATTATATTTAAAAAAGTCTCTGACACTATTATATTCGTACTTTTCTTTGGCTTTCATACGATAAACCTCCAAATACCTACCAGACCATCCGTCGTGCCCAAAGGTAGTGTCTCTTCACAAAGGAGAATTTCTTCCCTCATGGATAATAACTCCGATGATTTACGACAAAGAATGTGTTGCCCCCCCGGGGGGCGAGCACACCACCTCAGCCCGAGCCTCGTCGGCCCAAAGCGCTAGCGCTTCTCTGTCGGCCCCGATTATCTCCAGTGACGGCTTTATTAACCAAGAAAAAAACCATCTCGAGTTATTACAGTAAGATATGTGACCGTGACTCTTTGTTGTGGTTCGAAATAAGCCCAGCGATTCGTATAAATAAACATATATCGCGTCTGGGGTCGACTGTGAAAAATTCATAATCATTTGCAGGTTTGGGATCGTAAACCATACGAATGTAATACGAAATGTTGGGGGTTAATTCAATAAAATACATTTCTCATTGTGTAGGCATGAGCACAAAATTATAGGCCAGTACTAAAAGATCTTTAATCATTAAGATATTTGACGTTTTACAAATTAGAATTTTTAAAATTAATCAAATTATGAAATGTTGGAGATCGAACCTAGATCCTCGCGTTTACTACTAGTCGCCTTACCTGTTAGGCTACCGAACTAATAGCCACAATGATCAAATTGGCAATTTTAAGTCACACTGTATAGCCTTCCCTCTTTTGTAATTGTGGACCTCATTCTCTTTATTTTAAATTTATTGTTACAAGAAATTTTTTGTTTAATCCAAAACCATTATTTTTATTTAAATTAGCGGAAAGTAGCACTCAATGATAGTAAAAAATATATTTGTCCATACAAAAAGTCTCAATAAGGATATAAGGGATCTATAAAATACTACGGGGTTGCGCAAAAATATTAATGTAGAAAACATTCAAAAGTTACAAAACAATGTTCTTAGGCATAGTTATTACAAACAAGTCGAGAGATCTGCAATAAAACAAAGAAATTCTGTAAAAGGACATGTCAGCTTCAAAGCACTGCAAACGTTGAATACATAATTAGAATCAACCGTAACTCTTTCAACGCTCATTTAAAATTTAAATATAAAATACAGGACACTAACAGGACTCTTAACTCGGCATGTCCCAGAAATGGAATATCTAAACCAGAGGTTCCCAAAATCTTTTGTTTCATAGACCACCTTCAAAATCTACAGTGACTCACTGCACAAAACCAATTAATTCTTACAAATTTTATTTAGAAAACGTCCCATTCGCAGTGGTAAAAAGAAATATAGAAAATTTCCTTGTGTTGTAGGTATTTATTTAAATTTAAATATATAAATTATTACACTATTAATTATTATTGTTATAATAACCGTCGTAATATAATTAAAATTAAACACTTATAACGTAATGCAATATTCGTATTTATATTGGTGAAGAATCAAACACGTTCATGCAAGATTGCAAGCACATACACCACAAGTCGTATTAATTTGCACGTCTGAACAAGCGTAGCGGACGGGACGGCGGCCGGCGCGGCAACGACAAGTCTCGACGCGTTGTACTGAATATGGAATATGCAAGTTTTTACAAGTAACAGTCGCTGATCTTCTTAAAATATTATCTGCATATATTGATAAGAGAAGTCAAGTATACATTTTAGTAACTAAAATGTTGACTGTTTATATTACAAACAGTTGAAGTTTTTTACAAGAATTTCATCATCACATGGAAAAATGAGTAATCAATTGTTTAATAGTATATTGCTTCACTATCTAAACCAAATTAATTTTCATGCACCCCCGCTTACGATTGTGGACCCCCATTTTTTATTACGCCCGACGTAGACCCTCTGGGGGTCCACCTGGACCACTTTGGGAAATATTGATCTAAACCATCGTTCATAAAAGTAGTTGGATCACTCTGACTGAAACCTTTGATCTTTTTTGAACATTATTTTGCCTAAGAATTCATGGGAAATAATCGTTGGCCGTCTTTCTTATGAACCGTATGAATAATGACAGAGCTATATCGCCTGCCGGATACCTGCTGGTGTAACCTACCAAATATCCTATGCAACTTCCAGAGGGGAATTGCCTAAAATTAAACTTTAAAAATAAAAAAAATACTTTACCAATTAAATTTAGTCTACTATGATTACACAAGTTTCGGTTGTTCCGGTGTCAACTTTCGGGCCTTCGACGTCGCTAGGGAGTGAATAGCTATAACAATTCCGGAAATAGTATACAAATCAAAGGGCGCTAACGGGGTCTTTATATAGTGGCCAAACTATGTTCTTATTTCCTCATAAACCTAGTAAACGAGGAGAGAAGTAAAAGACAAACCTCAACTTATGTTTCTTTATAATTAATTTATCAGTTTACCCAATAAATACCAAGATTAACAATTATTATTATTTAATATTAAAGAAACTAACAAATCGAATGTTTGTCAACAAACAAACTCAAAAATTAATGTTCAAGAATTATCTCTTAAAACAAATAAAATATTTAAATTGTTCAAAACTTTATACGAAAATTTACCTTACGGCTTATTTTGAATTCATACCAAAATAAACTAAAATAACTAAATAAAGTAAGAAATTAAAAATGTATTTGTTATATATGTAATAAAAGAAAGATATTCATCAATAAATGGCACAGTCAGTCGATTGCTTGGTATCAGGCGAAGGACGATTTGCGCAAGATATTTAGCAAATATTGTAAGATATTATTTTCTACCTTTTTAGACATTATGTAGCATACCATAAAATCAAAAATATAAATCAATATGTGCATATCCGCACCTATATATATAAACATCAACGTTTAATGTTGAAACACAATATACTTTTAACACTCTGCAAATTGGAAGAAGTTACCTGCTTAAGTAATAGTTAAGACCAAATTATTTACAAAGAAAAATATAAAAAATCATAATATACTACTATAAAATAAATAAATCATAAAACACAAAAAATAATAATAACACATAAAAGACTACCTCCAGATTGGAAGAGGTTTATTTAATCTCTGCCCCAAAAGTTAGAATTGTTAAGTAAATTGCATTCTTCTGAGAAATTTACGCAAATTTCGTAATGATTATTGATTAAATAGCCACATACATAGTTAAATGCATTTTGAGTGGTCACATTTAGCTCTTTGTGACATTCAGAAATCGTTATTGCCCCAACTGATTGTTTTGAAATATATTTAATTTTCATTAAGCGGAAAAAACGAATCCCGGGATTCCTTTCCAGTGTGTGCCCCACTGCCGCTAGTGCCCACGAGCCGCCACTGCCATAAAATCGAATAATATCCTAACCGTTTGCAAGAATATTGGCGTAACTACACTAAAGAACCTATCGGATTTGTAATACTAGTCAATTTGGATTTACTTTTTTTTTTAATATGTTTAAACCTATAATAACTGCCATCCACCGTAATCAGAACTAAATATTCAAAATATAATTTCTTATCATTATATTGTTGTACAATATTTTTTTATAGGTATTATGCAATGCCAGACACTTGTAACTGTTTCAGACCTGCAGCTAAAATGGATTTAAATTATTTTGAAACAGAAAATTTAAAGCTCCACGAACACGAAATTATATCAAAAACGAATTTCTCAAAAATAATTTCTCATAAATAAGTTATTGAGACGTCTCAATAACTATGGGAAAACGTACTGCTCTTTCATTATACTTTCAAGTGTAAAACAAACTTATGATTTATTAAGTGGACTGCGACTACGTGTCGAACTAAATTATACGGTATGGTAGTACCGAGCTGTAGGTGATAATGACCGAATAACAATTTATACCAGTGTTCTGGTAATAATATTTCATTTTGGAAATTATTTTAGGTTAATTATTTAGCCCCAGAGCGCAAACGCAATACCGCAAAGGTGTCACTGGTTGTTTGTGAAATTTAATCGCTTGTTTAATTTATTTTAAATAGACTTTGTGTATTTAAAATATTTTTTTTTCGTTTGTAGTTAATTACTGGATCCAATTAGTACCTTACCACTGATCTTTTATATTCATTGAATAGGATAGAACCTCGGATAAATGTAGCCGACTAAAAGGATTTCCAAAAAATATGTAGTTTCGAAAAAAAGGCCGTATAAGAATAAAAAATAATGTTAGAAACATACAAATGCATATGCATGTTTCCCTCAAATTTTAAATAATAAATATGGTCGAATTTCGACCACTGAGCGAGCACTAGTAATTATTATTATTTGCTGATATAATTATTAAATATTTACAGGGATGATTTATGGTTATTTGTACTCATAATTATTATTGTTTTTTTATTGATTTTAATCCATATATATATTGCCTGTCATCTGAGCCGTTATGTATAACGTTTTTATTTTAATATTAATATGGTTACAGTGACTCCCTTCAATTGAGGAACGTGCTTTATTGTATGTTTAATTTACAAGTCAATATGATAGAAATTCAATTTCTCGTTATGTGAGAAGGTTTGATAGATTTCGGAACTGACTTGTGTATATTGTTATAAGTTTTTATTCTTGAATAATATATTGACTCCAAGAATTGGCTCCGAAAATTGGCTACAAGTCTAAATCCAAGCGAATCAATTTTCAAAAGGCAATATCTTCAAGTTGGCAACATATTTCTAAATTGGCAACATATCTCCAATCGGGTCCAAGTATATCCACTACATAGTTCCCAATCTACAAGAATCCCTTCAACTTCGCTTGCTGAATATTTCTAAGCTCACAGTGACCTAGTCAACTAGTCTACTCCTAGCATACCTTTCTACATAATCTTCTAAAGAGCAATGCAAATACAGTAAAAATCGTAGAACCGAAATTATTCCCCTGGAAAATGAACTTAATGGAAGTGTAGTTGTTGAAGCTGATCATACTTTAATTTGTTTATGCAGTAGTTTATTACTAAAAATAAAAATTATTTTGAGTTAAATTGTGTTTTAGTTTGTCCTCAGCTCTAGTTAGGTAACTGAAGAGTAATTTAGACATTTAACATTTAACTATTGGTTCCTAATAACATATTTAAAATAATTAATAATGTTTATTAAATTTGATTATAAATATTAGAAAGAATAATTTAATTATGTATATAAAATAAAATAAGAGATCGATCTTATTTTTAAAAAATATATAAAAAATAAAACCTTCGCCAAAAATTAAAATAGTAACATATTTTAAATTTTGGTGGACGCAACTATTAAAGATTTAAATTTCGATTTGCTCTTTTACTTTCTTTTACTTTCTGCCTGAAATTATATAAAAATTATTTAATTTAAAGAAAATAAATATTGTATGATATGAATAAAACGTCGAGATTTTGACTTTTTACTTACTATTCTTCCGATTTTAACCATACTTTTCAGAAAAATAATTTTGGTCCTAACATAGATATCTGTTCCGTGAGACTATATGATATTTATCAAAGTATCAGCGATAGATGAAGGTGTTTTTAAAGTATCATTGTTGTATTTCATGATAGACGGCATACAGAACATACTTTTGCACTACATTTTGAGTCTTGCTACAGTAACCACAGCACTTTTGACTTAAATCACTTGGAATCAGTCAAATTTGGTTCCCATCTCTCATTTCACATCTTTAAAGAAGATGAAATAAAGAAGAACATGTTGGATCTCGATCCTTCCAAAGGTTCTGGTCCAGATGGAATACCACCTATCCTTCTCAAGAAGTGCCCTGCTTTATCTGCACCACTGTGCACAATTTTCCAGAGATAATTCGACAGAGGATATGTCCCGTCCAGATGGAAATATTCTAATTTGGTTCCAATTTTTAAAACCGGGGATAAATCTGACATAAAAAATTATCGAGGCATTTCTATGCTATCAGCAATTCCTAAGCTGTTTGAATCAATCTTAACAGATGAATTATTTTACACGTTTAAGAATTACATAATAGATGAGCAGCATGGCTTCTACAGAGGCCGTCCAACAACTAATAATCTGGCTATTTATCAGGAGTTTATTACCTCTTCGGTTGAAGCTGGTTACCAAGTTGATACAATTAACACCGACCTCTCTAAGGCGTTCGATAGTGTATGTCAGCAGTTACTTTTAAAGAAACTATCTGAAATTGGGATAACAGGCAATTACCTTAAGTGGATTAAATCCTATCTTATTAACCATCGACAGCAAGTTACAGTGAATGGTTCTGTGTCGCGGGAAGTGAAAGTGTCTTCGGGTGTACCCCAGGGTTCACATATTGGCCCTATTTTATTTTTGTTATTTATAAATGATGTAGTGTCCTGTTTTAAAAATTCTCATTGTCTCTTATATGGTGACGATTTAAAAATTTTTAATATTGTGGAACCTAATTATAACGCCCTACAGTCTGATTTAGATCTATTTGTCTCTTGGTGCAGTTCTAACTATTTAGAAATAAATATATCAACATGTCAAGTTATATCATTTTACAGACGTTCTAACCCCGTCGAAAACTCATACATTATTAATAATAATACGCTGGAGAGCGTCTCCACATTTAATGATTTAGGGGTAATATTCGACAGGGAATTATCCTTTTCTTTACATGTTGATACTATCATTCTGATGGCGTTTAGGCTATTAGGATTCGTAAAAAGAAGCACAAAGCATATACAAGACACTAAAGCAATAACATGTTTGTACAGTGGTTTGATCCGAAGTATTTTAGAGTATTGCAGTACTGTTTGGTCTCCGTCACAAGCTATTTATGTCAACCGAATTGAACGAGTTCAAAACAAATTTTGTAAATATTTGCTATTTAAGTTTCACTTTCCATATCGGGATTTATCGTATGAAACGAGACTGCTACTCTGTGGTATGCAAACTCTTAAACAGAGACGCAGGGATGCAATGTTACTTTTGCTCTACAAAATAATTAATGGAGACATTATTTGTGAAAAATTGTTATGCCAAGTAAATTTCGTTGTTCCGTTAAAGCATACTCGACAGTCACAACTATTCTTTGAGAAAACCCATCGTACAAACTATGGACAAAGAGCTTTCATGAATAAGCTTTTGTGCAACTATAATAAGCACTATTCTCACTGTGATATTTTTAATTGTACGTTATTATCTGTTAAGAGGATGCTCGAATTTTAAAATTTTAGATTGTTTCTTGTCTTGTATGGTGTAAGACTTTGTTTTTTAGACGTTAAATGTATTTTAAAATTTCTGAAGAGTTTTGATATTTATATAGGTATTCGGTTTTTTTTTTATATGTATATACTTATACTTCAATTGTTGTTTTAGCTTTAAGACTGTGCCATTTGGAATTCATATTTCTGTAGTGTACTTAAGACAATAAATAAATAAATAAATATTTACCTACTAACACAGGAGTTCACATGATCAGAGATGGAACGCAGAAGGTCGATGAATAATTAATCTTATGCCTATTATATCACCCTTCAACTTTAATTCTTTTTGTTGGATTACCGACACACATGTGGTTTCTCTGTCTTTAAAAATATAGGTAACATACTCTCTTTTTTCCACAGGAAAAACATATTTGTATGTAAATAGTTTATACAGTCACCAAAAGTATAACGGAAAGCTGCAAATTGGTGAGAGTCTGAGCAGTTCATTCAAAGAAATAGATCAAAAGAACCAGGGAAAATTAAGTAAGAAAAATATTGAAATTAAACCAATATTAATAACTAAAACAAGAAAAAACTGGCGTAACTTTATTTATGGCAAATGAAATGATAGAAGGTACTTTTATTAAATACGCAATCTCATTTGAACATTAAAGACGTCCTTAGCTTCATCGACAATAAAGAACATCATCCAATAACGATCAAAAACCCGTCACAGACTTAGGGACTCCTGGTGTTAGTGACTGGTATATGATCATAATATTTGTTTTTACCTACCTTGAAAAACATAGAAAAACTTGCCTTTATACTTGAATAAAATAATAAAATTTAAAACAAAACTGTATTCATATTAACGAATTGGTATATTCCAGTGGTATATTCAAATTCCAATTTTTCAAAGTACTTATGCAACAAAAACAAACCAAGTCCATTTATCGTATAGTTCACATTCGACAAGATTGGACATGACAACTGACACTAGATATGACAGTTTTGACAAATGACAGTCCACCTAAAATATAGTACAATTTAGTACATTTTCCTCGAATTTTCTAGTACATTTTTAAATATCTCCGCGGCAGCCCTGATTCTACTTGTTGTTACCGAAAATCCAAACACCAGTACACGCATCATGGAAAATGAAACGGGAATAAGTAAATCATCTGTCAATAGGATACTATTAAAAAAAAAAAGTACATCCATACCATATCCAACGTCATCGGGAGCTTCTTGAAAACGATTTTCAATAAATATAGTTTAAAAAAACTTAAAAACACGCTTTTAGATCATATCAAACTAAAACGTTAAAAATAATTTTTCAAATAAGCTTAAAACAATAATAAATGGAAAATACTAGTATTATTGTGAAAAAAGCGTCGGGCGCTCGATGTACGAGAAATATGGACAAACCGCCCCACGCTTTTTTCACAATAATACTAGTATTTTCCATTTATTATTGTTTTAAGCTTATTTGATATGCTCTAAAAGCGTGTTTTTTAGTTTTTTTAAACTATATTTATTTTTCACTCATTAGTTCGATGTATTATAAAAGCGTGTTTTTTAGTTTTTTTTAAACGATATTTATTTTTTACTTTTTAGTTCGATTAATTATTAAAAAAAAATTGTAAGTTGAAATTGCTGAAAAAAAATATATTTTTTTCAGCCGTGGGGATTAGAACCCACGATCGGTGAAGTCTAGCAATCGAAAACCTGCGCCTTAGACCGCTCGGCCACAAACGAACTTGAGTAAGTGGGATATACTGACAGTAATAAGTCACTTGAATCAAAGGAGAGTTACAAACATACATACATACATACATACAGGTGAAGCTAATATAAGCGTGTTAAAAAAGAATAGCTTTTTGTGAATGGGCAATAGAGAGCATTAATAATGAAAATGTTTTTTTTTTTTTGATTGTGTACTTTGTGGGAATGAATCAACATTTCACAAAAACGGCTTCGTCGATAGACACAATTTTCATTACTATTCCACCACCAATCCTTATGAGTTAATGACACATAGCCAAACACGATGGTCTACTAACGTTTGGGGTGGTATATTAGGGGACTATGTCATAGGACCACATTTCTGTCATGGTCATGTAACTGCCGAGGTCTACTTAGACTTTCTGCAGAATCATCTACCACTACTATTAGAAAATGTTCCACTAAATATAAGACGCCGAATGTGGATATTACATGATGGAGCTCGTGTACATCATGCTCAACCAGTTCGCAACTTTCTGAGCCATAATTTTGAAAACAGGTGGATTGGAAGAGATGGTCCAGTTATGTGGCCTCTCAGGTCCCCTGACCTCACTAAAGTAGATTTTTTTGCGGGGTTTCGTAAAACTAGTCCATTAACTAGCGAGGAACTGAAGGAAAGAATAAGACAATTGTTCGCGAGCATAGATGTACAATGTTTGGAAACCGTTCAAAGATCATTTAAAGCTAGATTACAACATTGTATTGCAGTTGGAGGGAGTCACTTTGAGCAGCTTTTATAATAGCTTTTTTTTTCATTTTTTAATATACTAATGTTGCATTCTAAAAAAATTTAAATAACTTATTTTTGGCACATATTTTTTTCATTCAAATATAAAATATCCTCTAAACTGTTGTGTTTAGGGGTAGGGACAAACGAACGTATAATTAAAATACAGGGTGAACCTAACCTTAAAAGTAAAGAAAGTAAATTCAGTTGATATTAATTGTAGCTAGGTACCTTAAAAATATACTGATTAAACAGTATATTTTAACAGGAGTTTAAATCAAATTACATTATGAATTTAGTTATAATTAACCCTTTTTAACAGTTCATCTAAGAATCTCGCTAAACTGTTGTGTTTAGGGATAGGCAATATTTAACTCAAACGAACGTATAATTAGAGTACTTTTTAGTAGTGATATAAAATACAGGGTGTTACATTTAAAAAAATTGAGAAAATCATGTATCTGCGTTTTGACTCGTCTGTTGCGCTAGGAAAAAATTATCATATTTTTATAAAAGTAGACTATCATTAAAAATAATTCATCAAAAAATTTTGATGTTCGATTGTTTCTTTTGAAATATATAGAGGGTTGAACCTAGTAGGATTTTCATATAAAATTGGTTTAAACTTCCAAAATACCCAGTATAACCTCATACATGTTGGTATTTTCTTGAAGGGCAAAGTCAGGGAAATTTAAATTTACAATTAAATACAGGGTGGTCCATTTAAAAAACATAGGTTTGATCAATTCTGAAGTTATGGATCACTCTATATAATCTAAAATAATTTTGAAATGTGCAGATTAATATTATCTACAACTTCTGTAAATAACATTGTTTGATATTTTCTATAATATAGGATATACCGAACTTCCACACACTAATGGGACACCCTGTATAACTAGAATATAACGTGTGTTACATATTTAAAAAAACCTTAATACATGTAATTACAGTAGGTGGCCAAATTAATAGGGACAGTGCTCAGATTTTTGTATTTTCAAGTTTAGCTGAAGAAATAATTGGTTATAGACCTTGCAAGTATTTTTTATTTATAAGAGTGTATTATTCGGATCATATAAACACATTCTGCGTAGGAAAAGCGGTTTATTTGTGTAAAAAAGTAAAGTATGTATTAAAACAAAGCTAATAAAATTTTTGTTAATATTTAGTGCTGCCGCCTTTTGCCACAATCTTAGCTTCTAGGAGTCGGGGCATGCTTTCTATGTAGACTTTTGCATGTTGTTGGAGTTCCATGTTGTGATGCCATTCTCTGATGAGAGTTTTAATTAATTGTTGCTTGGTAGTAATCAATTCCTTGGTGATAGCCCATTTAGTAAGCTCCCACAGGTTCTCTATAGGATTCATGTAAGGGGAGTTCACCGACTAGGGCAAAACAGTGATTTTTTTCAGCCAGGAAAGCAGTTATACGTCTTACTTTATGACACGGTGTCGAATCGTGCATAAAGATGTACTCTACTCGTTTGTACTGGTCCTGCCTCATAGTCCCCTCCAAAATGTATAGGCGCCCTATGCCTTTAGCTGATATAACAAACCACAACATGATACTAACCAGATGTTTATTAATTATCTCCACAAGGCAGTCTGGATGGAATTGCTCACCAGGGCACCGTTGGACGAATGAACTTTTGTCGACCACAATTTGAAACGTTGATTCGTCGGAGAAGCATACCTGTAAAATATTATAGTAATGGTGATTTACACACTTTTTAAAAAGTTGTACTATTTACTCGACTCCAGTCTTCAATAGTCATACGTCGGTGTTGTTTGGCACATTGCAGTCACTTTTTACTTTCCTATCTGTATACAGATAAGGAAAGTATAGGAATCATGATTTGTGTGTGTGTGTGTGTGTGTGTGTGTGTGTGTGTGTGTGTGTGTGTGTGTGTGTGTGTGTGTGTGTGTGTGTGTGTGTGTGTGTGTGTGTGTGTGTGTGTGTGTGTGTGTGTGTGTGTGTGTGTGTGTGTGTGTGTGTGTGTGTGTGTGTGTGTGTGTGTGTGTGTGTGTGTGTGTGTGTGTGTGTGTGTGTGTGTGTGTGTGTGTGTGTGTGTGTGTGTGTGTGTGTGTGTGTGTGTGTGTGTGTGTGTGTGTGTGTGTGTGTGTGTGTGTGTGTGTGTGTGTGTGTGTGTGTGTGTGTGTGTGTGTGTGTGTGTGTGTGTGTGTGTGTGTGTGTGTGTGTGTGTGTGTGTGTGTGTGTGTGTGTGTGTGTGTGTGTGTGTGTGTGTGTGTGTGTGTGTGTGTGTGTGTGTGGTGTGTGTGTGTGTGTGTGTGTGTGTGTGTGTGTGTGTGTGTGTGTGTGTGTGTGTGTGTGTGTGTGTGTGTGTGTGTGTGTGTGTGTGTGTGTGTGTGTGTGTGTGTGTGTGTGTGTGTGTGTGTGTGTGTGTGTGTGTGTGTGTGTGTGTGTGTGTGTGTGTGTGTGTGTGTGTGTGTGTGTGTGTGTGTGTGTGTGTGTGTGTGTGTGTGTGTGTGTGTGTGTGTGTGTGTGTGTGTGTGTGTGTGTGTGTGTGTGTGTGTGTGTGTGTGTGTGTGTGTGTGTGTGTGTGTGTGTGTGTGTGTGTGTGTGTGTGTGTGTGTGTGTGTGTGTGTGTGTGTGTGTGTGTGTGTGTGTGTGTGTGTGTGTGTGTGTGTGTGTGTGTGTGTGTGTGTGTGTGTGTGTGTGTGTGTGTGTGTGTGTGTGTGTGTGTGTGTGTGTGTGTGTGTGTGTGTGTGTGTGTGTGTGTGTGTGTGTGTGTGTGTGTGTGTGTGTGTGTGTGTGTGTGTGTGTGTGTGTGTGTGTGTGTGTGTGTGTGTGTGTGTGTGTGTGTGTGTGTGTGTGTGTGTGTGTGTGTGTGTGTGTGTGTGTGTGTGTGTGTGTGTGTGTGTGTGTGTGTGTGTGTGTGTGTGTGTGTGTGTGTGTGTGTGTGTGTGTGTGTGTGTGTGTGTGTGTGTGTGTGTGTGTGTGTGTGTGTGTGTGTGTGTGTGTGTGTGTGTGTGTGTGTGTGTGTGTGTGTGTGTGTGTGTGTGTGTGTGTGTGTGTGTGTGTGTGTGTGTGTGTGTGTGTGTGTGTGTGTGTGTGTGTGTGTGTGTGTGTGTGTGTGTGTGTGTGTGTGTGTGTGTGTGTGTGTGTGTGTGTGTGTGTGTGTGTGTGTGTGTGTGTGTGTGTGTGTGTGTGTGTGTGTGTGTGTGTGTGTGTGTGTGTGTGTGTGTGTGTGTGTGTGTGTGTGTGTGTGTGTGTGTGTGTGTGTGTGTGTGTGTGTGTGTGTGTGTGTGTGTGTGTGTGTGTGTGTGTGTGTGTGTGTGTGTGTGTGAGTGTGTGTGGGCGTGTGTGGGCGTGTGTGGGCGTGTGTGTGTGGGTGTGTGTGTGTGTGTGTGCGCGTGTGTGGGTGTGTGTGTGTATGTCTGTGTCAGTGTGTGTGTGTGTGTCTGTATCCACCATAACTCATGAACCGATACAAATAAAAATACCAACTTTTAAACTTAAGCTTTATTCCGGCGTCCAATAAACTGATTAGATTTTGGGCAGAGTCGGAACATCTGGGGGGGTACTTTATTGATGGTCATTTTTATATTTTATGGAATATATCTGTTATTTACGTTTGGAAAAGAAAATTCTTTAAATAAAAGTTACTAACAATATTTTTATCAATATTTTTTGTTTTATACCAAATTGTTCTAAAATGATCCGTATTCCAGAAATTTGACAAAATGTAAAAAAATAATTTTTCATAAAAATTATTTAAATAAAAGTTGTTTGCAATATAATTCTCTATAATTTTTATTCTATACCTAATTTCTCTAAAATGGACCGTATTCGAGATATTTAAGAAAATGTGTAAATTTAGAATTTTGAAGAAAACTCAAAAACAAATAAAGGAAAAACATTAAATTTTAAACCTAAGTTTTACTTCGGCTTAACGTAAAATAATTAGATTTTGGACAAAGTCGAAACATCTGGGTGGTACTTTATGGGAGGCCGTTTTTATATTTTATGGAATATATCTGTTATTTATGTTTGGAAAAGAAAATTGTTTAAATAAAAGTTACTTCTAATATTATTATCTATAATTTTTGGTTTATGTCAAAATTTTCTGAAATGGTCCGTATTCGAGAAATTTGACAAAATGTACAAAATTCTGATTTTTATGAAAATTGTTGAACTAAAAGTTGTTTGCGATATCGATTTCTATAATTTTTGTTTATACATGATTTTTCTAAAATGGACCTTAATGGAAAAATTGTAGAAAAAGTGCTAAATTTAATTTTTTTTCGTTTTCAATGAATGTCTATAGAAAAATGTTTCGAGGTAGATGTATGAGGAAAATGTATATATTTAGTTTATCCTCTAAACATTTATAGCGGTGCTGCAATAGGTTGTACAAAATAATCAGAAAAAGCCTATAATAACTAGATAGGAAAGTCATGTGTTGAACACATCAAATTTTTGTTCAAGGCGTGGTTTTTTGATAGGCCGACGACTGATCAGCTTCTTTTCGGCCAACCGCCTCCGGACCGTACTTTTGGAAACGATAATACCCTCATCGTTTATCAACGAAGTCAAACGGGCTATACTCTTTTTACAATTTTCCAGGCAAATGTTTTTTATTTTACGATCTGTACGAGGAGTAGTGGTCTGTTTCCTGCCACATTTCCCTACCCGGTCCGCTGTCAGAGGTTTGTTTTTTTTTATTTTAATTTTAAACAGTAATAATGAAACCAGCATCTGTATTGAGTGAAATACCTAATCCCATAAAAGTCGATTTGATTGCACAAAAAATAATTTAAATCAGAAAATACAAAAATCTGAGCACTGTCCCTAATAATTTGGCCACCTACTATATATTTTTAAGAAGACAGGAATTAGCATTTAGAGACCATTATAAGTGTGATCATCAGTGGCGGTTTGTCTTTAAGGATATATCACCCCAAATACAAGGTGAAACCAATTTATGAAAATATAAAATGAAAATGTACTTTTTTCTACACCCACATGGATATTAGCTTATCTACGCACAGATTACAAAACGAACAAGTATGCCTTCAACTGAACAAATATATTTCATATCCATTCTAGGTAGTGATAACACTGCAAAAAAATGAAATCCACCAACCACCGTTTATATTTTGATCAACCGACTGCTATTATTTTTAAAATTTTAATTAAGTGACAATTCTGTCAAACTAATTATCAGTATATTTTTTAGTTATTTAGATAAAACATACATTAAAATGGGTTATTCTTGTGTAGAATTGATAAATAACAGCATAATAATTTGTTAATTGAAATAAAACTATATGAAGTCAATTTAATTACGAGTATTAAAGCAACAAAAATAAAAGAATAGATGATCCTTGGTCAGCGTTCTTGCCTTCCACACGGAAGAGTCGAGTTCGATTCTGGGATGGGGAAAAATGAAATGAACTTTTTTCTTTTTGTTTCGTTTATTTTATGTTAAAAATTATTAAAAGTCATAAATTATTTTAAAATTAGTTATTTTGTCTTAATAACCTAAAATATTTTTTTATTTGTAAATTTTCGTTAGTGGGTCGTAGAAAAAATACTCTGTACAATTCATGTTGAAATTTCGTTTTCGTGCGATATGGCCATCATATTCACTCTTGTCTCTTGTTGCAAAAACTACTATATCTACCCATACAATTTTTAATAAAACAAGTAATATATTACACGTCTACATATACTTTTCATACGGCTCCTTTTGTTTCGATTGTTCCAATATTAATCTGGCGTTCAACATATTTTCTGTTACCCCTGACCTATTAACTAACGTTGCTGGCAGGCTGTAAACAAGAAAGGGCTAAAAGTTGTGTAGCCCTCAATACAGGTGTTAAGGTGGTCAGATTAGATGACGTGGGTCGCGCTCGGAGGTCGCACATACGGAATTTTTACACGAAACATGGCTACGAAAATGTTTGCCTTCGCTCCTCGCTCCCGTCTAGTTCCCTCACATTTCCCTCACATAATCTACTTTCAAATATTTATGATATAATAGATTTATTTACCTTAATTTAAAATGTATTCAAGAATACGTGTGAAGTATTCAATTTGTATGCAACACATTTTACAACCAATCCGAGACATGGAAGTCCCATACACCATAAAATTTAAACCACTCAACTCAACTAAAAATTATTTTTTTACATTTTGTCAAATTTCTGGAATACGGATCATTTTAGAACAATTTGGTATAGAACAAAAAATATTGATAAAAATATTGTTAGTAACTTTTATTTAAAGAATTTTCTTTTCCAAACGTAAAGAACAGATATATTCCATAAAATATAAAAATGACCATCAATAAAGTACCCCCCAGATGTTCCGACTCTGCCCAAAATCTAATCAGTTTATTGGACGCCGGAATAAAGCTTAAGTTTAAAAGTTGGTGTTTTTATTTGTATCGGTTCATGAGTTATGGTGGATACAGACACACACACACACACACACACACACACACACACACACACACACACACACACACACACACACACACACACACACACACACACACTGACACAGACATACAGACACACACACACCCACACACACCCACACACGCGCGCGCACACACACACACACCCACACACACACACACACGCACACGCGCGTGCGCGCGCACACACACACACACACACACACTCACACACACACGCGCGCGCACACACACACACACACACGCACACACGCACGCACACAAAAAAATCATGATTCCTATACTTTCCTTATCTGTATACAGATAGGAAAGTAAAAAGTGACTGCTATGTGCCAAACAACACCGACGTATGACTATTGAGGACTGGAGTCGAGTAAATAGTACAACTTTTTAAAGTGTGTAAATCACCATTACTATAATATTTTACAGGTATGCTTCTCCGACGAATCAACGTTTCAAATTGTGGTCGATAAAAGTTCATTCGTCCAACGGTGCCCTGGTGAGCAGTTCCATCCAGACTGCCTTGTGGAGATAATTAATAAACATCTGGTTAGTATCATGTTGTGGTTTGTTATATCAGCTAAAGGCATAGGGCGCCTATACATTTTGGAGGGGACTATGAGGCAGGACCAGTACAAACGAGTACTAGAAACTCGGATACTGCCACAACTCGAAGAATGGTTCCCTGATGATGCAGAGTACATCTTTATGCACGATTCGACACCGTGTCATAAAGTAAGACGTATAACTGCTTTCCTGGCTGAAAAAAAATCACTGTTTTGCCCTAGTCGGTGAACTCCCCTTACATGAATCCTATAGAGAACCTGTGGGAGCTTACTAAATGGGCTATCACCAAGGAATTGATTACTACCAAGCAACAATTAATTAAAACTCTCATCAGAGAATGGCATCACAACATGGAACTCCAACAACATGCAAAAGTCTACATAGAAAGCATGCCCCGACTTCTAGAAGCTAAGATTGTGGCAAAAGGCGGCAGCACTAAATATTAACAAAAATTTTATTAGCTTTGTTTTAATACATACTTTACTTTTTTACACAAATAAACCGCTTTTCCTACGCAGAATGTGTTTATATGATCCGAATAATACACTCTTATAAATAAAAAATACTTGCAAGGTCTATAACCAATTATTTCTTCAGCTAAACTTGAAAATACAAAAATCTGAGCACTGTCCCTATTAATTTGGCCACCTACTGTAATTACATGTATTAAGCTTTTTTAAATATGTAACACACGTTATATTCTAGTTATACAGGGTGTCCCAATAGTGTGTGGAAGTTCGGTATATCCTATATTATAGAAAATATCAAACAATGTTATTTACAGAAGTTGTAGATAATATTAATCTGCACATTTCAAAATTATTTTAGATTATATAGAGTGATCCATAACTTCAGAATTAATCAAACCTATGTTGTTTAAATGGACCACCCTGTATTTAATTGTAAATTTAAATTTCCCTGACTTTGCCCTTCAAGAAAATACCAACATGTATGAGGTTATACTGGGTATTATGGAAGTTTAAACCAATTTTATATGAAAATCCTACTAGGTTCAACCCTCTGTATATTTCAAAAGAAACAATCGAACATCAAAATTTTTTGATGAATTATTTTTAATGATAGTCTACTTTTATAAAAATATGATAATTTTTTCCTAGCGCAACAGACGAGTCAAAACGCAGATACATGATTTTCTCAATTTTTTTAAATGTAACACCCTATATTTTATATCACTACTAAAAAGTACTCTAATTATACGTTCGTTTGAGTTAAATATTGCCTATCCCTAAACACAACAGTTTAGCGAGATTCTTAGATGAACTGTTAAAAAGGGTTAATTATAACTAAATTCATAATGTAATTTGATTTAAACTCCTGTTAAAATATACTGTTTAATCAGTATATTTTTAAGGTACCTAGCGACAATTAATATCAACTGAATTTACTTTCTTTACTTTTAAGGTTAGGTTCACCCTGTATTTCATATCTCTACTAAAAGTACTTTAATTATACGTTCGTTTGTCCCTACCCCTAAACACAACAGTTTAGAGGATATTTTATATTTGAATGAAAAAAATATGAGCCAAAAATAAGTTATTTTAATTTTTTTAGAATGCAACATTAGTATAATAAAAAATGAAAAAAAAAGCTATTATAAAAGCTGCTCAAAGTGACTCCCTCCAACTGCAATACAATGTTGTAATCTAGCTTTAAATGATCTTTGAACGGTTTCCAAACATTGTACATCTATGCTCGCGAACACTTGTCTTATTCTTTCCTTCAGTTCCTCGCTAGTTAATGGACTAGTTTTACGAAATCCCGCAAAAAAATCTACTTTAGTGAGGTCAGGGGACCTGAGAGGCCACATAACTGGACCATCTCTTCCAATCCACCTGTTTTCAAAATTATGGCTCAGAAAGTTGCGAACTGGTTGAGCATGATGTACACGAGCTCCATCATGTAATATCCACATTCGGCGTCTTATATTTAGTGGAACATTTTCTAATAGTAGTGGTAGATGATTCTGCAGAAAGTCTAAGTAGACCTCGGCAGTTACATGACCATGACAGAAATGTGGTCCTATGACATAGTCCCCTAATATACCACCCCAAACGTTAGTAGAACATCGTGTTTGGCTATGTGTCATTAACTCATAAGGATTGGTGGTGGAATAGTAATGAAAATTGTGTCTATCGACGAAGCCGTTTTTGTGGAATGTTGATTCATTCCCACAAAGTACACAATCAAAAAAAAAACATTTTCATTATTAATGCTCTCTATTGCCCATTCACAAAAAGCTATTCTTTTTTAACACGCTTATATTAGCTTCACCTGTATGTATGTATGTATGTAACTCTCCTTTGATTCAAGTGACTTATTACTGTCAGTATATCCCACTTACTCAAGTTCGTTTGTGGCCGAGCGGTCTAAGGCGCAGGTTTTCGATTGCTAGACTTCACCGATCGTGGGTTCTAATCCCCACGGCTGAAAAAAATATTTTTTTTTTCAGCAATTTCAACTTACAAATTTTTTTTAATAATTAATCGAACTAAAAAGTAAAAAATAAATATCGTTTAAAAAAAAATAAAAAACACGCTTTTATAATACATCGAACTAAAGAGTGAAAAATAAATATAGTTTAAAAAAACTAAAAAACACGCTTTTAGAGCATATCAAACTAAAAAGTTAAAAATAATTTTTCAAATAAGCTTAAAACAATAATAAATGGAAAATACTAGTATTATTGTGAAAAAAGCGTGGGGCGGTTTGTCCATATTTCTCGTACATCGAGCGCAAAAACAAATATTATGATCATATACCAGTCACTAACACCAGGAGTCTGCGCAATAGATAATTCCCAATAATCTACTGCGCAGAATCCCTAAGTCTGTGACGGGTTTTTGATCGTTATTGGAATAAACCTTATGTAAAATCCCTTGTCTTTAGGGAAAATACCGCCAATATTTACAATACTTAACCATTATATCGGAAAACTTAGGCTTTCTATCATAGATGGTGCCACAAAGACGATCAGTATTTCAAATTGTACTAAATTATCTCTGATTTGACTTAAAATGTACTTTTGTACTTTGCCGTGAGAAATGTACTAAATTTAGTACAATTGTACTGAAACGGCAGCCCTGAGTAGAATACTGAGTTCATTTTGTTCATTTAAAGTTCGTTTTTCTCTATATCAGATCAGGATATTTTTGCTTATAAATTCTACTTGCCAACAAGCAATTTTCATCACTAGCTCCTAGCACTAAAATAATATCAGTCAATTTATTCGTTTCAAAATTCATTTTTAAATTAGTCAAATCAATAAATTTAAACACTTGTGAACACTAAACGTAATTTTATTATTTTATTTAAACAATTCGGAACTGTCAAATTATTCTTTTGACATGAATTTCAAAGCCCATTTGACCTAATGCATAAAAAAAATTGAAGTTGTGTTAGCGTTTTCATCACTGATCTGTATTATTTTACTGGATAGGATATAGCCCCCTAAAAAACGTTCCGAAAAATTGGTCGATTTGGGCAAATAATATGGCGGACCGGATGTTATTTAACGTAACCTCTATTTCCATTTGTCATCACATTTGTCATTTAATTGTGTCAACAAGCTACGATGAGATGTTGTTATTGTGGAAAACAAAGTAAAAAGGGTATGAAATAAACAATAAACGTTCATTCCTGAAGACACAATATGCTGCACGTTTCCATTTTTATATTTTCTTTCATAAAAAATCAAATCATGGGTGAAATTTTCCGAAGGACATCGCCCACAAAAGGAATAGAAGAAGAATAAGAAGAAAAACTAATCAAATTATAGGTTAGGTATGTCAAATTATCTCAAAGTTCAGTTCTGTGAACCCACCATAATTTGCCCAAATCGGCCAGCATTGTTGCACTTCCGGTCTCCTTGGTGGAATGGTTTTTTAGTATGTTAAATATAGCCTATATCCTATCCAGAAAAATAATACAGATCAGTGGTTTTCATTGCATTTTATATAAAAAGTTGTAAGGGTCCCAAAAAATAAATTCAGTTGATAAAAAATTGTACCAGGTACCTTAAAAATATAAACTGATTAATAATAACTACTATGTAATATTTAACAGGAGTTTAAATCAAATTACATTGTGAATTTAGTTATAATTAACTCTTTTTAACATTTCATCTAAGAATATCGCTAAACTGTTGTGATTAGGTATAGGCAATATTTAATTCAAAGGAACGTATAATTAGAGTACTTTTTAGTAGTGATATGAAATACAGGGTGTTACATTTAAAAAATTGAGAAAATCATGTATCTGAGTTTTGACTCACCATGTACACGTCTGTTGCGCTATAAAAGTAGACTATCATTAAAAATGATTCATCTAAAAATTTTGATGTTCGATTGTTTCTTGAAATATACAGAGGGTTGAACCTAGTACGATGTTCATATAAAATTGGTTTAAACTTCCAAAATACCCAATATAACCTCATACATGTTGGTATTTTCTTGAAGGGCAAAGTCAGGGGAATTCAAATTTACAATTAAATACAGGGTGGTCCATTAAAAAAAACATAGGTTTGATCAATTCTGAAGTTATGGATCACTCTGTATAATCGAAAATAATTTTGAATGTGCAGATTAATATTATCTACAACTTTGGTAAATAACATTGTTTGTTATTTTCTATAATATAGGATATATCGAACTTACACACACTATTGGAACACCCTGTATATAATTAGAAACCAATTACTACAATAATCTAATTAATAGCCTATTTCTAAAGTATCACTGGGAAAGCCGTAATAGATAAAGCACTGAAAAAATTGATGCCGTTGACATTATGAAAAAAGCTACTTCATGCCATTAGCTGGGTTTGGTTGGATATAAATTTACTTTAAAAATCATTAAATTCCACACAATTGTAGGTAACAAATAACATTGTATCTCGGAAACGCCATCTCTGTTCTAATTTAATCCAAATCATAAATTTAATCCGAGTCTCCATCATAAAACATACATTTCCCATTTGGTTGTAATTTGATTTGGGGGCATTTAAGCCGGTATGCAATTAGCGGAGAAATTCCCGGGTCAGTTCGGGTGGCCCCGGGGCCCGGGCGCACTCGGGGACCGGCCGCTAGATAACACCACATGCAATTCGACCGCGGCGAACCCTCCTAGGACATCAGGGACGACGGATATATCGAACTTTTTGCGCTTTTCGATGCCAAAACCGCAATTAATGTCACCTGTGAAACGTAAATATAATGGAATATGCTATAAATTCACAATAGATTTGGAAAATGTTATGCATTCATTACCGGAATGTAATTACTAAAAATGCATATTCGTTTTTAGATATTTATTACGATGGAAAAATAGAGTTTAGTACGCGCATGCTGTTATTTATAGTGATAGTTTGCTAATTTAGTTTGTACCAGGCAGATAAAGCAAAAATATATTGAGAGAAAACAGAGAATTATAACATATCTGTTGTTGTAACACATATTTTATACTGGAATGCAAAGTGCATTGTGTGATCACAAAATTGACACAAATTGAAACCTATGTTAAAGAAAATAGTCCTTTTAATTCTATAAAAATCTATTTTCACAGAGACATTAAATACATATTACAAAAAAATACAAGGTGTTTCATTAATGTGACGATTTAACGTAAAACAGTTAATAACATATTTCTTTTAATCGAGATACAGAGTGTGTTATTTAAAATTTTTAAAATTATTTTTGCCTAATCATTCGATTCCTTCCAATATTTTTTGTTCATAATTGATAGAGTTTATACATCTTACCACATTTAAATTATTGTACAAAATAGTTTCTAGATTGGCAGAGGCGTACGTTGTCAATAAATTGTGTGATCAAACTCAGTAAAATTGACAAAACTTGAAAACCACTTGCTCTTGCTGCGTTTGAAAAGTACTTCATGTTGCTTTTTTTACACGATACCGTTGTTCTTCTCCGTTTGCTAGGGCTTGCTCGATATCACGTGACCAAAAAATCTACCCTCTCTGCTCGAGGAGGTTTATTTCAAACGTAGCATCGTTGCAATGAGACAAGATGAAAATAATTAGTTAGAAAATAATAAGGTATTAACAAAATATGTTATTATATCTAGTACGACAGTGAGGGGAAAAATAACTACTGTCGTAATCAGAGCCAACGAGAGGAGGGGGGGGGAGGGTAGCCGGGACTAATTCCCGGGGCCCGGCAGCTTTAGGTGAGCACGTTTTTTTATATTTTTAGAAGTTCGTTACAAGAGGGAGGACCTTTTTTTGCTTAAGGACTTTTTTTAGAGAATTGACTGAAGAAGAGGAGAAGTTTTTGCTGAAAGTTCTGTTTTTAGAGAAATTGATTGAAGAGGAGAATAAGTTTTTGCTGAAAGACCTTCTTGTTTTTTGTTTTAGAAATGTGAAAAGACCTTTTTTTAAGAAATATGATATTGAAACGGCGTTTTTTATAAAATTGTCACGCGGTCCGACCTGGCTCTCGGCGGCCCTGGTCGTAATCGGCATAATGATATATTTTTTGATATTTATTTCATAGTGTTTTCTTGTATCATTGTGACAAAGCCAGTGGTTTTCAAGATATTTGCGCTAAAATGTATATATATATATATATATATATATATATATATATATATATATATATATATATATATTTAGAGTATTGTTACTAGTCATTACTGATTAACCTACAATTTTAATCTAAAAATCTTATAACTAATTACTTACTTACCTAAGAAGTCCCCATTGGGCTGTCTTAATTGTTTCTATAGGAAAGCATCACAAGTTAGCGTGACGATTTATTACAGTTTTACACTAGCACTAACATTAACGTTCACTGCACTAGCTCAAATGGCTTCTTTCTTTTGAACCTTCTGTTAAGTGTAGAGTTGTCCAGTAATTGCAGCGCTTCTTCGTTGACGTGGGAGTTTAGTCGACCCTCGTGTTTCGCAGCAATCCTCTTTATTTATTCTTCGATTGTTGGCATCTTCAAGTCTCTATGAAGATAACCGTTTCGGTAAAACCAAGGTGCATCAACAATGCATCTTATGACTTTATTTTGGAAAACTTGTATCATGTTGATATTACTCTTGCTGGCACATCCCCATAGCTGTATGCCATAAATCCAGATTGGTTTTAGGATTTGTTTATAAATCAGCAGTTTGTTGTGCACTGACAATTTGGATTTTCTTCCTAGGAGCCAATACATTTTTTTGAATTTAAGTTGAAGTTCTTTTCGCTTTTTTTATGTGCTCTTTCCATTTAAGTCTTACATCTAGGTTCATCCCTAGGTATTTGGCCGAATCGTGATGCGGAATAACGTCATTGTTTATTCTTATTTGTTTTTGTTTATTTGGTCGAAGAGTAAAATCAACATGCACTGATTTAGTTTGATTTATTTTTATTTTCCACTTTTTTGTCCATCGATTGATTCTGTTGCAGGTTTCCTGAAGTTTTTCTGATGTCTCTGTATTAGTTCCGCCGACTGCCAATATTACAGTCATCCGCAAATGTTGCTATTTTAACAGATTGTTGTTGAGTGATATCGCTGGTGTATAATAAGTAAAGAACCGGCCCTAGCACACTGCCTTGTGGGACACCTGCTTTATTTTCTTTTATTTCGGAGTATGCCTCGTCTTGCTTTACTCTAAACATTCTTCCCGTTAGATATGATTTTAGAATGTCAACATATTGTCTAGGGAGCATTTTTTCAAGTTTCTGTATTAGGCCAGATTGTCAAACCTTGTCAAATGCTTGGGCTACGTCAAGAAATATAGCTGAGCATATATATTTTTCTTCGTAAGCTTTTTCGATGATACCGACTATCCTGTGTACTTGATCTATTGTCGAGTGTTTGTTTCTAAAACCAAATTGGTGCGAAGGGATCAGATTTTTATTTTCAATTATTGGTTTTAGTCGTTTTAGCAGTACTTTTTCAAATAGATATTATCGGTAACAATGACACTTCATTCAGAGGTTTTGCTGGCTTAGGAAAAAGGATAACTTTAGCCATTTTCCACGCATCAGGTATATATTTAAGGCGAAATGCAGCATTAATGAGGTACGTCAATTTAGCAATAGCCTTCCGTGGTAGTTTCTTTAATATTTCTCCAGTAATAAGGTCATATCCTGGGGCTTTCTGTGATTTGATGTTTGTCTGAATTTCTTTTCATAACTTCATTGGGAGTAACTAGCTTAATTTCAAGTTGTTCCATATTGTGGATGGTCTCATTAGGAGTGCCTTGATTTTCATCTAATTGGAACGTCTTTTGTAGGTGGTCAGCGAAAATATCAGCTTTTTGTTAATTGTCTCTTGCCCATTTGTTATCTGCTATTTTGATTGGAGGACAGTGTTTACACGAATTTTTCATCTTTCTAGTTGCCTTCCAGAGTGAATAATCAGTTTCTTTATCATCTGTTAGCCCTACTAGGTATCTGTTGAAGGATTTTTCTTCGTGATTTAGGATTTCTCTTCTTAGTCTTTGGGTAGCCCTATTTAATATATTTTTATCTTCTGGTGATCTTGTCATCTGCCATTTCTTTCTTAGTTTTCTTTTTTCTGCTACCAGTTCTCTTATCTCGACAGGATAGTTTTTTCCAGCTGTTAATCTTCTTACTTTTGGTGTGTTCCTCCATGCAGCTTGCTGGATTTCAACTATAAACCTTTCCAGTTCATTATCTAGTTATTTTTTTGTTTTTAGTGTTATGGTCAGTTGAATAGTATTTGTCCTCTTGAAAACCTTCCCAATTAATTTTCCGATTTGCTAGGGTCGGTTTGGCTTCTTTTTGAATAACATTATAACTTAGAGTAAAAGGAATACTGCAGAATGGTCTGAATCCATATCAAAGTTTTCTTCTACTTGCGTAAAGTTTGGTGAAATTTTCCTCAGAATAAAGAAATCCAAAAGGTCTGAAATCTTATTTGGGTAGGTGGGCCAATAGGTGGGTTTTTCAGAAGATTGGTATGTACAACCAAGTTCTGATGCAGCTCGGTGCAATTTTTTTCCTTTGACTGTGGTTAATCTTGAACCCCAGTTGGTATTTTTTGAGTTGTAATCTCCACCGATTATAAATTTGTTACCTAGTTTTTTGAGTACATTGAGATAATTTTCTTTTTTCTGGTTGTATCTTGGTGGGCAATAGATTGCAGGTATTGTAATTTTGCCCCCCTTAATGTTAATGGGACTAATGGTTACCTGATTTTCTGGTTCTTGGATACCTGGTTCCTCATAGTGGGAAATGTTATTTTTAATAATTAACGCACTTCCTCCTCTTGCTGCATTTGATGGATGGATAGTGTGATAGAAGTTATATCCTCTGAATTTAGTGTATGACTCTGTTGTAAGGTAGCTCTCAGAAATCAGACATATATCTATTTTTTGTATGTCCAAGAAAACTTGGATATCAGTTTGTTTTTGAAGATTACTATTGGCATTCCAAGTGGCTATTCTAATATCTCTTTTGTCCATTAGTAGTTTTGTTAAATGTTTGGGGTTTGTTTAAGTCTTCTAGCTTCTGGAGCCTGTCAGAGAGTGAATCTATTCTGGTTATTAAGGATAATAATAATAATTCATGAGTAGTACCTTCTGCTAAGTTGGTTGACTGTGCAGTATTCTGTGCAATTTGTGGCGTGGAAATCATGGCTGGTTGTGATCTTTGAATTGTTGCTGCTGTGAGTTTGTTACCTGAGAATATGTTATTTTATTTCTGACAGTAGGAAAAGCGTTTATGGATCTTTTCTGCCTCGTCATTATTTTAGGTTTAGTGGTATTATCCTTCCTTATCTGAAAGAATTTAGCTACCTCACATCCTCTGTAGTTAGCAGGATGTTCCATTAGGCAGTTTATACACTTCGGTTGTTGTTCTGGACTTTTTACACAATCATTGTATATATATGATTCCTAGTTTACGATGTTGCTTATTTACAACATGAATCTCACATGAGTTTTGCCGATGTTACTTAATTTAATCAATTTATTAGTTTTGTACGCCTGTGCTAAACCACATTTTGGTTTGCCAGTAAGGATGGATACCTAATCCAGGTATTTCTGTACAGGTGAATTGGTAGAGGGCTCATAAAGTGGCCCGATAAGTCTCCAGACTAAACAACAATGGATTTTTTTATGGGGTAATTTGAAGTCAGTTTTGTACGAAAATAGGCCGGACATTCTGCACGTTCTCAGAGAAAGAATAATTGACGACATTCACAATGTTCAAGACGTTTGAGTGCAAAATTTAAAACAAGAATTCGAAAAATGTTTCAGCCACTGTTTTTCCGTTAACAGCGAACATTTTGAACACTTACTTTAATGTTTCTATGCATCATTTTTAATACATATTTTTAAATTCTATGCCATTTTGCTCGAAAATATCATTTTGTAACATACTGATATTAATACGAGTACAGTATTGTATTAAAAAAATTAATTCTTTCAAATTCTGATGTAAAAAAAGGGGAGTTGCAATTATTAGAAAAAAAGTTGTTTCCGGGGGGCTTCGTTATTTTTTTTATGCGTTGGGCATGTCACCATAAAATTTGAAACAAACTACAAAATAACTTTCATTAAAATTATTTTTTAATAATTTTGATATTTCAAAAGTTACACTCATTATTTTACACATTTGAGCAACCCTGTATAAAAAATGGAAACTATCTAAACATCTATGTTAAAATAGTTCCATTAACAAGACCAATAACTCTGACGGCAAACCAATTTGATAGAGAGGCCATTTCATACAAACCAACATGCCTATCAATCAGGAAAATCTTGTGAGTCTGCTCTGCATCATCTCTTAACCAAGATAGAGGGGAGCTAAGAAATAGTCTTAGGAGCATTTCTTAACATAGAAGAAGCTTCTGATAATACCTCCTTTAAATCAATAGTAGCTGCCGCTAACAAACGTGGACTAGAAGATACCATCTGCTGGTGGATAGAAGACATGTTACGTGGACGACAAGTACAGGCACAAATGTTCAGTGAAACCATGCACGTGAATATCCATAGGGGATGCTCACAGGATGGAGTCCTTTCTTCTCTACTGTGGAACCTAGTGACAGATAAACTGCTGAAAACACTGAACAATCAAGGACTATATGCTCAAGGATATGTAAACTCTGACAAGGCACAACTCATAACTTTTACTCGGAAAACAAGGTTGGAGGTTTTAGAAACTCCGACTCTGTTTGGAGGAAGGTTAAACAAAACGAACCAAGTAAAATATCTGGGTCTAATCCTAGATAGCAAACTTACTTGGAACCAACACTTACAAAAAGTGACCAACAAATGTAAAATGTCTCTTATTGTATGGAGACGGGCATTTGGAAAAACATGGGGATTAAAACCAGAAGTGGTCAACTGGCTATATTTGGCAATAAAAAGACCCATGATAACTTATGAAGCGGATGTTTGGTGGCCAAAAGTAAACCAGAAAACACCCCTCGATACCCTCTTAGGAGTTCAGAGACTGGCATGCCTTTGTATTACAGGAGCATTGAGAAGTACACCGATAGCTTTCCATCCCTTGACCTAGTCATAAAGGAGGAGGCAAGAATGAGTTTATACAGACTGGAAATCTCCAATAACCCGAATCCACTGGGATATATAAAACATACCAGAATAACAAATGAAGTAAATGATTCTATATTAAACATGGGATCAGATCACATGACACCCCTCCTAATCTTCAACAGACTCTTCCAGGTCAACTGCAACTGGAACGAGGTAAATAAGGAGATAGATAAATACTTGCTTAGCGGTCTCGTGTGGTATATGAATGGATCTAAAACTAACAAGTAAACAGGCTCAGGCGTACATGGAGTTATACTCAAATGCGATATCATCGTTTTACTGGGAAAGCATACCACTGTATTTTAGGCTGAAATATATGCAATCGAATTGTGTGTACGAGAGAATTTAAGAAGGAAGTACAAAAATCAAACCATCGAAGCAGACATAAAGGCTCCTGATTCAAACAGAATCAAGTAAAAGCTTGTCTGGAACTGCCTTGGAATACTAAATGATCTGGCAACCCACAACAAGGTAAAACTAGCGTGGGTACCAGGGCACAATGATATCCAAGGAAATGAAAAGGCCGATGAACTCGACAAACAGGGATCAGATCTACCATTCACAGGACCCGAACCTGTATTTGGGATAAGTAAAACCTCTGCTCGACAGGCAGTGAACAGGTGGATAACCACAAAACACCAAATTCACTGGCAACAGATAAGAGGGCGCATAATCAGTAAGCTCATGCTAAGGGGACCAAACCCACGGATGGCAACTGAGGCACAACTCGCAAGGCCTTAGATATCCACCATTCTGGGATGACTAACGGGGTACTGCTTGCTGAAACACCTTCAAGTGATGGGATTACACAATGATCCCACTACGTGTAGACTCTGCATGGAAGAGGAAAAAACCTCATACCATGTGATCTTACTAGGTGACATTTCATCTTTTTCGTCCTAGAACCGGAAAGAACGCTCCAGGAACACTTGGTAGGGAATTTATTAAAACTAATCAAAGACACAGGAATATTCCTAAGATAGTAGTTAAATACGGGGAAAGCAGGGGAATGCCCCAGTGTTCTGGACAAAACCTAACTCTACCTGCTTATAACCGATATAGATAAAGATCAAGAACAAATGACGCTGATCGTATTTTGAAAAATATATCTTATAGTATTGAAAGGAAGGGTGTTGGCCACTTGGTCGCCGCGGTTAGTTTTGTCAGCGGGGTTCCGTAATCTCATCGACCACTTGGTCTCCAGTTTTAAAATCAGGTAGGCCTCTTGGTCGCCGTAGTTATCAATCATTAAAGGTATCTATTTCGATTTATTGAAAATAATATTTTTAAGAAAAAAATAGTTTAACTGATTTTTATTATTTTCCACGTGAATAGAAATTTTTAACTGATATGATATGGTACAGAATGTGGGTCAGGAAAAGAATAAAACCAAATTAAAAAAACACTTATAATTAATAGAAAACAATATAAAATTATACATAATAAAAAAAAGTAAGTGCAAAATACACAAAATACCAAATAAAAATTATTTAAGAAACCCAAATTGCAATTAGTTTTTGTAATGATAAGAAACTACTTTGATAAATTGAGTTCGTGAAAGGATCTTATTTTTATATTGTTCTATTACGTTCGTTAAATACGCATGCCGTTTTTTGTAATTAGCGTTTTTAATTTTGTTAGGTATATGTGTACTGTTTAATTTCACATAAGTATTTAACTGAATATCGAGAATTACATTAACAAATTTGAATATATCGGGATGCGCCGAATAAAAAGCAGAATTAAAATGTTTGTGGAAAGACTCACAAGCATTTGTTGTGCGTTCTGTGGAACTTGTGCACGATGCCCACATTGTAGGCGGGAAGTCAGACGTATCGCTAGTATACGTATTAATCATATAAAGAGTATATGAAGTTAATCTCTCGTCAAATGGCATTATTGGAATTAAATCTTTACAAAAACACTCTGCCACTTCAGTACTTTCCAAAAATAAAATGCCGAAAGTGTAATGAAGCCATTTACCGATTTCAGAATTTTCATTTTTATATTCGGAAATCAAACCCAGATTTTGTATCTTACGTAACCACGATTGGGTTAAATGAAATCTACATCCAATAATTAAGATATCAGGCCAAATCTGTATAATACCAGTGTGTATGGCTTTCTCAAAATCGCAAATAACTTTACACAGCTTCCAATCTAAATTTAAATTATTATAACAGTAATCTTTTAATAATTTAAATGCAGTTGCATAGGTACTTGCTCTTTTATCTGGTCAAACAAAAAATGCCAATGGTATGTAGTGTCCGTTATCAACAGCATGTATAGTGAAAAATTGTAAAAAAAAATTAGGGCAATAATTAAATGTGCCGTCGCAATAAATACTATCACGAGAACACAAGTATTTTAAATTTAAATCACATGAAAATAAAATAATTTGTGAATATTCATTGTTAAATAATAAAAATTGTTCACCCTTATTTGTAACACATTGTATTGCTTTCAGTACACTATGAACATCACTGATACACTTTGGCAAAGGTGGCAATATACTTCTTCTTGCCCTGTACATGCTTCGTCTGATGAGGTCAACATCCGTAGTGGATACATTAAAAGTATTTCCTTCCCCTCGGATTCCGTTATTAATTAACTTACTGGGTTTAACGCAAATATCTTCTGTTGCCTTTCTTTTCAATCCGTTTTGAAGTTTTTTTACATCTAAATGGTCCGATGGTGGATGATTGTGTTCACTCTTAGATTTCAATAAGACAGTTTCCGAATCGTCCACTCCAATAGTCGCTTTACACCCACGACGAGTACACTTATATGATACACCTAACTTTGTTTCCTTGTCTTTTCCAAATGTATATTTTTTTACAATTAACAACTTTTTTCCTTTTACACTTAACATCGACTCCATTGCAACACAAACTCAAAACTTCTTTTATGGAATAATGAATAAGATGAGAATCACTTTTAAAATAAAAAAATTAATCTTTTCAGTAAGAATGCAGACAATTAACTGATGAAAAATATTTTTATTTTAGTTCTCGACAGGTCACAAACCGATATTATAATTAGAGTAATTAAATAACCCCATAATTTTCTTGGAACCCTTAATCCAGGTTTGGAGACCAAGTGGCCTATACCTTTCGAATAGCGAAAGGATTAAATTTGGGTAAAACTGACCGCGGCGACCAAGTGGTATATTCCCGAAAGGAAGACTACATATTTACAATTTTTAACAAAGTAAAATTATTGACACTTATTTTCAGTTATTTTTCTTACATCAACTTGTTTTTAACTTATTTCCAAAGATATTTTGATAAATAGGCTGTTGATAAAAGGTAACAACCATAAAACAAAAATTAATCATTATTTTTTTTAGTAACGCTTCTGCTTTATCACCTACTTTTTTAATTAAATCAAGTCAGTTTCTTAATTACATTAACTTTTTGTGGTCATCGGGGTACCAAAAAATTAATGTTCAAATTAAAGAATCATACCGGCACAACTTTGTAGTCACAGTTTTGTGCAACGTAAGATGTATTGATTAACTTAGATGTAATTAACTCGTATCCTACTGGGTAAATTACTAGTAAATTATATCTACACTCCGTATATCAATCAACTGACCAATTAATCACTGAGTTCTAATTACGTGGTTTGTTAAAAAGTGTTCAAATTTCTATACTAAGAATTGCTTAGCGTTTCAGGAAAGTTGATTAATTTTTTGGTGAACCGAAACGTATAAAGGAAGCATTTCAAGTGATTTTTAGTTTAATATTTCAAGAGAGTGCTGTAACTGTTAAATAGCTTATTACCGATCTTCAAAATTAACAGTACATTTTCAGATTTTTAATCTATTTGGTACATTCCTTGGAACTCACTTTTTTGACGTCCAGCAATTATTTTTTTTTTTTTGAATTCAACACAATATAATTAAATAATTAACAATCATTTTTGTTATTAGCAACACAAAAAACAAAATAATTATTTTATTATTACTAATTAACAAAGATAATGCTAATTTTGTGTGGAAATTAAATATTGGGACATTTTTATTTTTAAAATGGAGTAATATCGCCCTTAGATTGTATGACACGGCTTCAAATCGATTGGACTAAGAATATGCACTGTTGTTTGAATGAACATCTATTCCAGATTTGCTCTGGTTTGGCTTTTTGTTAATGGTAATGTATTGTTTATTATTAACCATTTCGTTTTATTTAACACTGTTTCAATGACATTATGCCAGAACTGTTTAAAGGCCAAGCTATAATAGTTATGTTGTTCTCACCAAACCACTTTCTTTTGGTATATCCATATGACAGACTGACTCATCCTGGAAAAATGTGATGGTAGTAGACTTTTTAGCAGGATTTTTTATAATATCTCAGCATTCATGGTACCATTGTAACCTTAAACTATCTTTTTTTAAAGTACGAAGTTTAATGCTGTTTAAAAAGTATGATTTTGTTTTCGGGGATCCTTTCCAGAGAAAAAATTCCTCTTTACAAACTACATGCCCTAGCCTTTCGTTGGTGAGCACTATGGGTCGTCAGTAGGTTGAATTAATATTAAAATTCAGATCAAAAGTGTACACGGTGGCGCTACCAGATTTGAAAACCAAAAATTTAGAAAAAACGATTACAAGAACAATGTCTTATAAAGAGAGTGAAACCTGAAAAAAATTAAACAAAATATATTGAAAATAAGAAGGTTATCCATATCTCAAATGTGGTGTATCCGCAAAGGAAAGGAAAAAAAAACTCTAGGTCCTAACCACAAAAATTATTTATTGTTTTTAAAACAGGGAAAGCGACTAGTTTCGGTCAGTGACCATCATCAGGCATGTAAAAAGTATGCAATGATACTAAATTTGATACAAGTGAAACAATATTTTATAACAATTACTGGGTTAGTGATAAATGAGAATTAAAATTTAAAATTTAAAAATTTTTAACATGACTTTAAGATGACTAACTTAGTACTTGAAGAGCTGACGAGACTATAACAATGTTTAAGGTATTTTAAAAATTATGACAATGTAAAAAAGGGTGTTAAAAAGGAAAATTTGACAAATGTTGGGTAGTTTGAACGAATACTTCAAACAAAAAATTCTTTTAAATAATTTGTAACAAATTACAATTTAATATTTTTAATTTTTTATATGTAGCAATAAAAGCTATAACAGAGAGAAATATATAAATTTAATTTTAATATTGTTATTTTCATACGTGTTAAACTATATTTTTTGGTACATCATTGCCCTCTGGCTAATCGCGTCTCTGTGGCACAGTATATCTAAGTGTACTGTGTCTGTGGCGCATTATGATGAGTGAGCCTAACACGGGTGAGACGATTTAGCGAATGCATATAGCTAAAAATAGAAGACAACACGCCAACAGTTCCTTCAAACTGCAAAATAACACATTAATTGGTGCGCCGCTTAGAAACAAGGTTGTTCCTTGTTTGAATTCGTTATAAATAAAAACCCCCTTTTTTCTCCTTCAATGAATTAGATGTCACTGCAAATAGAATTCGATAAATCTGATACAATTAAGGAATTCGGTACAATTAAGTGTGATAACATTTTACGATGTGTATCTATTTTAGTTCACAGATTTTTGTAAATGTTCAATTATGTACTGCTATTTCAAACTTTTAGTATCCTTTGATAAAAGAAGTTGAATATTATTGATGACCTCTTTAACTTTACTCTTCAGTATTCTGTGAAGAGTATTATAGGTTTACTTTGTCCGTCTGTCCGATGTCACGTTTTTTGTCTGCACAAAAAGTCAAAAACGAGAAATGATATCAACTTGAAAATTTTAAGCAAAAATCAAGCTCTATAAGGGGACAAAGCCTATTGATTTTTAACAAATGTGATTAAAAATAGGGGGTTAAGGTGGGATGAAATAAAAAAAAAAAATCCTAAATTGAAAACGAAAAGCGATATCAACATGAAATTTTTAGTAAAAATGAAGCTTTATAAGAAGATAAAGCCTATTGATACTGAAAAAATATGAATATACTGGGGAGTTAATAAAATAAAAAAAAAATCTTAACAGAAAAACGAAAAATGATATCAACTTGAAATTTTTAAGCAAAAAATCAAGCTCTAAAAGGAGAAAAATACCTTTAATTATAAAATAAATTTGAATTAGTATGGGGGATTTAAGGGGGATTTAAGGGGGGTTGAAATTAAAAGAAATAAAATCAAAAATGAAAAACGATATCAACATGAAATTTTTAGTAAAAATCAAGCCTTATAAGGAGATAAGGCCTACTGGTTGAAAATGGGGGTTAAGGGGGTCTGTTAAACTGCAAAGAGTATCATTTAGAATGCCAGGCATTATATATCTTTATTTTAGTTTGTATTTGTGTAATATTATGTATTGTGATGGTACTGATCTTATAAAATAAACATTTAAAACATTTTAGTTTTTATTTTATTTGCCAATAAAAGGTATTTAAAATATATTTTTTATTTGACATCTGTGATAAATTGTGAAAATGATTAAGCTTACAATTAAAACTAAAAAATGGTAGGTAAAGTTTCATATACTATTTTTTACACAAAAATCAATGGTCATGCTTTCTACAAAACCTGATATATATTTAAAAATAATCTCAAATTATGAAGAAAAATCAGTTTACTAACTAATAATGTTTATAGATGGTTTTTAACGTATTAAAAACAAAACAAATATTACACTAACTAAAATATTCATTTATTAATAGAGAGATATTGCAAATTTCTATAACGCTAGTCACTAATAGTGACATCGTAATTAGAGTCAAATAAATTCCATGCTAAAATCAGATTTATTGCAAACCTAAAATTTTGTGCAAAGTTTTGAACCGAACTTACAAATGATAAAATTATTGGAAAAGTGAACACCCATTTTAAATTACCACGAGCCGCCACTGGTTTACAATCAGCTAGCTATCAGCCTACTCGAATACACAGACACATTTCTCAAACTCTGGATACTTATCACAAAAATAGTAGTATTATACTTAAAAGAAGAGTGTCAAGAATTTTTAGCATAGTGTGGTGCTCTTTTTTACAGATATTTTTTTTTTCACGCTCTCAACAGGTCTATAGATTTCGAAGCGCAAAAGCCTACTTTGGATAATGATCGTAGAAAAAAAGTTTTTTACTGTCCTGCAACAAGTTGCCCAAGATGAACTCCTTCTAAATTAGATGTTCTATTTTGCTAAACTTTCGTCAATAAAATCGATTGATTTATAATACAGACGAGTGATGTTTCGACTAGTATACCGTGATAACTTAACAAGTTTACCAATTTTTGCCACAGAATTGCTAAAATTTTACAGAAAAATTATTATTTTGCGAATATCGTTTATTAGTGTTACTGACTTTTCATTATTTTCACTAACTATTCTCGGGAAACATGCAGGCCGAGAGCCAGGTCGGGCCCCAGGACAATTCTCCAGATCGGGCCCCGTGACAATTTTAAAAAATTTAAAAAAAAAGGTCTTCAAGCAAAAACTTCTCCTCTACTTGAATTTATCTAACAAAAAAAAAAAAACAAAATCTTCTCCTCTTTACTGAATCTCTCTAAGAAAAAAAAAGTATTTCTCCCTCTTGTGCCGAACTTCTGTAAACAAAAAATCCTCACCACAGTTGCCGGGCCCCCCTTATACCGCTGCCGGGCCCACATTTGAGCCCGGGCCCCGGGAATTAATCCCGGCTGCCCCCCCTCTTATCGGCCCTGGAAACATGTATGTAGAAATGTCAAACATAATTCAATTATTGTTTTCATAATTTACAGCTAACTTGACAATTTATTCACAATGAAGAGCAATGATTAAAATAAGCAATCCTTCAAAAACTGTGTTTTTTCTGTAACAAAACTTACTTGTTTTAATATAATTAAAAAAAAAAACATATAAGTGGGGTCAAATCCAAATTCAATAAGACGGGGCTGGTATCTCTCTTATAGATTTTAAATCGACAAAAAAAAGTAAATGAACTTAAACTACATATCTGGCCAGCGATAACGATTTATGATAGCAAAAAATATTTTTACAACGAACGTCACTGAATGTAGTTAGGTAGTAGATAATTAATTCATAAATTACCTGGTCCGGTTCTGGGCCAACATTCAGAGCTAACTCCGTAATTTTCTTATTCTTAAGCAATTTACCTGTCAAACCAAATTATGAAGATATCTTTGTCAGGTGTGTTCGTGGATTAACGTACAAAGCCAGTGGTGGAGTGAACAGAAGCTTTTTATTCAATATTCGTATGGTTCTTTTTTTAAGTGACTACTTTATCCTCGCGACTTATTATGCTTATTATAATTAATACATGCAAGGAATGAAATTCATAGGAAGAAAAGTCGAAGAACTTGAACAAGTTAAAACTTTTAACTACCTAAGGGTGCTAATGCAACAAAAAGAGAAAACATGAAGGAAGAAATAAACGAAACGCTAACCAATGCACACATTGAATAAAAGATTTATGAGCAAAAAGAAAAATAGTAAAAGCCTTTGTTAACGGTTCAGCAAAAGAAGAATCGGGTGAAGAATAAGATGAGTACATGAGCGGGTAAAACAAAACATTATTTAGACCAATTCTAACTTTTGGGAAAGAAAACTGGGTTTTTCCCCAATCACTTAAAAGCAAAGTACAGGCATTGTATCAAAAGTTAAAGGGATAGAAAACCAGAATAGATAGTAAGGAAAAAACTAGGCGTATAATACGAATAGTAGAAAACAAACAATGGTTTGTGTATATATTCATAGAATAGAGGAAAAGTAGCAGGTCAACAATACATTAGAAGCCATATCGGATAGAAAAAGAGCAAAAGGAAGATCCAGAAAGACGTGGAATGAGAAGTGGCAGAAATACTTAAAAAAAAGAGGAATGAAATGGGACGAAGCTAAAAATTTTGGTTCAAGTTCGCGTAGGTACGAGTTATATGCCTTAGGTTAAGTTGAAAATAAATGCATGAGGCGATCTGATCTCCGAATCAGATGGATCTATTAGGGCTTATGTCTAATTCATAGTTCATCGCACAAGCTTGATGAAGGCCATGGCTGAATTGGGTGAGACCTGTTTAAAGTCAGTAGATCACAGTCGGGTAAATCCACAGATATGGAACTTAGTTCTTTCCAAAACGGAGCAGGTACATAAAATATGCTATGTAGATTTGTCTTCCATGCTTCAGAATTAACAGTCCGATATTTTTTGTAGACCTATCCTTCTCATGTGGTTGCCCAGAGGCCCAGAGGCATTTATGGAAGGGTTGGTTATAAACGTATTCGAGTTAGCCCTGGGGTATCTTTTCAGTTCATAAGTGTTGCACCCTCCGTTCATTTTGAGATAATTTCTTTGTCAGTGCTCTTTGCGATGCGCAGGAATGGTTCTGATCCCATGAACTCAGATTCGGTTCCTCTTTTAGCGAGTGCGTCGGCTTTTTCATTGCCCTACACACCGCTGTATCTCAGAACCCTAAATAAGATGCCTTATATGTCCTTAAATGCTATGTAGAAAAGCTTTGACTATACAGAGTGTCAATTTAAAAACTTCTTAATGCAATATCTAATAAAAAAGAACATCAAAAATGCTTAAAACAGATTTTTTTTTTAAATAGCACCTTACTATGATATTCTCAAATAGCACATGTCATTCTCTTGTCCTTCATGACACTAACAAACACGGCTACCTACTTTCTGTGCCTAAGCACCTGAGGTAGGATTTATATTAATCCAAATGTTGGATGCCGACTAACTACAGTGAAGAAGGGGTGAGTCGTAGAAAAAGTTATGTATGTGAGTGGGCGCCAGCAGCTTAACCTCACATCCAACAATCCAAGTGACAGTTCACTATGAAACTCCAAATAGCCAACCTATAAGCATTACCTCTATGAAGGCCTTCAAGCGGCTACAAATTGAGTATGCTCCTATTAAAGTATAAACGTTACCTTACCATAGGTCTTATTGACCAACCTGATTATGTAATCAGACAATTAGCAAGCGGGGTTAAATAACAAGAATAATTCAATATCTATACCCAAGTTTAATAATTATAAATTATTGTGTTGACATGGGGGGTCAACTTCGTTCACGCTTCGAAATATAACAGTATTTAATAACTAAATGCTTTAGTACATTCACACGATTAGATTCCCCAACTATTAACAATAATCCAGTATCACTGGGAGTAATATTCACAACTAAAACGCTATATCAAGCTTAAAAATAATTAAATGGGAGTGTGTGTAATCTTAAAATATGACACATGAGGTGTGTACTATATTTATCAAAATAAATAAATAATCGTGATTTATTTACGGTCGCTAGGGGTAAAACAAGTAAAACTCTGTTACTTATTAAAAATATTAGTTACCCATAAGTAATATACCCCACGAAGAGCTCTTGGTGACGTTTTCGGGTTTATTAAAATGTATCGTAATTATACACCCCTAAACCTCGTTTACATTAGGTTTAGATAAAGTTATGTACTAACACCCCCCCAAATAAAATAGAATAAAAAGTAATATAGTAATATAAAAATAAGAAAGCAAAAACTTGCAGTACACCGTGACTTCTTTCCGGCTGAGAAAAACTAGTAGAGGGTTTCCTACTATCTCTGCTTCGGCGTACAAATCGAACTGCCTGTCATAAAGGTTGCTAGCCCGTCACACGAATACTAGCTGGTCACAAGAAGTACTAGTCCGTCACAGGAACTACTGGCGCGTACCAAGAAGTGTTGGCCCTTCACAAGAAGTATAGGCCCGTCACAAGAAGTGTCAGCCCGTCACAAGAACCCTAAAGAAAACATGTAAGATAAAACACAGAAATAACTATTTATTCCTGGTTAATAAAGAAGTTAAAATTAAATAACCAGTTACCTACATAGCCTTCTCGTGAAGCGAGGCCTAGAAATAGGTAGTAACTACTCAACATTTACTAGTTAAATTAAGTTCAGCTTATTAATTTATGTAGGTAAGCTTCAGATTTACAAAGCAAAAAGAGAGACGACTCGTGAAGCGAGTTCTACCCAACAATTACATTTAATAGGCAAATTACTCCCTTATATTTCAAAATACTACCCCTTAATAGTAAATCCCATGTACTGAAAATATGTACAACGAAAAGAAACATAACTTAGGGTTATATTCGTCTAGGTAAGCATGCTAACTAAAATAAAACTATATTTACCCCTTAAAAAGCAGTAGGGAGAGGACGAAACAGATCGCACTGCAAATTTGTGAACAACTTATCCAGATAAGATTACATATATATGTGGGCACTGAAATAGAGGACAAATGGCTTTACAAAAAGAACTACTACGTCTTATCTGAATGCGGTACAAAAAAACTCGCCTATTTGAGATCCGAAACGTGGTTAAATATATCCTCCTAAAAGAGCTCTTACAACAGGTGGTCACCAAAAATACAACCAAATCACACTGTTGTAACTTTAAACAAAAGGTTGTTTCGCAATATCCCAGTTATGGATTGAAGCTAGTTCCAATAAATTTCGAAACAGTACCTTTTAATAAATCTACGTGTCGAAAAATGAATCTCCACATTCCAAGAAGGACGGAAGAACGTCACCTCCGAAAACCAGTAATACCAACATACCTTAGTGACAAATAGATGTCCCATCAGTGCCCTCTATTACGAAATAAATTCTTAACAAAAAGGGCTAAAATAACCAAACAAAGCCTCTAAAACCAAATAAATAGCCTGACTAAACTCAAATAGAGGTCCTATCTACCCCAAACTGATCATATACCCACAATTACCATCAGGGCGGAAACGCTAGACCGACATCTTGAATACAGGGCGGCCACCTACTCGCCCAGAGTGTCGCAGAAAAACCCCTGAGTCTATGGAAAAAATCCCGCGAACAAACGCTTTCGGCACTCAGCTGATAGAAATCCCAGAGGGGGGAAACTGGTATGCGCAGGCCTGGGATAGAGCAAAAATCAACCACCTCCGCGTGGCGCTGCAGTCGGGTGGTGGGGTAGGTGGTGGGAGTGTAAAGGACAGGTGAATATTGATTTTTGTGGGGGGTGTCATGGCGTCTTGGCTTAAACCAAACGTGAACTTTGTTTATTTATATTGGTGACTGTTGAATTTAGTTGTTTTCATTTCCAATTTGCTTAATTGATTTTGTTGACCACTATTAATAGGCTTGTTTTTCCATTATAAATTTGTGCTTTTTCCGCTGTTATTTTGTGCTTTTTCATAAAGATGCGTAATTATAGAAAATGTTGTGTACCGAATTGCCTTGTTGTGGACAACAAGATGCATCTCCTGCCACACCCTACGAATTCACCCGATTTATTTGATATTTGTGCACTTGTTGTTCGTTGTCCAAGATTTAATAATAAAACAAGACTACAAATTTATTCCACCTTTGTAGTATGTCATAAACATTTTGAAGAGAAGTATAAAGTAGTTGGCTCTCGTCGAGGTCTAACACCTGAAGCATTTCCAACGCTATTCCTACCAGCAGTTCCTGGAAGAGTAGCGGATTGACTTTCCTCAAATAACGTAGAAATTGAATATGTTGATCAAACACCTACTTCAAGTAGGTAAAGGTTCGAAGTAGAAGCAGACTAATAATATATGTTGGACTTCTTTTCGAGAAGGAAAGTTAGTAATCTACTCATTTATTTTATACTTATACTGTGTATTTTCTGTTTCATGACATTTGGGGTTGCAAAGCTGTATCGTAGAAGAAGAAGAAGCAGCAGACTAATAATATATGTTGGACTTCTTTTCGAGAAGGAAAGTTAGTACTTTACTCATTTATTTTATACTTATTGCTGTGTTTGAGAATCCACATCAGATGCATTTTTTACATCTCGAGCGTTTTTTTATCCACATACCTATATATAAATCGTTTATTTAGTCAAAAAAACTATTTTTTACATGTCAATACATCTTCACGTTTAAAATATAAAAAATACATAAATATAGAATCAACATAAATTTAAAATGCAATAAAAAATACATAAGATACAGTACACTTACATGTCAACTATACAAAACATAATAAAAGAACAAGAAAGAGAAAAAAAACGTTTGAAGAATATTTAATATCCTCAGACAAATTATTAAAAGCCTGTACACCTTTAAAAAACACTGAATTTTGTGTACATTTTTCGTGGCCTTATAAACTCTAAAAGTTTTCTTATTACCTGTTTATGGTTATGAACATCCTGATTATAACTTAAAATATTTTGTAAATATACTCGGGAGATTCCTGATTTAATTTTAAACATAAAAAGCAGGGAATAGAATAGCAAATATTTTTTAACAGGCAACCACTGAAGCACATTCAACATGGAATTGATTGGTTCCAATCTCGAACAGCTCAGTATTATCCTCAGACCTCTATTCTACAACTTTTGCAATCGTTGCAACTCATTCTGGTTGAGCAAATACAGTATAGTGGCACAATAATTAAAATGAGGTAATATTAAGAGTATTATAAATTATTATTTTAGCCCATTTGCCGAGATGTGGAGAACAGCGCCTCAAATAGTTTATTTTAAATCGGACACATCTGTCCCATATTTACGTAAACTGAATCACGTGATCAAAGATTTACTACATCTCAGTTGCATCCGATGTGGATTCTCAAACGCGGCATATACCTACTGTGTATTTTCTGTTTCATGACATTCAGGGTTGCAAAGCTGTATCGTAGATATTGGACTTATTAAAAAATAAACTATTCCTCGGACTTAAAATTTTTTATTAATACATTTATTTTCATGAGATAGTACTTATACTGTCTTTCTTTTTTCACAGATAAAGTTCTTCACAAAATGATGGACAGTGTTGTATCCTGGAATATGTAGCAGCCATCCAGCTACTTCATACATAATTTTCATGTACATTACATTTTTTAAATATTGGATTTGTATTATATAATATATATTCTTTAATAAATTTATTTTTTGAATATGCTTGTTTTTTTTATCTAAAAACTGTTAGCCAAATTAAGATTTGTTCACACAAACTGCATTTTTGCTTTATTATAGCTATAGCTATCGCTATAATAAAGCAAAAATGCAGTTTGTGTGAACAAATCTTAAATTGGCTAACAGTTTTTAATGCGGATAATTTTTACTGTCAAATTTGAATAGTCGCGCGCTTTTCTTCTCTTCTTCTTTTTATTATTTTCTCTTCTTTCATATGGCCTCTTACCAGACAAGGACTTAATTAAAAAAAATCAACCACGTCCACCAGGTGCCGCTAAAAATTCTATCATCCTTTTTTAACATGGGAGATACCGTTCTAAGAGTAAGTGTTCTGTGAGAAATCCGCAGTCGCTTGTCATTTCAAAAGCACAGTGGCAGAGATTAGGGACATAAAGATTGGAAACGCAACGACCCCAGCAACGATGGCGTCATCTAGCGTCTCAGATGTTAACTACAGATCTACGTCGTTTGTAGAGAGACCAGTGTTGTCAAATATTTTTTTTGAGAGATCGTACGAGTAGAAAAATAGTATTTCGACAAAAAATGAAATGGAATGAAAAAATAAAAAAATACTGGCATGATAATTTATTTATGTTTACAACGCAAAAAAAAACTAAAGAAAATACATGAAACTTTAAATTAACATAAGTAATCAACGACAATCACTTGAAACTGATTAAAATTTTGAATGCAAGCTTTTCTTATAGCCGTGATAGTCGGTGTACAAAATTACCATGGTCAAAATCACGATAAGAAATTACGAACGACCTATGAATCTTTGCAAGTAGTTTCTGATTTTTATTGTTTTATGTTCTGAAGTTGTTGCAGATATTTAAATAAATCATGGAGGTAGTATTCAACCTCATTGAAATAAACCTACTAAAAAAGTGAAGATAGTATTTTTACATACGATCTCACTGATGCAATCGTACATCGCCATCGTACAGAGAGTTAAAAAATCGTATAAATAAGATTTAAATCGTACGGTTGGCAACACTGAGACAGACAGTAGACGTGGACAGCAGTGGACAGTTTGTAAAAATAAATGTCAGTTTGATGTATATCGAAGAATCCTGAATTTAAATTTAAAATTTTGAGTTCATCTGTGTTATCCTCTAGATGAACTAAGCGAAATAGTTGTGGCTGTTTTTGTGTGAAATTTAAGGACAGTAATTATATTTTGTAATATTGCAATAACGGAGAACGTATTGCATTAGTAACACATACCACATGAACAAATTTAACAACCTCAATGTGGCTTGAAAACGTTAGAAAGAAGATTTGATATAGGAAGAAAAATATCTGAATTCCCATTATTGAATTTGCACTCAACCTTTTTAATAAGAACAAAAATGCAGTGTTACAAATAACAATCAAAAATTTAAAAATATTTGTCATGAATATAGATTTACAATAATTAATCGATAATAGACTGTAAGTGTAGTATTCTTTTTAATAAATAATTTAGCGTAATTACATTGTTTAAGTTTATTTACAAGAACATGAGAGTGCAGTCGATATTTATGTAACCTTTATTATCAGGTTTTGAATTTCCCGCTGTGTCGTTTGATATCGATGAAAGCGCCACATAGTGGGTCAGATGTTAACTGCAATAAAGCTGGTCGTTGTTTAGCATTGGCTTCTTATGGGCGTTTCCTATCTTTATCTCCCTTATCTCTGCACAGTGGTTTAAATGCGGGTATAGAAGGACCCTTTTAATAATTACTGAACACAGACAAAAACAAGCATATTCCTATTTTAATGAAAAACCGCTATAAGGCCAAATCTAAACGTTACAACACAATAACACAATTTAAATAATGAAAGTACCAAAGTATGACACATCATAGAAAATGTAATTTTATGGATAATTAAGCAATATGCTGTTCATTGCGGTACTTTTGATTTTAGCATCCTCTAGCGGGATAAAAAACTGTTACGTATTATAAAGTGTGACACTTTATTTGAAAGCTAATTCATTAGTAATTTAAGTCACAAAATATAGTTTAATGAAACATTAACTTTAATTATTGAAAAATATTGCAGAGCTCTTACGTTAGGAAATAAAAACTTTAATCGCAATCAACCAAAATAAAAAATGTTTACTACGCATTAAATCAATAATAAAATCATCTTTCAAATGAAGTGTCACTCTTTACAATTCGTAACAGTTTTAATCTCGCCAGAAGGCGTTGAAATTAAAAGCAAGGCATCGAATAATCATATTACTGAATCCTTCCTAAAATTAACATTTCAAAGATATATCATGTTTGGTATTTTTTCGATTTAAATTGTATTGGTTAAAGTAACAAAGGGGAGAGGAATGATGTATGACAGTTAAGCATAAGATTTAAAGATATCTCATTTTAATCAAAAATTGACGGGTAGAGTTTCTATAAAATGTTGAGGTAGTTGTTGAAAATGACTGGTAGTTTTTCGTCTGTACACCCTATATAATAATTAAATTTACTCAATTAATCTTGGGTGTAAGGTCGACACAATTTTGGTATATATATAAAGGTCATCTTAGACATATTTTGGTATAGGTATATCTAAACGTCATGTTAGACGGGAAGTTAAAAGATTTCGTTAAATCAAAAATTAGTAGTTTGTGCAACAAGAGTGGATATGATGGTCATATTGCACGAAGGCGAAATTTGAGCACAATGCCATAGGCGGAGTGCTCAATCGTTTGAGTGCGATGTGAACAATCCACTCGAGTTGTACAGTATATTTTACGACCCACTAACGAAAATTTACAAATAACAAAATATTTTAGGTTATTAAGTCAAAATTACTAATTTTAAAATAATTTATGACTTTTAATAATTTTTAAAATAAAATAAACGAAAAAAAAAAAAGAAAAAAAGTTCATTTTATTTTTCCCTATCCAAGAATCGAACTCAAGTCTTTTGCGTGTAAGGCCAGAACGCTGACTACAGGACAACTTACTCTTTTATTTTAGTTGCTTAAATATTCGTAACTAAATTAACATAATATAGTTTTATTTAAATTAAAAATTTATTTATAATAATAGACGAAATAAAAACAGAAATGTTATTATTTATCGATTCTACACAAGAATAACCCATTTTAATATATGTTTAATCTCAATAACTAAAAAATATACTGATAATTAGTTTGACAGAATTTTCACTTATTTAAAATTTTAAAAATAATAGCAGACGGTTGATCAAAATATAGACTGTGATTGGTGGATTTCATTTTTTGCAGTGTTCTTACTACACAGAATAGATATGAAATATATTCGTTCAATTGAAGGTAATATCATACTTTTTCGTTTTGTAATCTGTGCATAAATAAGCTAATATCCATGTGGGTGTAGAAAAAAGTTTTTTCCACACCTACATATCTACGCACAGACTACAGAACAAAAAAGTATGGTATTGCGTTCAACTGAGCGAATATATTTTATATCCATTCTAGGTAGTGGGAACACTACAAAAAAATGAAATCCACCAATCACAGTTCATATTTAAGACTATTTCTTAAATTTTAAATAAGTGACAATTCTATCAAACTAATTGTGAGTATATTTAGTCTTCTTTAGTTAGTTTTTTGACTTTCGATCTTTTACACCTTTTTTTTATTAATTCGATTATCTGTTTTTATAGTTCCATTTTTCAATAGCCTGATCTTTTTGGATTGGTTGATTTTGTCTTTTTCGGTTAGATTTTAATTCTTTCCATTTTTTTTCGACCAAAATTTTCGTTCATGACTCATAAATTGTTAATTTATAATTGACACATTTGTTAATATTTATATACAATTAAAGTAACTTAACAGGAAGAAAAATTGCAATTATAACAGAAATAAGTAGGTACGTACCGAAATAATACCGGTAGCAAATGCCATCTGTGGGACTTAATTATACATCTCTGCGTAGAACTTCACTAACAAGGTATTATTAACCATACTTATAAGGTACTTTTAGGTAAATTATCATATTTAAAAAGCATTTATAATAATACATGAATGCCAAACGAGAATAAAAATTGAAGCGGTTTAAGGTCAATAATATGTTATTGGATTTTAAAATTGATTAATAAAGATTATATAAATTACTTAATTAAAAAGTTTCTTCAATATACATAGTCATTTATAAAATAGGAGTGAATACATGGATTATTTTAACTTTAAAAGTTTTTTTTTTTTTTTTTTTTTTTTTCGATTTATGGCCTAGGTGTATATACCTAATATGCCAGTCTCAAATTTGTGTTTAAATTCTCAATCATGTGTGTTCTGTGTAGGCTTTGTTACTGTTTCCCAGCGCCACTTTAGGAACAGCACTGTTAATTAGAACCCAACAGTGAATGGTCGAGTGGGGAATCCTGCTTAAAAAATTTTAATAACATAAAATGTGTTGTGACAGGCTCCTGGTTCACCTACAGTGAATCAGCGAGACTGTGTGGCGCTATGATGGTGATTCCCGAATAGGGGTTGCTCAGGCGCCAGTTTAGGTATCGCAGTTTACTCTGCGACCCTGGGGTACACCAGAGTGTACTCAAGGTAAACTCAGTGGAGGTAAAAATAATTCCAGGCGGTCACTACTCCTTTACACCTCGTATACTACGGTATCCTGAAAGAGAACGGTTAAGAACCAGCAATAAGAGAAACACAGGAATAGGTAATAAAATATATATTTACAAAAAAAAAATACAACGGTGGTAGTGCACGGTTTTGGCACGGTATTACAATTGACAAACTAGTCAAATATTAACGGCTCCCATATTAAATATTGGGAAATATGTACGGTTCGCTAGCCAAGGAGGCTAAGCGGTCCGGGAACTATGAAACTCCCTGTTTACGGAAAATTAATTTTAAAAATAAATTAATTAAATATAACGGTAATCAAATGTAAGAAAATAAATTAAATCAAAGTTTTCGGAACGTCCCTGTATCTTAGTTTGGACCAATCGACGCTATGGCAATTTGCGTCAAGTGAGAATGATAGGAATTTACGCGGTGTTTGGACAGCGAAGACGAAGGTGATAGAAAAGATTATTTTGAGATTTGCCCAAAGTCGATCAAGACGGTGTGTGAATTAGTTGTGGACGGGGAACGGAATGATTCAAATACAACTGAATGAATAAATAAAAGAAAATATACTTACATGAAGTGAGGCGCGAAAATTAATTTAGACGTCTTTTTGGGAAATTAGATAACGCCGTCAGGACAGAGATCACTCTTAACCCGGGGACGGATCGAATCTCCGAAAAAGAAAATAACGGGCCGGTTTTTCCCCAAAAGTAATAAAATAAAAAAATGAAAACGGGTTGAACCTCTCACTTCAATGTTAACTGGGCGCTTCCTAAGAGAGATTGGATATAGTCATCAAAAATGAGAGCACTCAGAGTCTAGCCTATATCCAGCCTCAAATAAAAAATAGCCAACGGTTTCCTACTGAGGGATGAAATGAAATATCCTGGAAATCAATCAAAAATTTTTCACTTATTGCACCAGGTGTCCCAACTAATTGTAAATACAAAAAATAATTTGCGGTTTCCTACCTTAGAAAAATAAACGGGGTTATTCAGTATTCTAGCAATATCACGGTCACTCACAGAGTACTTCACTAGTAGGTGGAGAAGAGAGAAGAGCTGACGGTTGCTGGAAATCAAGAGAGAGTAATTTTCTGTTGTTATCGGATTTGTCCTTTTTCGCTGGGCAAGCTTGAAGACCGGTAAACTGGAGTGGGAAATACCACTACTACAGCCAACTGTTTACAATTTAAAAATAAAAAAAATGTCCTTCTAGTACCTTGACAAATAAAAGTAGATAATTGGTATGAAATCGACTCTACAAAATGCCCATTCGGATTTCGGCAAATATAGGAATATTTTAACCTACGAGGGTACTCGCAATTGTTGAAAAACGGTAATTCCTGGGAAACAGAAATACGGGGGGGGGATCTTTTACATGTCCTCAGGCGGGAATTAATTGAAATATACATTTTTAAATTAATTGGGAGCAAAATTTAGTGACTTCGTCATATCACCCACCCTCTTTTGGTCAAAGAAAATAAAGGCAAACCTTTGTTTTGGCTTTATTTTTCCACACTCGTAGGTTCAAATTAATCGGCATGTAAAAGTAAAGGGCGGGCTGGCCGGACGGGGCGACGTGAGGATTTGCAATCACAACTTCGAGAACAGAAAAGTATACCTCGGTTATTGCAGGCTTGACGACGGTGTCCCTAAATACCACAATTCCAGCAGGTTCCTGGGTGTACTTCTACAAAAGTAGAATTGTGTTTTCGGATACGGTTGGGAGCGGAATGAGACTTTCTGGGGAGGTCAAACGGAAAGGATGCGGGTGCCTGAAAATATAGATTTTCAGGAGGCGATTTGATTACAAATTTCTATAATATAAAATTTTACAGTCACAAATCCTGACTTACAAACAACAATAATTATATATTAAATTTAACTCATTAAAAAATAACTCTTGTTTTTTTTTTTTCAGAGTTTTAATATTAGATGAAGGGTTACTCCTACTCCACTTTTGTAATTGTAAATATTTCTTATAGGATCTCAAAACTAAAAACGTACAAACATTGCCTTGAAAGTCGGTTGGGGAGGGGGGGGGGGGGTTGTTATCATGTGATATCAAATGCAAGAATGTTGAAGCATGTTTTCAAAAATATATAATACGTTTGTCTGTACTTTGTCTGTAACAGTCTTTCGAAAAAAAAACACCTAAAAATTGCTGTCATTCCAACTTATCTCCAAAAGTAACCTCAACAAAACAGAATGGATTTAATTTAACAAATTCTTATATAAATATTCATTTTTTTATATTTTTAAAAATTTAAGATTTTAGGCGATTAATTTTTATAATAGTAAATATATAAAAAATAGCAAACTTTATCCATATTATTGACCAGATACGAAAGCAATTCAAGCAATAAAATGCTATTTATATAGGGTGAGGCTAATAGAAAGAAGTTAAATTTACTCTGTTTTTGAATTTACATTACAGATTTATATTAACAAATTAATAAATCTCAGGTATTTTATTTTTTTCTTTGTGTAATCCAAATTTATTTCCATTTTAGTAATAATCGTAGTACCTACAACATTGTTTATTGTGTTAAAGAACTGTTTAACTGCAGTTTTATCGACTATAATATTTAAAGTAAAGTTATTCATGAATATTATCCTAAAAAATATTGTAAATGCGTTTCCCAGTGATCATTTTAAACTAAGTAATGATGAATATAATAATTTTCAATTAAAAAAACTTCTTGCAGCTTCCCTTTTAAATTAAATTTAAACAAATGACATGGAAAATAATTTTTCTTATAAATTACTATTTATAAAATTCCAATTATACACGAATTATTTCTTTGTATTTAATATGTAATAATAAATTTATATAGAGAATACGTGTGTTATAGTTAATTTTTTAACTCTCTGGAAACAAGATATGTTTAAATTTTAAGTTAGGATAAGCAATTGAAACTTTCAAATAGGTAAGCAAAAAGTAAATTGCTTGAGAGAGCTTGAGAGAAACGAGAAATTATCGTCGAGAGAAGACACTCTCTCGTCTTGTCTCGTCTTGAATTTGTTTTCGAGAGAAAATGTCTCTCTCGTCTCAACGAGATGAGAAGAGACGAGAGACGAGAATCTATCGCGGCTTCACTATTTACACGACTGTCACACTTCAAAATAAATTGCGTACTTTCCCGGAAATCACCTTCAACTGTGATAGTTCCAACGAGAAAATACACTAAATTGATAATAATTGGCATAAGAATCAAATATATTTTCCTAATGTAATTTTAAAACCCTTTTGTGAGATTTAGTGCCTTATGTTCAAGGCCGTAGCCAGAAGGGGATCAAGGGGGATTGATCCCCCGAAATAAAAAAAAGATATTTATTTTTTTAGACTTTTAATAAGTATTAATGAGACTGCAGTTATATACAGTACGCCCGTCTACTTTGTTGTTATACACAACATAATAGGTAATCACTACAAACAAAATTATCTACTTACTGTTATTTTTATTATGTATGACTTGATGCTCGCTTGGTATTCGCACGACGATACTTAAATAGCGGCTCAGCGACATCTATTAGGGAGCAACGAAACTACGTGCTACGCCAACTACACAAGCAACGCAACTTCGGGGACGTGCTTGAACTGCATTTCGGGAATATTCAATAAACATAGAATGAGACGAATTATTGTCGATGTTTCATTGCGCCACGTCTGCAGAATATATAAGCAAGCCGTCGAGCACGGAGAGGCAGTTCTGTCTTGGAAAGTGATCCAATGTGATGCGACTAAGGCGAAGTAATAGTGCAGTGTGCTGTGAATTAGTATTGAAGTATGTGGTGTTATATTTTTGTAATTTAAATTAAAATTAAAAGGATTTGATGCATAAGAGTAGACTACCTTTTAAATCTTTATCAAAGTAAATATTTGCGTAAAAAATGGAATTAATACTTGGCTGTTTTTTTAATTGTTACAGGTCGGTTCAAATTTGAAATGACAAAAAGGACACAAGAAAATACATTATTCAAATATTTATTTAAAAACTCTAAACCTGGTACTGGTAGTCAAGGTTCTACTGAAAATCAGTGTTCAAGTGTTTTCGACAGTAATACTGCTACAAGTAGTTCTGGTACTTCTGCTGCCATTACTGGGACTGTGGATGATGTTTCTCAGCATGTTTTAAATGTAGGCTATTATACAGGATCAAACACCAAAATTGATGATGATTTAAAGTACAGATTGTTGAAATCTCAACCAAATATAATAAGTCAGATTGATAGCCGATACCTAGCGCAAAAAGCTGAAAATCGGAAACGGCTCATTCCGATTATTGAAACAATTAAATTATGTGGACGTCAAGAATTGGCACTGAGAGGTACGTGCGACTCAGGTCCAATAAAAATTAATGATGCTGAGCCAGAAACAAATGATGGAAACTTTCTTGCTATCTTACGGATGAGAAACAGATGTAGAGACTCAAATCTAATAAAACACACAGAAAATATGACGTTGAATGCTACCTACCTATGCCCGACCATAAAAAATAAACTTATTGCAATTTGTGGTGAAACAATCCAGAAAAAAATTGTGCAAGGATTAACTTCTGCAAAATTTTTTTCAATCCTTGTTGACGAAACTACTGATGTTTCACGACAAGAACAGATGTTCATTTGTCTAAGATATGCTGAGCCAAAAGATAATGGGTTTTTCTTGCACGAAGATTTTTTAACTTTTGTAACAGTTGATAATACAAAAGAAAGAGATTTAGCTAATGCAATTTTATATGAATTAAAATCTTTGGGGTAGATTGCGAATATTTAGTCGGGCAAGGATATGATGGAGTTTCTTCGATGAAAGGAAGTTTTAAAGGTGTGCAGGCAGTAATTCGTGAGTCACATCCAGAAGCCTTATACGTTCATTGCAGCTCACATTCATTGAATTTAGCTCTGGGTCATTCTTGTCAGGTTCAGCCTATTCGAAATACTATTGGAATTATAAAATCGGTTGGAAACTTTATCAAGTCCTCGGCAAAACGAACCAAGTGTTTAAAAGATAATAACGAAAAAAACTTCCCTGAAACACAATGGAAAAACCTTAAGGCAATGTGCGAGACCCGCTGGGTAGAAAATCATGATGGGTTGTTAAGATTTAAAGAAATTTATAAAGCTATTGTTGAGACACTAGACGACTTAAGCACTGACATGGATTCTGAAACATCGTCAAAGGCTAATTCTTTTCTGAGATCAGTCATTTCAAGTGATTTTGTTATAAGCTTATGTTGCTTAGGAATGTTGTTCCCGTACACACTGACACTGCCAAATACTTCAATCGCCCCTATGCGATTTAACAACAGCTTTACAATATGTCGATTTAATTATAAAGTCTATTAAAGATGTTCGCCAAAATATTGATTCAAAATTTGCTGAACTTTTCAAGAATGCACAGAATTTGCTCAGTACTGTAAACAAGGCAATAAAAATTCCGCGAATAACGTCACGCCAAGAGCATAGGGCAAATTTACAACACAAAAGATCCTGAAACTTGTTTTAGAATTACTATAATGATTCCACTTTTGGATGATTTCATTGATTAGCTTCAGTCGAGATTCCAAAATCATAAAGCCACATTATCATCTCTCAACATTTTAGTTCCGTCTATATGTTGCAAAGAACAAGAACAAAAAAAAGAAAAACTGTAAATTGCGTTTTATTTTTTAAATAATAGAACACTGTTATTGAAAACTGCCCAGAAATGTTAGGGGTAAAATTTTGACGTACTCCTTTAAGGATAATGGGTAAAAACGGGTTTTTTGTCAAATTTTTCGTTCATTTTACGGGACATCGCTTCGCTCATCCCGCAAATATTTACTCGTTACACAAAATAAGGCATTTCGTAACTGGTTACATAAATAGCTATAATTTGACTTCCTAATATTTTAAATCATTAAACAGTATTTTCCATAAATAATTAAATCATAAATAAATACCGGCATATAAGTACCAAAACATATTTTTCTCTTCGAAGAGTAGGCATATGTCAAATAAACTTAAAATATTATAATGAACGAAAAGGTAACCCATTTCTAATAAAATTTAATTATTTATTTTATTTTGGTGTGATCGTAGAAAAAATCCTGTGTGTAATTGGAGCAAAAAGTACTTCTGCTGTTTCGATAACTTTTTGTCTCAACGGCTATTTTGTTACAATTATTTTATAAACTTTTACTTAGGGTCGATTTCACCGTTTTGTTAAAAGAAGTTTAAAATACTAAACGAAGTTTAAAATGATATTTTTATATTAACAAAAACGAAGTCTGAATTACTAAACGGAGTTTTTTACATTAACAATGTCATTTTAATCTTCGTTTAGTAATTTAAACTTCGTTTAACACAACGGTGGAATCGGCCCTTAGCTACTAGTGTTAGTGTTATTGCCCTCATCATAAATGAATCGTGCTAACAAATAAAGTCAAAAAAGTCTCATAGTTTTTTATCTTTTAGTTACCTACCAAATTTAGGTACTACAATACAAATACTTAAGTCCGGCCCAGAACATCTCCCTACTCATTCCACCCAGTTTTTCGGTTTTGGCAAAATTCGCGCAGTGACAAATGCTTCCTATGTTACCTCTACCCTTTCTAACCTCTTTGCATAGGACATACTTCGTTTCCCAGGTGGATATCTGAATGATTATTGATCAAAACAATTCGAGAGAGAGCCATGTATATGCAACACAAGATACAAGATAATGTTAAATAATGTACTCTGTAAAGGGTGTTGTAATAAAAAAATGTTTATGTGTAAATAATTAAACAGAGAAGAAACAACTTAGAATTTGTTCGCTATGAAAGGTACCTTTGCAATCCTCTTACCTAATATACAAGAGAATTATACCTGCTAATTATTTTCATTCTACTTACAAGTGTTCTTTTCAAGTAGCCTGTGAAGCAGTACCAACGACATGTAGGTTAATCAATTCCGTCATCACCTCAAATGTTTGTCTTTATTGGACTGTTAAGAATAATAATATAAAAGTTGGAGCCGAAAAGGTTTCTTTAGGTATTAAACACAATGGTCTGTTTTCTGGTTATAATAAGCTGTTTTGTCAAAAAAACGTGCTTATCGATCCAATAAGCCGCCAAGTACAATTTTTAACCAAAAAGTAACAATCGCAAATCCCCAAGATAAGCCACCAATTTGCATACATATGCGCAATTATCACAATCAGATCCAAAAGAAGCATAAATTCATATTTTAATTGCTTCTGATGTAAGAAGCAACTCGAACTCTAATAAATTACAAAGTTTACCACATGTAAGACGTTATCAAAGAACTCAGAAATTTATTTTAATACCTTGACGATATTTATCACTTTTCGTGAAAAAGTCTACACGGACTTTGTTCGAAATATTAATTACATTTTGTGAGCAAAATTGAATTATGTGAGTTGTGATAATCAGCTAAATTGCAGACTTAATTATAATATAACCATAAGCTTTTGACTGTGAAAACATGGTTTAAGTTCAAAGCGCAACGTACTAACAAATTCTAGAGAGTAATTACCTACTTCGAAATTACTCCTACTACTAATTTTATATAACACATAGTTAATAATAATTACCTTCAAAGAGAGAAGGTTTACATTCTGACAAATTTAGTAGGTATACCAGGGTAAACTGAAAAATTCTTCGGTTAATAATAAATACAATTGGAGTGTGACTCTAAAATAAATAACCAGACGCACTACTAAATTAAATAAGTTTAAACTTTTTGGCCCAACATGGGGAACACCATCTAGTTGAAGATGTACTTAGTAAACCGGATAATTTCACTGAATATACATTGTACATGAAAGGTTACTAGAAATCCTGTTGTTTGATGTCTGAAGTCTTAAAACAACTAGTGATAATCTGATTTTTTCCCACTGCCACAGTTCAATCACATTAATTAGAATGAATATCATGAAAATAATAATAGTAAAAATAAAAAAAATAAAAAAAACTTTTTTCTACATCCATATGGATATTAGCTTAACTATGCACAGACCAAAAAACCAAAAAGTATGCTATTGCATTCAACTGAATGAATATATTTCATATCCATTCTAGGTAGTAGGAACACTGCAACAAAATGAAATTCATCAATCACAGTTCATATTTTAGTCATCCGACTACCCACTATTATTTTTTAAATATTAAATAAGTGACAACTAATTGTCTTAACATTTCTATTTTCAACCGACTTCAAAAAAGGAGGAAGTTATCAATTCGTCGCGATATTTTTTTTTATGTATGCCAAGGGAGCCTCGGCTGTGATCTCCAGGACATTCACTAAAGATCAATTAGGGATCGTACTGATCCAGGAACCGTGGGTCTATGGAAACCAGGTAAGAGGACTTGCATGTAAGGATGCAAGGGTAATTTATCACACTAGTGATGAAGTATCGAGAACATGCATAATGGTAAGAAGTAATATTAAATATTCTTGTCTTTCAGAATTCATGACGCGTGATCTCGTTCCAATTCGAGCATACCTGGAATTAGGGATGAGGCGGCAAGACATAGTAATAGCTTCTAGTTACTTCGCCGGAGATGGGCATGAACCACCCCCGGAAGTATCGAGGCTAGTGGGTGCCAGGGAAGACATCTGCCATTACTTCTTGGATGCGACGCCAACGTGCACAGCACTGTATGGGGAAGCAACGACACCAATCAAAGAGGTGAGCAACTTTTAGAATATATTTTTAATAAGAACCTTATTGTGCAAAATATTGGGAATACTCCAACATTTGTAACAAGGGCAAGAAGTGAGGTATTAGACATCACTTTAAGCACACCGAGCATTAAAGATCTAGTTAAAAACTGGAGGGTATCGAGTGAACTATCTCTATCTGATCACAAGATAATTGTGCTTACGTTAGAGAGCGACATTCCTGAGACGATCCTCAGGAGGAATCCTAGAAAAACAGACTGGAACAAATACAACACCATTCTAAAACAAAATTTAGCACGTATCCAGACAAAAAAGGGGCCGGGGCACCCACTTGCTCTGGAAAGCGATCTCGAAGAACTAAATGGGGCAATATTTGAGGCATATCAATCAAGCTGCCCCATTCAAAGAAATAGAACTAGTAGGGATGCTTCTTGGTGAAACCGTCATCTGTCAAACTTACGATCCGAAGTACGGAAGCTCTATAATAGGGCCAAGCACAGCGGAGATTGGCAGAGCTACACCGCGGCGCTTACTACCTATAACAAAGAAATCAGGAAAGCTAAACGTAACAGCTTTAGAAATTTCTGCGAGGATATTAACTCTACACCTGTGGCAGCGAGACTGCACAGGGCCCTGGCAAAAGGGAGAGTTGATACAGTTATGGCATTAAAGAAACCAAATGGAAGCTTCACGAAGAGTGAGGAGGAAAGAGCTCGCCTCTTACTCGAAACTCACTTTCCTGGAAGCACACCTTTTCTAATAAGGGACACAACTAAGGTAAGCAGACCCCCAAGAGAGGCCGCTGTAGTGGCCAAGCACATATGCAGCAGAAATCGGTTAAGGTGGGCCGTAAACACTTTTGAACCGTTTAAGTCTCCAGGTGTGGATGTAATATTTCCTGCCCTGCTTCAGCAGGCACAGGAGGAATTACTGCCACACATAATCCGGCTATCCCGGAGCAGTCTGGAGCTGGGATATATATCAGAAGCATAGAGAAGGGCCAGAGTCACCTTTATTCCAAAAGTAGGAAAAAAGGATACCACACATCCTAAATCTTTCCGTCCAATCAGCCTCACATCCTTTGTATTAAAAACAATGGAGAAGGCTGTTGATAACTATATCAGAACAGAAGTCCTGGAGAGGGTGCCACTCCACCACAGCCAACACGCGTACCGAGCAGGAAGATCTACAGAAACAGCCCTGGTACAGTTGACTGATGTAATCCAGGACGCACTGACAAACAAAGAAACGGTCGTGTGTGCCTTCCTAGACATAGAAGGAGCTTTTGACAACACGCCACACGAATCTGTAAAAAGAGCACTCGCATACAGAGAAGCAGATAACATCACATCCAGATGGATGGATCAGCTGTTATTTACGAGAACTGCAGAGACACAGATAGGGCTCTGCACAACCAGAGGATGTCCACAAGGAAAAGTTCTATCCCCACTAATGTGGAGCCTAATCGTAGACGAACTTCTATGCAGATTGACTGACCTCGGCATACCCTGTCAAGGTTATGCCGACGACATAGTCATATTTGCTGGTGGCAAGTTTAGTAATATCCTGTGTGATATAGTCCAACGAGGACTAGAACATACCAAAAGATGGTGCCGTGAAGTGGGACCCTAGAAAAACAACACTAGTAGCCTTTTCAAGGAAAAGAATACTTAATTGAACCGTTAAATTAGACGGGATAGATATAGAATGGAAAAATGAAGTCAAATATCTAGGCCTAACCCTGGACAACAAACTTCTCTGGTATGCAGAAACATTGCAGGTAAACGATGGGGATGTAACCCAAACATACTGCGATGGATGTATACTGCAATAGTGAGACCAATCATCACTTACGGGGCTATAGCCTGGAGTAACAGAACTAGTTTAGTTACTACGAGAGCTAATATCTCAAAAGTACAAAGACTAGCCTGTGTTTGCATTACTGGTGCAATGAGAACCTGACCTACGGTCGCAATGGAGGTGATCTTAAACCTCACCCCTCTACATTTGATGATAGAGATTGTGGCAAAAAGGACACGATATAGAATGATCAGGAACGGAGTAATCAGACGAAAGTCTACTTGCTTCAGAACTAAAGATACCTGGGACATGCCCCAGGATGAAATGCAAAAGAAGTACAGTTTTGTGAAAAACTTCAAAACCACAGAGCTGGGCTGCAAGAAAGAATGGAGCCAAGAATCCATCGCGCTTGCAACCGAAAAACGTGCTATTCAGTGGTATACGGACGGTTCCAAAACCGTAGAAGGAACTGGAATAGGAGTGTATGGGCCGAGAACCAAGCACTTCGAAATCTTGGGAAAATACCCAAGCATCTTCCAGGCGGAAATTCACGCCATAGAGAAGTGTATCCAGTTTAACATCGAGAGAAACTATCATAGACAAAAGATTATCATCATGTCCGATAGTCAAGCAGCCATCAAAGAGCTGAGTTCTTACGTAATCAGCTCAAAAATAGTCTGGAGATGCCTAGAACAATTGAATGAGCTAGGCGAGAAAAATAGAGTTACTCTCACTTGGGTCCCGGGACATAACGGGGCACAAGGTAACGAGATTGCAGATAGTCTTTCAAGGAAAGGGGCTCAAACACCCTTTGTAGGACCTGAGCCGTTCTGCGGTATCAGCAGTAACATAATATTAGGAGAGATTAAAAAAGAATTGAGTAGTAGAAGAACCGATAATTGGAACAATCTCTTGGGGCTGAGACAGGCCAAGGTACTTCTGGGTGAATATAACCAGAAAAGATTGGAAGCCTGCATTTGCCTGAGCAAGAACAGGCTGAGCAAGAACAGGCTACGTATTGTAACAGGGATCCTTACCTGGCATTGCCGACTAAGAGGACACCTAAGTAAACTGAGAGTAGTAGAGGATAGTGAGTGCAGATTCTGTGAGGAGGAGGACGAAACCTCCATTCACATCCTAACTGAATGTTTAGCACTCCAGAATCCAAGGGCACTATATCTAGGAGGATATCAAATAGAAGAGGGAGATTTACCTAACTTGAAGCCACTTCAAATCCTACACTTCCTTGAGAAAATAGGATTGGAAGAGTCGCTATAGGCATTGAGACATTTTCTTAGTGCAGTGGCGACAGAAGGGGGCACAATAGGGGCACATTCTACATTAGTTTTAATCAACAGAATAAACCATTAATTATCTGTAAAATTATTTTTATATAAAATGTTCATTTAAATATGTAAATATCTTAATGACAAGAAAACACTAAAGATTCTAATTTCTAAACCAGTTCTGTAAATGATTTCTTTACAACTAAGTGCTCAAAATTGATACAAGCTAGATAAAAAAAAAACTTTGAAATACGCTTTTCATCGTCTGATTTACATATGGATAAGCAATCTATGTAATTATGTATATCATTAGGTGTGAGACACTAATTCTGTTCTGTGGAAATTTATAAAATTTCTTTACTATTGAATGAAATCCAGGTTTCCAATGTAATGTGTTCGTACATCCACGGATGCAACAAGTTTTTTCGATAATGATATTACGAAAATAATTCGACTTTATTTAATTAATAATTATTAAACAATAAATGCCATATAAAATATTAATAAATACCCCCATAAAGTTCAAATTTTTTTCACCAGTTAGCGTTAAAGTCATGACGCACGGTCCCTATATGAATGTTACAATGCATTGTGTATGTATGTATGTATGTTGAAAATTATGGATCATGACTGCTAGACTGCTACTATTTTATAGATACAAAGTTAAAATCCTAAAGCTATTTAATAATCAACAAAACTGAGAGTGATTAATTACACTCAGCCTTTTTTCTATATTGTGCGGTTTTTATAGACCTCAATGTATTTGATCTCATTTGCATTTTTTGAATATTAAAAGGCTTTCCCATCCACCATGGAAATGAAAATGGAATTGTTCAAATTCTCATTACCGAAGGTGGTATAATGTTCCAGGTTTAACACCTGCACTGGCGTAAACATGAAAATTAATATATCATGCAAGCAATCAATCATTGTTCTAATGCCGTAGAATAAATTGCCGGTCTGAAAATTTGCACCGTTCGCCGATCTCTCTCACCCTCAATCACTCAATCTCGTTCTGTCCTTTTTCCGCTCTGGTGGTAACGCTAACGACATCATGAATTCAAATTAACTTTTTCATTTTAGCACCGACGCAATAAAAATAACTCCTTTTTTATTTGCGTTCCATTTTTGTTGCAAAATTGATTGCTGGATGATGAATTAAACATTTGATTATTTAATCGTTTTTAGACATAACATATATTTACTATTCTGATTTTCTACCGTTGTGCAATTCAACTCGATTTTTTCTATTTTATAAAATTTATAATACTTTTAACGAATTAAATAATGATACTCTCCTTATAATTTACTTCTTTGCGAAAGAATTTAAACTCTACAAGGCGACTTATCTTGTGAGGGGAAGGAAATACTATTATTATTTTTCGTGGTGATCCAGTGGGACATAAAGATGATTGATGGTGCCATTTGACTTACGGATCAAGAAAACCTCACCTACCATCATCGAAACGGCAAAGCACGGCGATTTGTAATCTTAATGTCATATAAATAGAAATTAAATTACTGTTAATACAGCACCAATCAAATCCTATCATCAATCGCGCAAATTCATTGAAAATCTACATGGCGTGGTCTAGGATCTAAAGCCGTGTGTTGTTGAACCTTTAAAAGGCCCGTAAATGAATACCGGCCGCTCGACACACTGTGCTATCGAGACAGTTGTCCGTACACCTTCTCTATATTTTATTTTCCTATTTTTTTATGAATTAATATCTTAATGTCATATAAATAGAAATTAAATTACTGTTAATACAGCACCAATCAAATCCTATCATCAATCGCGCAAATTCATTGAAAATCTACATGGCGTGGTCTAGGATCTAAAGCCGTGTGTTGTTGAACCTTTAAAAGGCCCGTAAATGAATACCGGCCGCTCGACACACTGTGCTATCGAGACAGTTGTCCGTACACCTTCTCTATATTTTATTTTCCTATTTTTTTATGAATTTTAAAACTTTTCGACGTTCTCATGAAATTTATATAAATTATTTACAATTTTCCATCATGAAATTCAAAAGTTCCTGCTCGTTTTTACCACTAATACTATAAGCATATTTTCGACATAATTAGTCCTGAAAAACGGTATAGTCATCGTCCTGTCAATAGAAATAAAATAAATTCTAACAGAATTAGGGCCAAATAGCCATAATAATAAAGACACCTCAGGTATATTATCCATTTTTGCCGCCATCACTAAATGACCCAGTATATAAAGTTAAATATTAAAATAGGAAAAAAGCTATACTAGCAAATGAGCTCACTCTGTATTGTAGTTCAGGTATGAATTACTTAGTTATAGGTATTTTTCTATTCTGCTACAAGAAGCCCATGCAGATTGAAACAGTGGAACATGCTGGTTTAAATACACAATAATAAATTGTTATTCAGTTATACAGTTTAAGAAGACATGTTTTTAATGAATGGGATGCTTAAAATTAAACAAACAAAGCTGACCTCAAGCTTTGGATGAGGTAATGTGAGCTGAAAACTGTCTACGTGATAAGGGAAAAGGTCCTTTTTAAAAAACTTATAAACGCAATGCTTAACGGCATTGGTCGACGTGGCGTCATATTAAACTGGCTTATAACCTTTGGGCGCGCTTCGACACGTTATTAATTCGTTAACTAATTAATTATTTTTGATATGAAACAGGGCCGGACTCTGCTTTTATAAATCATTAGTGTTTGAAGATGGGTGAAAAGTTATATTTAAACAACATAAAATTACTTTGCAAAAATGTGAGTCACATTTGATTATGAGAGAAAAATGAATTAACAAAATTTCTAAAAAATAATGCATCCACCCTAAATTTCCGTCAGTAAAAAATGCTAATTTTTCACCTAAACGGCAACATTGCATGCATTGCGTCCATTGTTGATGTATGCTTCTTTTTTGTACATCCCTTTTAGTGCCGCGGCAACGCTGTCTAGAACTTGTCAAAGCAATCCGAAATTTGAGTAGTTTTGTCAGGTTAGAGGATACAGTGTTTGTTAATTTTTTTGTGAAAATTGTATATGCAAATTTAAAAACAATAAACGAGGTTTTCGGCATTCCTCTTTAAGTTATCTTAAAGGGCGCCGTTCAAAAAACTTCAGGGTCATAACGCCGCAAGCTATAATCGAAAGCCATGGGAGAAAAATAAAAAATCACGAATACAGGGGTGAGGGGGGGGGGCAGACGCCTCTCTTGCCCTCTTGTTGCAGCGCTTATAGTTATATCTTATTTACATTTAATCCCACAATTTTATATTAGTTTTAAATAATTTAATTAGATAATTTTAATAATAATTTTGTTTAAAAAATAGGTTAAAAGGCTCTAAAAATCTCAATACATTTAAATTTGCCGCTCAAAAACTACAGGATTAAAGACGCTCAGACACTGCGCCAGTTCCCAAGTAGAGATGACAGAACGCGACTGATGTTAGATCGGCAGGTTAGTATGCAGTATATTCGGTGTCGAGGACCTTAGGGGACTTGGGTTTTCAATGTAGTGTTAACGTAAAGGTTCTAACTTCTATTTGAAGATTATCTTAAAATAAGAAGCGTTCTTCAATGCAACTTTTATTTACATATATTTTGAATTTTATTCATTCTGGCAACATTGCATTTTTATGTGTCCTTTGGTACCTCTTGTATTTTAGGTGTTTTAAGGTATATCTTTTTTATCCCAAACAAATTATTGGAAAAATCAAAAGGGCGTCGGAACGTCTGAAGTATTTGTATAGGTATAGTTGTCTATTTAATTGGATTTTTTTATTATTATTTTAAATGCATTAGTTACTTTATGATATATACCCAGTAGTTTCAGTGAAAGTCATACTTAAATTAAATTAAGATGGGAAAACTTGAAAGATGCAATAATAGAAAACGAGGCGAGAACTTTATTCATTCAATATAAAAACAGAATAGAGAATAAAGTGGCGCCATTTGCTTGTGTTATATTTGGGAGGATGGAGTTAACCTCATACTAGTCCATTTGCTATAAATAATTTTTTGTGGGTATGTTTATTTTGTATTTTAATGGCTATATTATTAACTGTTTTCTAAATAGTGATTTTTTCGGATTTAAGATAGTTAAAAAGAAAATCTAGAATCCTTTTTATTTGTAGTTAGTAAGGAAACAAGATTGGTTGAGAGATTCGAGCATAAGTGTCGGACTGACCCGGTCGGCAAGTCGGCATTTGCCGACGGGGCCAAACCCATAAAAATGTTGTTTACAATAATTCAACGAAATCTAAGAAACCTAGAAAAAATTATCGACAAGCTCAATTTATTATAATGCTTTGACTTTTTAAGCTTCGTTTTTTCTGATTGTGTATAGGTACCTATCATTAATAGGCTAGTTTTTTTTTAATTTTTGTTATGTTCTTTAAGAATGGTAGTTTTATTTTGTTTTGTGATTTTGTACGTGTACCTGTTTATTTTAATTATTTATGTCTGTTGACAACTTTATACAGGGTGTCACAAAATGAAATGGTGAATAGTATGACCCAAAATAAGCAGAAAAGTCTTAATAAATATATGACCGCAAATGAACGGTTTCGGAGATACGGACCATTTTGTGTTTATAACAATTTTTTATTATTATAAAAAACAATGATATTTATAAACAATCAATAACAACATAGAGTTAAATGAGATGTTCAAAGTGCCCTCCCTCCATTTCAATGCAGCTACGACATCTCTTCCGAAAGGACTGTTGGACTCTTTCCAAAACACCCTCATTGGCTAGGATTCGATGACATCCCTGCTCTATTCGTTGCTGCAGCTCTTCGAGGTTATTCACAGGAGTGGCGTACACTAAATTTTTAAGTGTCCCCAAAGAAAAAAGTCAAGTGGATTTAAATCAGGCGATCTTGCAGGCCATGGCACAGGTCCGCCCCTTCCTATCCATCTTCGACCAAAGGATCCGTCTAAATGTTCTCTTACGGCAACTGAAAAATGCGCCGGAGCACCATCGTGCTGGAACCACATTTGATTTCTTTGTATTAAAGGAATGTCATCTAAAAGATCACCCAATGTGTTCTGCAAAAAGTTTAAGTAGTCAGCTCCCGTTAATCGGTTAGGTAGTACAATCGCACCTAGTAACCAGTCGCCCCTAGTAACCAGTCGCCATAAATACCCATCCAAATGTTTAATGAAAAACGAACTTGATGCCTGGATTCCACGATACTATGGGGATTTTCGTCGGCCCACATATGCAAATTATGGAAATTAAAAACTCCATTTCGTGTAAACCCTGCCTCATCAGTAAAAATAATTAGTGCAATAAAATTGGGATCCTCAGCATCTTTTCTCAGAAACCATCGACAAAACTCCAAACGTGCTTGATAATCAGGTGCATTCAGAGCTTGCACTCGTTGAAGATGGTACGGGTAAAGCTGCTGCTCGTGGAGGATTCTCCAAACCAGAGGAGCCCCAATTCCTACCTCCGCTGATATTCTTCGCACACTAGTTTCTGGATTCTCTTCTACTCGTGCTAAAATTGCTTCTTCTGCCTCAGGGGTGGACACCGACCTTGGTCTCCCGGAATCATGTGACTGTTTCCCAAATTTACCTGTATCACGCAATCTTTGGTGCAATCTTCCAAACACACGAACTGAAGGGATGTGGCGATTAGGGAAAGCGTCGATATACTGACGTAGCGCTTCCCTCGCATTGCCATTTGCACGACCGTACATAAAATGCATGTCAGCTAATTCAATATTAGTGTAAACAGGCATAACGAAAATTTATAAAATTATTCACCCACAACAAAATAATAACTGCAAATAGTATCTATGAAAAAACATCGGTAGACTCCTATAAGAAAAGCAAGTTTTTGAGAATGAAAAAAGATAATCAAAAAATGATACAAAACACAAAACCATTCATTTGCGGACATATGTTTATTAAGACTTTTCTGCATATTTTGGCCCATACTACCCCCCGTTTTATTTTGTGACACTTTTATTTTAACACCCTGTATATTTTGTGATAGAAATTTTTAGTCAGATTTAGTCCTATTTTTGACTATTGACTATTATGTAATATTAATTTTCTTATTTGTTGTTGTTTATGGAAGCCGGTTTTGTGATTTTTTTTCTTTTTTTACTTTTATTTTTATTTATTTTTGTTTTAATAATAATATCTAAATTTTTTTAGTTTTGTTGTTTATTTAAAAAAACTAAAAATGTTTTATATAAAAATTAACCTTCATTTTTATTTATTACCTACAAGTATCTATATTATGTTTTAAACCCATAATTTTACAGTTTTTTTAGATTATTTGAAACGGTCGCAAAGTACTTGAAATTTCATGATTTTGGACTATCTACTATTTTAACACTACTTTTTGTCTTAAATGTGATTAATCACCTTTATGGGAATATTCAAGTTGGTCAAAGAGAGTAGGATGGGAGGCCAATTACTCGTGGTGCCGATGGGGCCAAATTTAGCCAGTCCGACTCTGCATATTTCATAGAGTCCGCATTCAATAGGGTTTGTTAACGTTATGAGGGGAAATGCCTAGACACTATTACCAGGGTCGCATCATTTTTACAGGGTTTACAATTAATATAAATAATAAATTTGATACATACCTTCAAAATTCTTTAAATTATGCAAATATTTTATAAACTTGCATTATTTAAGTAGGTACCTATCCAGTAATAGTAAATAATAATAATAATAATAATAATAATAATAATAATAATAATAATAATAATAATAATAATAATAATAATAATAATAATAATAATAATAATAATAATAATAATAATAATAATAATAATAATAATAATAATAATAATAATAATAATAATAATAATAATAATAATAATAATAATAATAATAATAATAATAATAATAATAATAATAATAATAATAATAATAATAATAATAATAATAATAATAATAATAATAATAATAATAATAATAATAATAATAATAATAATAATAATAATAATAATAATAATAATAATAATAATAATAATAATAATAATAATAATAATAATAATAATAATAATAATAATAATAATAATAATAATTATTATTATTATTAATATTATTATTATTATTTGTATTGGAAACATCAGATTTTTTTAAAATTCAAACATCAGAAAGTTTATAACGGAAAAATTAAGGTTGAAATAATAGGCAATAAAAAAGATAAAAAGCTTATATTTAAAAATCAAAAATATAAATAAATAGTAGGTATATTATACAAATATTTATGATATCTCTTAACATACGTGTACGAGAATTACAATAAAAGAATTTTTTCCAATAATTTATTAAATATAAAAATATTGTTTGTAACCAATGTTCAATAGATTACTAAACGATGTATTACAAATAGAAATCAAGCTAATACTTAGGTACTTAAGTACATTTGCACTGCTAGTCGTTAACAAATATGTGAAGCTTCATTTTTATTGGAAAACTGTCTTAATCTTCCATTATTTCTTAATAAAAGAAGCTTAAAATGACTTTTTTATTGAAAAACTCACATTAGGCTTTGCTTATTTCTTAACGACTAGTATTCTACTTAATTAAAGAACATAGGTACATTTAATACAAAATAATTATTGACAATTCTTGTGGTTTATAAAAAATATAGGTAGTAATAGGGAATTATTTAAAAAAAAATTTATATTGTATTAAAAAGTAACACTTTGTGTGGCCTGAAAAGTATAAAACAAAAAATATAAACAAAAAAAATATAAACCAAAAACAATATAAACAAAAGAAATATAAACAAAAAAATATAAACAAAAAATGTAATAACAAAAAAAATATAAACAAAAAATATAAACAAAGAATATAAACAAAAAAAATATATAAACAAAAAAATACAAACAAAAATAAACAAAAAATATAAACAAAAAAATATAAACAAAAAAAATATGAACAAAAAAATTAAAGTGTAAAAATAAACGAAGGAAAAGAATATGTACAAGAAAAAGATTAAAATTGAAGAGATAAAAATGTTAACTGAAAAGAAAGAAGATAATGAAGAAAAACAGCTTTATAGTGTAAACATGAAGTAAATATAAATAAAATTAGTAGAAAAACAGAAAATGAAAGAATTAAAAGAAAAAATGAGAAAGAAAATTACATAAAATAGGATAAAGGAGTATTGAAACCATATAGGATCAAGAAAAATAAATATAATATAATGTTATTAAATATAAAAATAAATCCAGGAACCAATTAAAGCAGACAGGATGAAAGAGAAAATGGGATAATATGTAAACATAAAAATAAGTTTAAAATAAAAAAAAAGAAAGAAAATTTAAATGAGAAATAAAAATAAAATGAAGATAAAAGTAAGATTGGAAAATTCGGCATAATATAGTCAGCAGAGATAGACTATTTTATGTCCTCTTTTGGGGACGTTGTCATGATTCCGACATTTGAGTTCAGATGTCATATTTCCGTTCTGTATCGTTGGTGGCTTGGGTTCTGACGTCAGTGGTAAAGAGATTTAGAAAATTTGAATTGGGAATTTTCACCATATTTTAGAATCCGTGAGTTTAAAATTGTCCGAAGATTTAAAATTGTCAATGGATTTAGATTATAGAGTAGAAAAGAAAATGTAATAGTATTGTAAGATATTATTAGGTTGTGAAGAGAAGTTAAATAAAGTTACAAAGATACAAGAAGGTATAAAAAAAGTTTTATTAAAAAAAAAATATTATGGAAAGGAAAAGCAGGTGTTAGAGGCGGAAGTAAAGGAAATTAGACAGTTAAAGAAGTAAGGTTGAAAACCAGTAGATATAGAAAGGAAGGAGCTAGAGCAAATGGTAATTAGACCGGGAGAAAGAAGCGAAGTGGAATATTTTTATTTTGAATTTAAATTTATTTAGGCATTTTTTGTTATTATTTTAGAAAGCCATTGGAGCTACAATTCTTAGTGTTCGCAGGATATTGCAATAGTTCTATCTAGGGTGTAACTATTGCAGTTATATTAAAACCTGTAAGTAGAATGTACGCACCAATTTAAAAAAATCTACCTTCGAATTCTTAGCTCCTATAGGTACATAAGAGCGTCCATATTAAAAAATTTCAAAAATCATGTAGTGATTATTACTTAACAATGGGTTAATCGTACCCCGAGGGTAGCGTTTAAGTTAGCTTCTAGTTAGTTTTCAATTATGAATTGAAAAATTGAAAAGTCTTAGTTAACTTTCAGAGTTCAGAGTTAAATACACACTAAACAATTCGATACTATCTTATTCTCTTATGTTCCAGTTCTCTTAACTTTCCTTCGTTCTATATTTATGAAACACGAGTGTTAAACATTCATTACAAAAAAATAAATGAGAAATAAATGAGTATAAACTGGACAACTTAGTGGTTAGAGTCTAATAACAGCTGGCTTGAGAATTAGAATTCAACCAGTAAATTTTCATATCTACATCGAAATATTATTGTTGAGTTAAAATAAGAATGCTGACTTTAATGTTTATTTGAGAATATTAAGAAAGTCTATAGAATGTTTAAGCATATAGTCGACTCTAATAAATAAAAACCGATCTAATTGCATATTATTGCGTCTTATTTTTGAATAGGTTGAAACTAAAGTGAGATCGCCCCTGAACTAAAATTGACTTCATTATTTTTAACTTCTACAGAAGTTCGTGTTACTAAAATTCTCCAAACGTAAATTACACCTGACCCCTGAAATCGCCTTTATCGCATGTTGAAAATACTAATATTAAAACACTACAAATTTCTATTAGTGTGCAATGAGGAAGCCTTATCGAGTTGCTATCTTTTTATAAGTCCGTAACAGCTTAACTCAAACGTCTAAAATCACAATATTGCTCGGGCTTTTTATGTATTTCCCTACATATAATAACTTCATTAGTCCTTCGTAACCTGCGATTTACATTTTAATGTAACACATGAACTGGTCATTAGTGTTGAGTTAGTACGTGGCCCGGTTGTATGAGTTATTCTATTTTTGACACGCAACCGAGTGTTTATTTTCATTCTATTCTCTGTTATTTTGGATAATTGAATTGTTATTATATACCAAGTATTTTAAGAACACAGGGATTAGTTTCTACCTGATCTGGAGTGATTTTTTTTTGGTCTTTTCATGTTTGGGTAGTTAACACGCGATACATTAAATTGAAAGTTATTCTGGGATATTTTAGCTTGTGTAACTTTTTAACAAGCTGCTATTTTAGTTAAAATATAAACATTAATTATGTTCTTAGAAGTAGCATGTAACAACGTCTGAAATTGGAAATTATCCTCGATCTCAGAATACTGAAATATGAAATTTATTTAATCGGTTCCTGTAAAATTCGAAACGGTACTTCAATTTTTTTAGCTGGTAGCTTTCTTTAAACGAATAAGTTATATTTTTTCTTAATACATTCTTATAGTGTAGATTAGGGTTGCCACCTTTTTGAAAAGTGCGTTAAGGACATTTCAAAGAAACCTTAGATAGTACCGGCTTTATAAATGTTATAAATATTATTCGTAATGACTGCGATGACGGATATGCAGGCGTTGAAATCCTTATCAAAACCACTCTTTGCTTTATGAAATTAAATATAACTCAAAATTTCAATACTGATATCCTGGTTTGTGGATGCACTGTTAAGTTAAATAACATTTTCATACATTTCTTATCAGTCTACAGATCTCCAACTACTAAAACTAAAAATGAGGACTGGACAGTCGCGGTTTGCCCGTAAGGGTACTTGGGCACGTGCCCTAGTATAATAAACAAACAAAAAATAACTTACATATTTTATATATTTCTCAATGCATATTATTATTTTATCTAATATTTAGCGCAAACCGCGTTGGCTCGACACTGGCCGACCGGGCGTTGAGCGACGTTCCGAAGATGGGCACAGGGCACAGCAAATGTGTGCATTCTGTTGTTTTATCTCTCATTATGATGCGAAAAACAAGGACAACGACAATGTCGCTTAGAAAGAGATGAACACATGCGATGGATTATACGTCACCATCAGGGCGCTGTCCCAGATTATAATAATAATAATAATAATAATAATAATTTGTTTATTTGTAAAAATGTACACACATAATCAAGAAAAAATACATATAAAATACAAACAAACAGTAAATGTCCACAAAGTCAGAGACTGTCCGTGGTTAAGATACTATAAAGTATAATTTTATAATTAAATTATCGAGATTAATGTTAATAAAAAATACAATAATAATAACAATCATAATGACAGCAACAATATTTAATAATAATATTGATGATAATAACAATAATAAAATAATAATAATAATAATAATAATAATAATAATAATAATAATAATAATAATAATAATAATAATAATAATAATAATAATAATAATAATAATAATAAATAATAATAATAATAATAACCTTAAAAATTATATTTAATAATAATAATATTGATGATAATAATGAATAATAAAAATTATTTTTATTGTTATTACAAAAAAATAAAAAAATATACTTTAGAAAAAAATAAATTTTTTATTTGTAGGTACCTACTTTATAGTTGATTTTTAGTTACTGGTTAATACGTTAATTCGATTATTTTTATTCTATTCATGGAGAGTATATGTTTTTTTAGTCTTGTCTTAAACTGAGATATCGACAGAGAATTTTTAATTTTTATGGGTAGTGAATTTAAAACCTTGGGTGCTAAAAACAAATGGCTTTTTTGTCCTACTGTTTTACGGGCTGCTGATTCTTCTAATTTATTCATTGCCTTGGATCTTGTTTCATATTTATGTGTTACATTTTTAAGAAGACTCTGATTTTTAAAATAATAGTTTGCTATTTTAAAGAAAAAGTTTTGTTTAGGAGCAAGTATTTCTGCTTCTTTATATAATTGGTCAGATGGGTATGTGCGTTCTTTTTTTAATATAATTTTTAAAAAATATTTTTGTATTACTTCGACTTTGTCCATATACACATTTGAGGCTCCACCCCATCCTAATATTCCATACGTTATTCTAGAATGAACTAAAGCGTAGTACAACATTTTTAGGTAAGGTAATTCTAGTATTTTGGAAAGATATTTAAACTTAAATAATAGGGTTCTTAGTATATTTACAATGTTATTTATATTATGATTCCAACGCAAATGACTATCAATAATTATTCCTAAATATTTCGTTTTATTTGATGAACTTATAGTTAAAGGTACCTACCTGATTATTGCTGATGATTACTAAGTTGTTATATTCCGGTAGATTATTTTCATAGCTAACTAAGGCGATTTTAAATCAGATACTATGTCTTGAATATGATTGACTACACTGATATAAATCAAAAACAATGACGTCATATTGAATATTGTCTTGAAATAGTCAAGTTTAACATGACTACAGTAAAAACGTGGTCATCACAGGTATGAAATGTCAAATGAAATGACAAATGTAAAACTTTTACTTTTTAATTATTAAATCATTGTTTGGTTGTGTTATTTGTAAAATAGAAAGAAAGATTTACGAAAGGGAAAAGTGGGACAATGGTGACGATAGGGTATCAGGTTTAAAAAATAGGTATTTTTTTAAAATAAGCTCCTTTTTTGTAGAGATCTAAAAAAAAGTCCTCCGCTTATATTTATTTAAACCATTAGATTCCTTTTTCTGAGCTTCTCAAAAACAGGTCAAACATTGTCAAAAATATCATTATATATAACTTTGAATTTAAAAAACGTAGCAACAAGATAAAATGCGGAGCATTTTTGTACTTTGGCGTAACGCGTGCCAGCAAGTTAAAAAGCAGGACAATTACGCCTAAAGCGCGACGTCTGGCAACCCTGGCTGAGTACCTAGATATGGACGCATTTAAGGTTTCTGCAAATGAAAAGCCAATTTATTTTCAAGGTAGGATTTATTAATGAACATGGCTAAAGTTTTGATAAAAAATCAGAGGCCAAAGTAACTATAATACCAATTTTCTCTTCATCCATGATCAGTAAACAAAACAAATACTTATTTTTTATCCCTACAAATTCAAAAACAAATCCTACTACTATTACATAACACACAAACAAAAATTCATGATATCTGTCAATGTTATACCCATTGTGAAGTTAGTGTCAATATAAACCAAACATTTTTAAATCAGATTATTAGAACGTCATTATAATGACGTAAGAACCTTGACCACACTTGACTTGGTCACATTTCTAGTAACTGATTTAAAATCGCCTCTTTGGTAAAAAGAATGTTTTAGAGAAATTAATTGTTAAGAGTTTATGATTAAACCAGTCATACGCCAGATACGAATGTACGCGGCGACAATAGCCTAGAGCTCCCACAGTGATGCCATTGCTACCGATTAATCGGTAGATCTACCGATTTTGATATTAATCTATACAAATCTACTGATATACCGATTTTTTAGGCAATCTACCGATTTTTCAAATAATCTTTGATTATATTATACAAACATTCACTTAACATTGCATTTTGTACCAAAACTAACTATATAAATTTTGTATTTTTTGACAAACTTTCTTAAGGCCCAACTAAACTTTTTTCTTCGGTTAGAAAACGATTTTTAATTCGAAGTAATACAAGACGTCACGTTAAATTTCTATCTCTTAATGTCAACAAATACGTAACACGATCAGTTTAATAAAACGTATGTCTCGAATTAGTATGGTTGCAAATTGCAAATAATACATTTTTAAATTAAGTTTCCTTAAATAATTAGCGCGAAAATAGAAAAGTGTATTTTACGTTTTAGCTTTTAAATACTATAAAAAACTGTGAAAAGTATATAACTTTTAAATATTTATTAAATATCACTTATTAAAATATTATGCATTTAAAATAAAACAAACTATAGACTTTTCACCATTCTTTACCGTATTCTGAACCCATTTTTAAAAATAATTTCTGAAAATATCACTTAGGGCTGTATTTTTTTTAGGCAGTGGCTCCTTATCCGATATCGGATACGTAGCTACGCGTTCTCCGCGTCCGACCTTGTCCATAGAGCATCAAATTTTGCATGTCCTTCAGCGTCGGTGTGCTGCCGCCTTTCTTTAAATTGCTTTAGACTAATAACTAATTATTCATCATGGGTCGTATTTTTAAAAGCGAAGAAGAGGGGGCGAAGGGGTGTTCAATAGTATAGTTACTACTTATCTAAGAATTAACTTTTGATTATTGCATTTTATATATTTTTCTCAAATTAACTGATTATTCTCCCGCGACACTCGCCGCGACATTTTTTTTTCGTAAATTAGTCTTTATTAAGGACACATAAGGGACAGGTACCTGACCTAATATACGATATACTGTATACCATATAATCTAGGATCAGTTTGAATTGTTATTTATGGAATAAGTTTAAAAAAATATTGTTTTGTAAAAATTACGATTTAATATTTTATAATTATTGTAAACATTTAACATTTATTTTAATAATAAGGTGCGTACCCCCCTGTACCTACCTAATTGAAATCTACCTAACTCAATAGAAATAAAAAATTAAATTTACTTAAAAGGTGTAAACGGCACTTAATCACATTCATACGTAACAAAAATTATATATATAAAAAAAAACATGTAAGAGAAAAACAAAGATTTCTTTTGCACGTCAAACAGTATTAAACAACACTCAATTTCTAACCATGCAGTTTTAGATTGGAATGCTGTTTATACCAAACTGCTCCTAGATTTTATGTTTAACAAACATATCGTATCTGTAACGTGTGGAGGGTGGGTTGCCCCCACGGCACATAGGCCTCATTAGGCCCATGGTGCATCCTCCTAAGATGATAGGCACCTCCTAGCTCGTGAGCCAACCTACAGATTTAATGTAGTTAACAACGTCGCCAAGAGGTGCTCCTCTTATATCGGCCGGTGTTAGCCGATACTCGCCGAACACAAATCTTCTAATAGCAATCGTAAAGGATATACTCGATGGTTTCATCTTCTTGTTCGCACCCTCTGCAGAGTGCGGATTCTGACAACTCCATGATATGGAGATGCTTCCGTACTTGGCAATGACAAATCAGAATATGCCTGTGACTAGGCGCAGATTCTGTCTAGTCAGTCAAAAGTATTTTTTTGCTGAAGTGTTGTCAGGATTACTTAGGAGCTCCCTGGCAACTCTGCAGTTTCTTGTTTCATCCCATCTTTCCTTGAATTTCACAAGGGAATGTTCATTAATTAGGTCTGTCACTACCGATTTTGTCAGGCCAATAGAACGGCCAGGTCCAAAAAATATTTGGTTGGTTGCTTTCTTGGCTAGTGAATTAGCAAGACGGTTACCTTTCGATGTGGTGTGACCTTTGATCCATCTTGAGGTGGCCACATTGTTGATGGATACTTCGGCCAAAGCTTCGTGACATTCTACTGCTAACCTTGAATAAATTCGTGGTCTGTTTAGGGTGAGTAGTGCTTGTCTGCTATATGTATAGATGAGCATGTTCTTTCCAGTGATATTGTTTCTGGTTATTTCTTTTGCTGCTATGAGAATCCCCGTTAGCATATCGTAATAAATATTATGTTAGGTTGCCCTTTATGTTAAGGTGACTATACGTAGAGAATTTCGGTGTATTGTACAGCCTTGTACAGCAAACGTACAGTAACACACCATATTTGTACAACAAATCGACGTATTTGTCTAGCAAAACGAAGTTATTGTCCAGTAAATGTAATATGTGATATATAATTTACTGAAACGTAAAACTCTGCATGATTCTGTTTTTTATCTTTGTTATCTTTGGATTGATAGGCTAACAAAAAGGTCTTCGCACCTCTCGCGTCTCGCATCTAGCATTGAGCCAAAAAGAAATATGATCACCCTACCTTATTTCCCGAAAAAAAATATTTTTTTTAACGAAAAAAAAGTCGTTGGTGAGCGTCGTGGAAGAATGATCAATCGATTTGAGAAAATCCAAATTTAAAGGTCTAAGAAAAAATTGGTTAATTAAACCTTGTGGCACCCCCTCTAGGTATTCGCCCCAAAAAATACTAGCCATGAATAATAATTACTTAAACTATTTAAGAAATTAAAAGGAAGACGGCAGCACGTCGATGCCGAAGGACATACAGAATTTGAAGCTCTATGTCCGAGGTCGGAAGTCGAGAACGCGCAACTGCGTATTCGATATCGGACACGCAGTCACTGCCTTTTTGGCAATAAAAAAGTAGCCGTCACTTGTCATTCACAACGCGTTGAACTCACCAGTGAACTGGAGTGGGGTAGAAAGCCAATGTGTATATTGTATCAATAGAACAAGATGCGACTCTATGGGCGCAGCCATTTTTATTTCTCATCTCACTCGGGAGTATTTATAATAACCATTTTTCTGTTTCACTTTGTTATTGTTCAATCCACAAGCTGGTGGATCAGACAATAACAAAGTGAAATAGAAAATGGTTGTTATAAATACTCCCGAGTGAGATGAAAAATAACCTGTCTTCGCCCATAGAGTCGCATCTCAAGCCTATGGACAATGATTCTACCCCGCTCCAGTTCATTGGAACTCACCGACCTTGATATTAAACTGGATGGCTATATGACATAAACCCTACTCCTAATTTCTAAGCCGACATGGTGAAAAAAATGGTCGGTGCGCACGACAATTTGGACGTCAGACTGTCAATTTCGAGCATTCTACGTCACGTTTCACTCGGGCGTACTACGATAAGTTATATTATTTTTTATTAATAACGCGCTAATTTAATAATTATTATAATTGGAACATTTGTTTCAGCGTATTAATCAAAAATAATTTTTAAGTGATTTTCTTAAATTAAAAGGTGTCGTAGTCGTAGTTGAATGTAATAAGTCTTAAATTTAATTTTGATGTTCCTTTTTAGTGCATTTTGATACGCACGTGTGGACGCCACACAGTGTCAAATATCACCTCGCTATGCGGATTGATTTTGTTGATCGGCTTTGTTCTTCCAGTTTAATATATAGTTCAGTGATTTATTTAATAGAAGAAAATAAGTGGGCGTAGAAAAAGTATAGTACGTTACACGAGTTGTAAACCCATTACGCACTCGTGAAATTTACGCACTCGCCACTGCGCGGCTTCGTGTGTAAACTTTTTCACTTCGTGCGTAATGCGTTGCTTACAACTCTTGTTACGTAATATACTAATTTAGGTTTTTTCTTTAAAAAATATTATTTATATAATGGGATTTGTTTTTTATTTTCTACGATTATAATTTAATTTTTAGGTTTTTCTTTTTTAAAAACGTTAATTAATGTGTGTTTAAGAATTTTTTTGTTACTTTTAAGTAGTAAAAACTTTGTTTTCTACAAATTTCGTTTAATTTTTGAAATCTACCGATTTTTGCGGAGATCTACCGATTTTTCTCGATAGTTCTACCGATTTTCGGTTGTAAGTGCCTGGCAACACTGAGCTCCCACCACTTTCTTCCTAGATCCAGCGGAAGAAATAGTACGGACGATTGCGTTGGCTCCAGTTTCAGCAGAGCTTGCGACCGTTGAACGTTTAGTCCGACTGCCTAGGTTACAAAACATCGCCGAACTTGTGAATTTATTAAATTTATTATGACGGGATATAAATTTGTAGATGTTGTACATCTGAAAATAGAGATGGGACAAAATTTTAATTTTTCTTTTGGTTTTGTCTGACTTTTTCGAGGATTTCAAATCTCTGTTTGCATATTTAAGAGTATAAAAAATTCTGAGTCTTATTCTATTTTGCTTATCTCAAAAAGGTATGCGTTGGTAATTCCAGGCTTAGTTGACAAACTATTAAATAGAGATATAAATATTTTTTCTAATTTGAAAATATAAGAGAGACATTTTTCGCTGGGAGATTTTAAATTGCCAAACACCTTTTCTTCAGAGTCGTATGCTTTAAAATGCGTTAATAAATTAGACTTGTTAAGTAAATTGCATTCTTCTGAGAAATTTACGCAAATTTCGCAAGAGTGGATATGTAATGATTTTTTGATTAAATAGCCACATACATAGTTAAATGCATTTTGAGTGGTCACATTTAGTTCCCTTTAGTCACATTCAGAAATCTTTATTGCCCCAACTGATTGTTTTGAAATATATTTAATTTTCATTAAGCGGAGAACTTGTTTACCCAAAGGAAAAACGAATCCCAGGATTCCTTTCCAGTGTCTGCCCCACTGCCGCTAGTGCCCACGAGCCGCCACTGGAACTGGATAAAAAATTTTTCTCAAGTAAGTTCACCATTCATAATAGGAGGTGATGTGAATGCTCATAATGCTATATGGGGTTCGCATAAAAATTATACTTATGGTCAACAAGTATTTTCTGCAATAACTGATCTAGATTTAATTGTATTAAATAATGGATAACCTACTTGTTTAAATGGGCCTACTGTAAAAGATTTCATGATGGATATAACTTTCTAAATAAGCTCTTCTGGAGTATCACTTCAGATACGCTAGGTTCAAACCACTTCCCGATTTTGGTAAAATATGAAAATATACAAATTTTCAATAATTTAGTAACTCCCAAAAGTAAGTGGAATATGAATAAAGCCATTTGGGGTTTATATACTGAAAAATTAGAGTCGACATTCGAAAATGTTTTAGAGTTTGCAGAAAATAATGACAAATACAACTTTCTTATAGATAGTATTAATAATGCGGCCACTCAATCGATACCCATTTATAAACCTTTTCAAAATAAAAAACGCCCCTCATCTCCCTGGTGGGATCATAAATGTGACATCGTTGTCAACAACAGACGCCAGGCTCTAAGAATTTATAAGGATTCTACAACTATGTCTAATTATATAAATTGTCAAAAAATTGTTGCTGAATCAAAAAAAATATTAAAAAATAAAGCAAAAAAAAAATTGGATTAATTGGTGTTCTAGACTTAATAAAAATACTAGTTCTCATGACCTCTGGAGCCAAGCAAGAAAGATGAACAAAAGACAAGAACCGACTATCCGTTCCTTAAATGATAATTGGACCATGGAATTCTTTGTCAAAATTGCCCCCCCCCCCTACTGTAATGTCTCCTACAAACAAAAATGTATTACCTAAAGATACTAATCACTTTTTAGCTCAGCCCTTCTCTATGATCGAATTAGACAATGCATTAAATTCCCGCATAAATACTGCCCCCGGATATGACAATTCAAGTATCCTATGTTAACCAAATTACCTGACATTGCAAAGGAATTTTTATTAAATATACATATATAATGATATTATTATAAATAGTACCACTATTACGGCTTTGAAGGAGGTCGTTGTTGTCCCGATTTTGAAACTGGGTAAAGACCCAAATTATGCTAAGTCTTATAGACCAATCTCTTTGTTGTCCTGCATTCTGAAAACCCTCGAAAGATTAATAAAAAGTAGGTTGGAATGGTGGTTATATAAACAAAATCTAATGCCTAATAACCAGTATGGCTATAAAAAAGGTTTCGGAACAATTGATGCTTTGACAAGCATCGTAATCGACATACAAAACAATTTTTTAAAAAATAATTATTTGGCTGCTTTCTTTATGTACATTGAAGGTGCATAAGATGATGCTGTATGTCTTCCAATTTTGAAAGAAAAAATGATTAATCAATTTAATATGCCATCACATGTTGCTAATAGTATCGTACAATTCTATTGTAATAGACTGGTATATCTTAGAACATATAATCATATTATCGAACCTCGCATAAACACCACTGGGTTACCCCAGGGCTCAGTTTTGAGCCCATCTTGTTCAATATATACATATACAATATGCGGATGATGTTTGTTTTTATACTGAACACCGAAAATATGAAAATGTGGTGGGGTCATTGGACTCCACAGCAAACAAATTAAATTCTTGGCTAATCAAAAATGGATTTCAATTATCAGCAGATACATCATCAGTTACAATATTTACTAGACATAATTTGCCAAATAATAATATACGACTTAATGTAGATTTCACAATAAAAAACGAAGTAAAATACCTAGGGTTAATCCTTGACAGAAAACTCACGTGGAAATCGCATATAGAATACATGTTAAACAACTTTAACAAGGGACTGAATTTTCTGAAAATGGTTGTAAAAACCTGGTGGGGTGCTGATGTGGAAACAGCTTTATTATTTTATCGCCCTTATTTGAGGTCAATATTGGACTACGGTTGCATACTTTATGGATCTGCTAGTAATAATTTACTAAAAAGAATCGATGTATTTCAAAATACAGTTTTACGTTAATGTCTTGGAGCAATGAAATCAACACCAATTAATCCTCTCCACGTAGAAGCACTTGAACCTCCACTAGAGTATCGACGGACATATCTTAGCGAGAAGTTTCTGACAAAAGTACATCTTCAAAACATAGAACTTTTTGGAAATATTAGCCGACTACATGTATTTGACCTTGTTAATAAATATTGGAAATTAAAAAATTCCCCACCATTGTGCATTGCGTTTCAACAATGCCAAACTCTTGCTTCAGCATATATAAAACTGATGATCTAGCACAACTTGTTGACTATCCTCTATTTACTCACAAAAGTCGTATCATTCAACCATATTATGACTCTGATGTACGCATAAATAGAATTATATTGAGGTCATTTCTATCTAATTGAGAAAACGCCCTTATTATATACTGATGCTTCTAAAATCTCCACTGGAACAGATTTTGCTTATTATATTCCATCTAGAAACATAAAGAAATCACACAGCTTGAATTCTGCATTTTCTATTTTTAGTGCGGAAGCTGTAGCTATATATGAAGCTTTACTATATGTCAAATTGATTAATTAAAACAGTGCAGTGCTAGTTTCCGATTCTCTATCTGTTTTAAAGGCCTTGGAAGATACGAAACTCCCAACTGGTACACTAATTCGTTTCTTGTGGATAAAAGCTCATATAGGCCTGGCAGAAAATAAACATGTCGATAAACTTGCTAAAGATAGTATTAATATTAAAAATCCACATCCAGACTACAACTTATGCGTGGGTAATTACTTTGTTACTCTCAAAACTAAACTACGTTTAATGTGGTCGTATTCATTGAGTGAATTTTCTTTCACTAACCCAACAAGATACACATTGTTACATCCGACCATACCCACAAAATATTGGCACAAGCAGTTTAATATTTCTCGCAGATTTATCACAACAATAATTAGACTCAAATTTGGACACGCATGTTATTCCCAACATATTTCTCGTATAAATGTTATACCTAGTGACAACTGTGAACACTGTGGAGGTATTCTCTTTGAATGCACAACGTATCAGAATCTGTCAAATGAATTATATAAAAAACTGTGCAACCTAAATATAACTGCTCCGTTTAATGTATTGTCAATTTTGGCTTCATCTAAAAAAGAAAATTTTGATTGTTTGATAGAATTTTTGTCAAAAGCAGATATAAGATTGTAGTAGATTTGTTACCTTTGTTTTTGATATATCCTAATTACCTTTGTTATATTACCCTACCCACACCGCGGCCTATTTCTAGTGTCTTAAAAAAAATGTTCTGATGGGCCCCTGGACGAGAAACGAGTGTTTTTATTAAATTGAGGATGTCCCCTTGTTATTGTAAGTTGAGGTCATTAAATTTTTTGAACAAATCTGTCAAATACGCGATGTCTGCTTTAAAATTAATCAAGTTTTTGTTTTAAATTAGGATCTTTGCTTTCCAAAAACTCTAAAACTGAGTCAAAAAGAAAATAAAATCTTGATAAACATGCACCTTTCGACAATCACCGTACTTAGGTATGTAACAGCAATCTTTGGAAGTCTTCATCATTTTCATTGCACAATTGTGCAAATAAACGCGTTTTCAATGCATTGCATCTTATTTTGTTAACTACAATAAACACAAATTGAAGCGATTGGTGCAATCTATCACTCAAATTTTGCGCTACTAGATGTTGTCGGTGGATAATACAGTGAATCGCAATTACCTCTGGTATAATTCATTTAAGATGGCTTATAAACCAACGATATCGCCCGACCATGGCAGGAGCTCCATCTGTTGCCACCGAAATAAAGTTTGTGAATGGAATCGATTTTTCTTTAAAAAAATCACTCAAAACATTAAATATTGATTCACCTTTAGTGTCCGTCTTCAAAGTATTCGCGAATAGTAGCTCTTAATGAATTTCTTCGCCCATAACAAATCGAACATATGTCAATAATAATGCTTCATTGCCAGGTAAAGTCGACTCGTCCATTTAAATAGAAAAATGAGTTGCTCGTAGATAATGACACAAGAAATTTTCAACATCAAAGCTCATTTCATCAATACGTCTTTGTACAGTGTTGTTACTCAAAGGAATTCTTTGGAGTATGTCAAATGAAGATTTTTGCAGAACAGTTTTTAAAACCTCTTCAACAGCAGGTAAAATTAACTGTTCTGCAATGGTGTGCGGTTTTCCAGATTTTGCGATAAATAATGAGATATTGTAAGATGCCCGCAAGCCATCATCGTTGCTTTCAGACGTTGAAGAGAACATACTGTGCACGGTGGGTCTCTTTTCATATTTTTCCTTTAATGTTTGGAAATATTTCAAATCTTTACCTATTTTCTCAGGATGACACCTTCTTCCAGCTTTGATGGTTTCATAGAGTCATTGCTCAAAACTTTGTTGCATAAAAGGCATGTGGTCAATCGTTTGTCTGTCTTTGATGGAAGAAAACCAAATTTTAAATATTCAACAATGTACTGAAGACACTTCTTCTTAGATTCGGCAATGTTTTGTATCAATTAGCTACCTGTAAATGTCTAAGTAAATAAATAAAAAAAACTTTGTTATTTTAGTAATCTTAAGGCAATTCGAACTTAAAAGGATATGGCTATTTTAACAAAATATGATTAATCAATTGTTATAAATATTATGAAATAAACAAAGTTCCGGCTGCAAACTGTTTCTAATTATTAAAAGCAATAAATCGCTAAGATCCATAATAGAGTTTTATGAAAACGGCTGAACTTATTTTAATGTGATATAAAATTATTATTTCATTTATTATATTTCTGTAAATTCTATAGAAACTTTTAAACAATATTTTGATATCAAAACTCCGCAATAATTAAATGAATTAGATAGGTAATAAAAATAAAGTAGGGACGATAAGTTCAATCTTTCTCGGCTTAAAACTATATGTATATAACAAATAGGCAGGTAGGTACTTACTTTTCCGACACTGGCAATCATTAATATCGATTCACTTTTCTTTTCTTTTCGAAAGTCTGGAAACAAATTCAGTCACTGGCCAACACTAATATCGATTCACTTTTCTTTATGAAATTCCAGGAACAAATGAGTAACGATTATCCTTGACATTCATATATATTGGTGAAGAATCAAACATGTTCATGCAAGATTGCAAGCACATACACCACAAGTCGTATTAATTTGCACGTTTGAACAAGCGTTGCGGACGGGACGGCGGCCGGCGCGGCAACGACAAGTCTTGACGCGTTGTACTGAATATGGAATATGCAAGTTTTTACAAGTAACAGTCGCTGAGCTTCCTAAAATATTATCTGCCTACATTGATAACAGAAGTCAAGTCAACATTTTAGTAACTGGGGGTCCACCTGGACCACTTTGGGAAATACTGACTTAGATCAATAATAAACAGCAACAAAGTAAGGTTAAGACATTTATTTATTCCTATTTGTTTCTTTTCAATTTGCCGAAGAGTAAAATCAACATTTATACTAATTTAGTTGGATTAATTTTTATTTTCCACTTTTTTTGTCCATAAATTGATTCTGTTGCCAGTTTTCTCGAGTTTTTTTTGAGGTCATCCGCAAAAGTAGCTGTTTTAACCCATTGCTGTCGAGGGATATGGCAGGTATGCAATAAGTAGAGAAGCTGCTTTTATTTTAGATTATGCATCCTCTTACTTTACTCGAAACATTCTTCCCGTTAAATATGATTGAAAAATATCCAGGAAGCATTTTTCTAAGCCTCTGGCAGACATAACATTATCCTACCTAAATTAAACATTAACATAAATAGTTAAGAAATAAGGATAGCATAATTACATATTAGGATAATATTTTATGACAATTACATTAAATTAATAATACAAAAATTTCTTTCAATATGAGGTGTCGTACTTTAGATTAAATATAACTTTTTTTACCTCAAGAGTAATTTATTTTCCAAAAAATCAGCTTTTTATAATTTGTAGTACGTTTTACATTTTGTATCTAACTTTTAATATTTATCTAAATATTATTGAAAAAAATATTGTATGAAATCCGCACGTAAAGTGACTTTTTGAGCATAGCGGATTTCCGTTGAACAGTGCATACATTGCATTTTTTAAATGTATCTAAATGACTATTTTTATTAAACAAAGTAACTGTTTTTCATATTCCTCTCTTTTATTATAATACCATTCACTTTTTATTAGTGTACGTATTTTAGGGAGCCATTTAAGTTGATTTGAAAAAATAAAAGAAGGAAGTCATAATCATTTCATGACAAGGAAAAAACCAAAATACCCTCAACAATTTTCTATTTAGACATCGCGTGCTGAAGAATAATTGTAAAAAAAATAAACGAAAAACGAGCTCTCTCATTCAGGTATATTTTATTTTTTGGAGTTATTATGTAATAAACATTGTAAGAATTTCAATTTATCACTTTATTTCGGGATTTAATCAAAAAAGTTAGTAAAAATATTCTTAAAATTATAGCTTGGTAAATTTCATGTATAAAAAGTTTAATTGAGTTGATTAAATATTTTTGAAGGAAAAAAATGTTTTTTATTTTTACCATTTGATTTTATGACAATTAAAAAGTACAAGAAACAAGATTATTAACAAAAAAAGAAAAATTCATTAGTATTTTGTTTAACGAGCAAAGAATGGTAATCATTTTTTACGAGTGAATTGAATACCAATCTTTGACATACTTTTTCTATGACTACTTTGTGTTTCAGATAAAGATCTGATACGAAAATGATTACTGTGTGTTATCAGAATGATCAAATAAGAAATTGTACCTCATTTTTTAATTAAAAATTGTTGAGAAAGTGTAGTTACAGATCTTGCTACTTTACCAGAAAAAAAAAAGATAATAATTGAAATAATTGGTCTAAGTATTTTATGTTCTGAAAATTTTTGAATATCTAAAATATCTATCTCAGATGAATGTAGAAAGCAAACTAATTATGAGAGTTTTTTGGGCGGTTAAGGTGACTTTCGAAAATCTTTGTATTATACTTTTTCAAAAGGATGCCTTATTTACGATCAAAATTACAAGGAAACTTCCTCCTTAAAAGATTGAAACCAATAGAAACCAGAGGAGAATTTATTAATTCCTTCTCATCAATTTGGCTTCAGATAAAGCCATTTTCGGACTAAACAGGAAGAAACGTATTCTGAATTAAAGAAATTAGTGATGTCGCCAGACAAGACGAGACGAGAGAGTGGCCTCTCTCGTCTCGTCTCGTAGAGCGAGAGAAAACTGTTCTCTCGTCTCGACGAGAAGGTAAACGGTAAAATAAGTAAGACAAAAACAAAGAATTTTTCAAGTAATTTGCGCATTAGTACCCAAATTTGGCAATAAGAAAGACTTATGTCTCTGTTTGTCCGTCTGACACAGTCGTTTGCAATTGAAATTTAAAGTAATAAGTGGTCCAGATTAGGCGTTAAAAACGAAAATACTTTGTCTTGTAAGTCAGTTGGGGAGGGGGGAAGAGGTTAAATTGGAAGTTAGAATTTTTCTAATGCAATCCTGCGATGTCAAATGAAAGAATTTTGTAGTATGTTTTCAAAATGCAAGAAGATAGAGACATAAAACAAAAACGATTTGAAATTAGAGAAATATTAGGATATTTTTGTTATAATGAGATGCACTTTACTTGAGACGTAAAATGTAATACCTCATTTGAAAGATATTTTGATTATATTTAGGTCCAAGCACACAGTTTTAATTTTTTTTTTGTTCGAAGAGAATTTTTTAGTAAGCTTTTTTTGCCAAGAAGTTTTGAAAAATTTAATACGTGAAGTGGTTTTTAAATCACCTTTGATATTCTTCATTTATTTATTTTAGTAAATACAAGAAGCGTTTCCTTGGTAATAAACAATAATTGTTAATACGAGAGTTACCAAGAATGTAACTTATTAGTAAAGGTCCAGAACATATCTGTATAAGAACAAAGTATACCAGCTACAAAAAATTGCCATTTGTGCAGTGTTAAATCCCTCTAACAGTAAAAAGTTACTTAAATTTATAAAAGATACATTTACTTTGTACTAGCCAAAAAGTTAATTATCCGTTGTATACTATTGTAAAAAAAACAGCATTTATAAGGTATGATACCTCCGGTAATGATCCTTTGAGGTTGAAGCGGTAAATAGAAAAAATAATTTTACCTACTTTATGAATTTATTTAATGTAATTTCTGTAAAAACATAAAAACCTAAATCTGTTTACATGAACGTAAAAATATAGAAAATATCTTTCAAATGACTCTACTTTCCATTAGAAAATTTAAAGCTAGTAACTTCCTCTATCTTACGTGTCTCAAGTAAAGTGCATCTCGTTTTAACAAAAATATAATATCTCTTAAGTTTTACCTCGTTTTTGTTTTGTCACTATCCTTTTTCATTTAGAAGTTAAAATACAAATACAATTTTCGTCCTCACTGTATATAATACATTCGTTTACAATACCTTTTCTTTGACAGTTTTTCGAAAAAACGCTTAAAAATTTTCAACTTATTTTCAAAAGTAACCTCAGAAAAGCAGAATGGATTAAATATAAGAAATTATTGTATAAATTTTAAATAAATGAAATGAAAAATATTTTATTTTATTATTTATAAAATTCTAATAACACAAGTATCATTTATTACCATTTAATATATATAGAATAGGTGTGTTATAGTTTTTTGACTATCCTTAAATCTAATATGTTAAAATTTTAAGTTACAATAAACAATTGAAAATTTCAAATAAGCAAAGAGAAAATTGTTCGAGAGAGCCCGAGAGAGCTCGGGAGAAACGAGAAATTCTCGTCGAGAGATGACACTCTCTCGTCTCGAATCTGTTTTCGAGAGAAAATGTCTTTCTCGTCTCGTTCGAGACGAGAGACGAGAATCTCTCGTCTCGCGGCATCACTAAAGAAAGATTCAGCAAAATATCAGGGTATGAATGTAGACCAGGGATTCCCATTCTATTTTGGGCGAGAGATCCCTTTTCTGAAATGAGCTGATACCTCAGACACCCATAACCAAATTACTTTAAAAATCTTCTCTAGTTTTTTTTATATTGATACAAAATAACAATTTAAAAACTTTGCGGTTGGTTAAGTGAGTAAACTTGACAACATTTCCTCATCAAAATTAAAAAAATCAATAAACATAAAATTCAGTAAATATCTAGTGTGATCAATAATTAATAATACAAATTATGTTAAGTAGGTAATTAAAAAAAAAAAAACAGTAAAATCTCGAGGTAAAAATAAAAAAATTAAAAATTCAGTGTGATGGATGACTTTTTACCAATCTAGCTAAATCTGGTTCATTATTGGTAAGTTACAGCCTTAAATATCTGCGTTCGTTGATTTACAAACGGTTTCTTTATTTTGTACAAATGTTTGTAACCACTAGATATGACGATGGAAAAGCAATAAACTATTTTTCAGCAATGTTACAAAATACAGGATACTGTGTTTCAATGTTGCGCTGCAACCAGAACTTCTGATACCCTTGGTTAAACTTCTGCTTAAGCTCCTCATCTGTGCTGATGGTGATCAACTCTTCTTGCATTATCACATTGGCTTCTTCCATGGCTGTGATATTATACGGATTTATTATCCATTGAGGAATTTGTAAATTTTAGAGATCCTCAAACCTCTTAGTAACATCGTCTTGAAGCATGTCAGTTAATTTTGACAAATATGAAAATTCTTTTCTACTTAAATTTTGTTTATAAAAGCTAAGTTTACCCAGAAAGGCCGATATTATCGATTTTGTTTTAATCAAGTTGCGATCGTCACCCTGCAGCTGCAAATTGACTTAGTTAAACATACCAAAGATATCAGTCAATTAATAAATATCTGTTTTACAATTGTTCAGATTTTGTTACAAATTCGGATCTTTTCTTGTAAAAACTCCAACACAGATTCAAAAATAGCTGAAAATCTTGCTAGGCAGGAGCCTCTTGATAGCCAGCGAACTTTAGTGTGCAAAAGTAAGTGTTAAAATGTATGTATTTGACGTCTTGTGTCAAATGCACAGCCTCCTACGCTCCCTATTAATAATATCCTTTTGTTGTATTTAGACCCCATGTGTGATACATTTTTGTAATCAGGGTATTAAACCCTTTCAAATGGTATATCACATGACCTATGTTGCTATTTAAAAAAATCAAGATGGCGGCCATGCTTAAAATTGTGTAATTATAAAAAAAATAATTTTTGAATTAAAATATGCGCAAATATATTTAGTTGAAATTCTGAAATTTTGGGTTTTGTATGTTGAACCGTTTAAGCATTATAGGTTTGGTTCCATTTTTAACAGCTACCCTGTATATCAGGTTATGTAGAAATCTTGACATTGATTTTTGTGTAAAAAATATAAGACTTTACCTACCATTTTTCAGTTTTTATCGTAAGTTTAATCATTTTCACAATTTGTTACAGATGTCAAATAAAAAATATATTTTTTAAATACCTTTTAAATAAAAGCAAAACTAAAATGTTTTAAATGTTTATTTTATAAGATCAGTCCCATCGCAATACATAATATTTCACAGATACAAATTAGAATAAAGATATAAAATGCCTGGCATTCTAAGTTTAACAGACCCCCTTAACCTCCATTTTCAACCAGATTATTTTCACAATCAGTAGGCCTCATCTCCAGAATATGTTTTTGTTATGTAACAGATTTGCCTAAAAAATGTACCAGATTCCTTAAATGTATCAGATTTTTCGAATTCTATTTGCAGTGACATCTAATTCATTGAAGGGAAAAAAGGGGGTCTTTATTGATAACGAACCCAAACAAGGAATACAATATATATTTTACACATGAACACTGATCCACGCAAAATGTACTACATCTAGTACAATTGTGAATTGTACTAAACTGGCAACACTGGTTTGGCAACCTTCTTTGTGAGCAGCGCGCCAATTAATATGTTCTTTTGCAGATTGAAGAATCTGTTGGCGTGTTCTCTTCTCTTTTTAGCTATGTGCATTCGCTAAATCGTCTCACTCATCATAATACGCCACAGACACAGTAAATAATTTGTTTTTATGAAATTTAACTGGGTGTTTACTGCACAAATGGAGAAGCCGCCCCTGTTCTGGAATATAAATTCTGAACCCATATTTCATTAGCGGAAACAGTTTTTTCTAAATTAGGCTGTGGAGCATTTAAATTCGTTGTTTTTTTTTAAATAATTGTTTAGATTTCATTCTGATCAGTATTCAGTTATCACGGGAATAACTCGTAACTCAGTACTTGTCTACCATGGTCTGCTTTAGATCATACACTAGATTAGTAACTTTAAATTGCCGGGTTATTATTGAGATAAAAAATCTGTTAGATTTGTCTTAAATTTAGCTATTTAGTATCAAAAATAAAATAAATCAAGAACATACTCACCATATTCGCTGTTCCGCTAAAACAATGACGCAAATGAAAAATTATAAATTTTTCAGGAGAGACGAAAAACGAATATTATTGCTTCCAAATTTGGGCACATAAATCCCAAAGAATACGACATTTAACCATGGAGTAGGTAATGTTTCCCTTAAATTTGCAGACACAACTGATTCATATGTCATTGTTTTTCAAAAGTGGAGGGGCAAACATTAATATTTGAAAACTGACATAACTACCATCTAGCAGCCGCGAGTGGATATAAAATTTCGCCGTTGTTATACCGTATAGAGAGACTAATTTGGAAACTAATGACATGTTAAAATCAAAATGTCACAATTTTGCACTTGCGTCATTGTTTTACCGGAACGGCGAATATATCTTAATAATATGATGAAAAGGCAAATTCAAAGTAGATAAATTAGATCCATCATAATTTTTATTGACTAAGGAGCACAAGGAACACTTTAACAGCATCTTCCAAGGAAGAAATCACAATAAAACACATTTTTACTGAATAAATTATATTTTGTTATGTAATTATAATAGACTGATATTAGAGTACGGACAAGAGTACTATTATTTAACATCAGAAAAATGAGATACCACTGAGTATCGGATGTCAGACATTCTTTTTTAACAATATAGATTTTGTAAAGAAGAAATAAAGATAATTTTTTGTACCTACCGAATATCTCTCAGATAGAACTTTGAGGTGTAACTTCTAACAAACTAATCCAAAATAACTATTTAACTTAAAATTTCTTCATTGTAATTAATTTTAGAATTTCATGTTTAAATATATCAATGTTACTGACATTATTGTATACTTTACATTTACAAAATTATAGAAAACAATCTTTCTGTGCTATTATTGAAATAATTTTACCAAATTCTGTGATTTTTCAACATCTCGCAACGTTATTTTATATTTGACATAGTTTTATTGAATATTAATTAAACTAAATTTTTAATAAATTTATATCTACTTGCTTTTTCATATAATACTTAATTTAGAGTAAAAGTTACTAAAGTTTAAGGTGGTTTGGTTGAAATTACATTCAATAATTCATCCTAAATAAAATTTAATTACAGCCTTTTTTTTTAATTTACGTTGTTGCTTGAGTCCAAAAAGAATCTCGGACATCCGAATGTTCATATTCGTTGTATTTTTCTTTCCTAGCTAATCTGTAATCAACAAGGAATAAAAACTACTGAAATAAACAGTTAATTAAATTTAATGTCATATTATTAAGCATAAAAATAAATATACATATTTATTTTATGAAGGTTATCCTTTTTCTGTTTTAGCTGTAAACATTTTTATTAGTAAATTTGACTTTTAAACGTGTGAAAGCGGAGATTTTTAAATACAGAGTGTACTTCTTTCCGTATTTACAAAAATATTTCATTTATGTTGTATGCGAAGTAATATTATTCTATCAGTTGAATTTATAATTTTTTCTACGCCCATGTTAGTAAACGTTAAAAATCGCACTATCAACATTCCTTGTAAATGACATTTAACAATAACTTACACGTAATGAGAACATACACGTGCGCTTTGATAAGAAAACTTAAATTTCTTGGTTTAATCAAATTGCAATCAAATTTTGGTCTATTTACATAAATTTAGTCATTTAAAAAACATAAAAACTTTTAGCATTAGCGAGATACATTTTGGATTAAAAGAGTGATGCCCCTAAATGTCGGCAACATATTATACACTTTTTCTAATAATATGTCGCGTTTGCTGAGCATGCTATGGAAATAAACGTCATGCCATTTATATTGTCAATTTTTGTAACATAAAATGATTGTATCCGAACATTTTCTCAACTGTACCTACGAATATGTTTGTTAGCAGTGAAAGTGATGAAATTATGAGCACTCCATAGGAGATTTTAGAAAAAGCTCAAGCTGCCACACATAATTTGTTACCGCTAAAATCCAAAGAAAGGTACGAAATTACCTATCAAAAATGTTTGCATTGGCAACACAAGCATTACGTAAATTACTTTTTGAGAACGTTTTAAGTGGGCGTAGAAAAAGTATAGTCCGTTACACGAGTTGTAAGCCCATTACGCACTCGTAAAATTTACACACTTGCCGAGGCGCGGATTTGTGCGTAAACTTTTCCACTTCGTGCGTAATGGGTTACTTACAACTCTTGTTACGTAATATACTATTACTGCTAAGTATCTGCAGATCATCAGAATACTGAGAATAAGCCTGTAACTAGTAAATGCGCAGTAGTAAATTCATTGTTACTAAATTTTCTTTTCGGTATTTTCTCCTTTTAGTTTTGATACGAATATCAATAAAATAAGTATGCACTACTTGATGTCTTTGACAATGTGATGCTCAACTATCCTGTCATCTTTGAGTAGATCTCTGTATTTGTAACGTATGGAGGGTGGGTTACCCCCACGTCACTTAGGCCTCATTAGGCCCATTGTGCATATTCCTAAGATGATAGGCACCTCCTAGCTCGTGAGCCAGCCTACAGATTTAATGTAGTTGACAACGTCGTCAAGAGGTGATTCTCTTATATTGGCCGGTGTTAGCCGATACTCGCCGAACATATATCTTCTAATAAATGAGAGCGTCGAGCAATCGTAAAGGATATGCTCTATGTTCTCATCTTCTTGTTCGCGCCCTCTGCAGAGTGCATATTCTGATAGCCCCATGATATGGAGATGCTTCAGTACTTGGCAATGACCAGTCAGACTGCCTGTAACTGGGCGCAAAATATGTTTAGTCATAGTCAAGTATTTGTTTGATGCAGTGTTGTCAGGACAACAAAAGAATTCCCTGGCAACTTTGTTGTTTCTTGTTTCATCCCATCTTTCCTTGAATTTCAAAAGGGAATGTTGTTTAATTAGGTCTGTCACTAAGGATTTTGTCAGATCTTTGAGTAGATGTCACATTAGGTATTCTTCTGTTTGGATTTGTAGATTTAGTTTCTTTTCTTTCAAAAATGAGTTTCTTTCCACCCACAAAAGAGTTTGTAAAAAATGTGTAACTTCTTTTTTCTTCTTTGATGAACTGGGGAGACAGCTGTCTCTAGATACCTCTAAGCGGCAACCAGCAGGTTTTGATAAGTCGAAAGGCAAAGTTCTATATGCCCGTTGAGTATGCACAATGGATCTTACAGATACAAAGCTGTTTGTGCTGCTAAAGTATTAAGTGGTTCGATAGAAAAGCATACAAATACCTTTCTACGCAAAATTGGAAGGTCACATAACACTTTCTCTCCCTTTTTAACCTCAAAAGGTGTTAAATTATTACCTTATCTTTCTTATTCACCTGATTTGATACCTTGTGATTTTTGGTCTCTACAGCAAAGCAAAACTAATAGACATCGAGTATTATTGATGCTGTAGATGCGTATAATTGTTTATAATGTAATTTCAACTAAAAAGTGGTTTGGCAAAAACTGTTTGAAACATTCAGATTCATTTTATTTAAAAAATAGCATGACCTTGTATAACACAATGGTTTTCTTTAGTATGAAACTCACTTTTCCGTTGGACCAAGGCATGTATCATACTGTACAAGAAATAATGGGAATTTATATCCTCGAGAGAATTGTTAATTAGTATTAGCCGAGGTATTAACGCTATAAGAATAAAATATATTCATTATTTAGCCAGAATCATGAATACTTATTTGTTCACAACAATTGCACATAAATTAATATTAAAAAAAAAACTAGTAGAAACATCATAAAAATCAAATTATTCAATAAAAACACATGGGAATGTAAAAAGATTTACAGAAGCAATTATTACAACATTTGAAATGAGTAAAAAAAAATTATTTTTGCCATACAGGTATTGATGAAATTAAACATTCCTAACACAGAAAAAGTACTTTATTCCCGTGGTACCTAGTTTTAAGCACTAAAAAATTTAAAATAAGCAATTTACGTTTTGTATAAATACAATTTTTACAATTGAACAAAAAAGACAAAAATCATAAACAATACAGTACCAACAGTGTATTTACCTATTATAATAGATATATGACTTCGTTGTATTTGATATATAAAAGTGGTTTCTCATTTTTCTGAAATAAAAATTACCAATATTTGATTTTGTTTTATCTACAGAAAAGTTAAATATTTTTAATTAAAAAATTGGTTTTTCTTTTTAGAATCTAAAATTAATTTTTCAATCCAATAAGAAATTTCATAATATAAGTTCTACAATGAATTAAAGAAATTGGTTTGAAAACCAGTTTGCCAGTTGAAAATATAATACATTTACTCCAGAAATAGTCAAGTAGTTAACTGTAATATTATTACATTTCACTGTATTGAAAATTGGTTAAGAATGGACATAATTATTGGTTAGAAAAAATTTTTAATTTTGGTAATCATGTTCAGATATATAATACAAAATCAAATATTCTTTATTGTCTAACCTAGACATCTTGAATTCGTTTCACATACTATTGCTGTATCTATGTGTCACTTAAATCTAAGTTGTCATTAATAAATTAATAATAATGGAAGGTTTCATGGCATATATACAAGGTATGATAATATTATGTACAAGGAACAATAATTATGTAAAACATAAATTTAATATTACGTGTTCTCAAGATATGTCCACAAGTATATTTACAATTATTACTTTACAATTATTACAAGAAGGAAAATATAACGATATTGTACAAATAAACATAGATTGGTCAAAATTTTGATAGGAATGTTTCAAAGTCAGATTCTATACATTTTTAAAATTTTTCGATAGCCATAGGTTTGTTCTAGATATAAGTAACCTTAATTCTTTTCTAAACAAAGTTTGTTCGTAAAATGATTCAGATACTGTCACTGATTGTCAGTATTCTGCGCAGTAGAATTAATGGAACACTTATCAATCTACTCCGCAGAATCCTGATACTTAGTGACTACGACTATTGTCTGTAGCTATTCTCTTGTATTCTCAAAGACTTATTTCGTAGTGTTGTATTTTAAACAAATTCACGAAAGTTTTAAAAATTGAAACATCCCATTTTGTAAAAAATGTAAACAATAGATAAATTCTTAATTTGTTGTTTGTTTTATTTTATTTTAACACTTTTTTATATTTTAAGTCTACCATTTTGTATGTATGTTGACTATAATAAGCTATTATCCATTTTTAATTGGTTTTCATAAAATTAAAATGACAGCTTCTTTCTAGATAATTGACATTTCATGTCACATACAATTTTATTAAAATTCATCGTGGTAACAGCAATACGTTATACCTAAGTCACGTTTTGAAAAGTTTCAGAAGAAACAACAAACTCAACAAAATAAGGCATTTATAACATGTATTACCTGAGAAACATTAAAATAAAACTAAAAATTGATATGTTGGTATTGTTGTCCTATTTGATGTCCTGATGATTCTCTTCCAATTATTACTTCCGGGCTATATGGCTTGCATTTTTTGTTGGTAAAGAATTATAGGCCCAAGTTAGGTAAGTGAGTAAGTTTTTTAGGTTTCCGTACCGGAAGGGTAACCAATGGCACCCTATTATCAAGCCTCAGCTGTCCGTCCGTCTCTCTGCCAGCGGACTTATCTTATGATCCGTAATAGGTAGACAATTGAAATTTTCAGAGAATGTGTATTTCTATTGCCGGTATAATAACAAATAATAAAAATAAATAAAAATAAAAATTACTAGAAACTTGTTTTTTGGCTTTTTTCTCCGATTAAATCTTGTATGATGGTGCGCATCCGACTTTGGGTTTGGCCGGTTTTTTAAATTTTCATTTTCTCATTTTATTGAAAAATCAATTGGAGCTGCGTCTTTTGTACAAAGTTAAGAAAATAGGTACTCTTTACACTTATAAAGTAAAAAATCTTAAAAATAAACAAAAACATTGTTTTCTTATAAAAAGTAAAATTTTAGTTATTCATTAGCTCGATCATCGTCATTCATTTCGTCCTTCACTTTTCAAGGTTGATAATGGGTCCTATGATTGAATGTTTACGTTATGTTACGAATCTGTTATGTTATGCTAACAGGGAATATATAACATATAAAATAACAGTAGATGGCAAATCGATATTATGATTGAGGGAATCGATAACAGAAGATGTTAAGCTGGCTATTACGAATAGAAGAAAGTATTTATCTGCGTTTTTGCGCGTGCGCATAAGATGTACCTAACTTCACTTCATTTCCAAAAATGAGATTTTCATGTTTTTCTGAATGTTGAAACAACAAACAATTAGGTTAGAGTTTTTGCATTTCACTTTTTCATTTGTTATGGCGAAAAGATTAGCTAAAACAACTGTGAAATAGTATGAGGAGTTACTTCTTTCTTAAAGAAAACAAAATTATTCTCACAAAAAAAATGCAAAACTTTGGATAGCATTTACAAATCATATAAATAAAAACAGATTCAAATATACAAAGAATTCAGATTATAGCAATATAGGTATTATACCTTCAGTTCAACTTTCTAGTTGAACTGAATTTTTGGTCTTTGAGGAGTATTAAAATGAGGCCACTTTCTTGCAATAAACTGCACCGATTCTTTTGGAAGTCTATAGTTTAGTAAGAAAAATCTTATCAAAAGTTTCAAAAGGATTACTGTGATCTCTAATGTGCCTACTTTGGATGTTCAATTCAGTTCTTAAATAGAAAATTATTATTTATAATAAAGTTTTGTATTCTTGTATTAAATGTAAATTAATTAACCCTTCTATTAAAAATAAAATTTCTAAAAAAATATAAACAAATAAAGTGGTAACACGGTCGTGAGGCCCTTAAAGGCAAATAACATTAATGTGATATGAAAAACTTTTCTCGTTTCTGTTAAAATTTGGCCTAACCTTTACGTTACGGATAACAAAAACGTTCAATCATAGGACCCAATATTATACAATTTCGTTGGGAGGAACATAGGGCCGTTTGCACCACTTCAACTTACGATTACGGTTTAGCTAAGGTGAACCTTAAGTTTGGTATGTTTTGCATAAGTTTCACTTAACAAAATCTATGCGAAGGTGAAGAAAAATTTGGCAGCAGTGTAAAATTTTAGAGAATTTGTATATTACTAATCAGTAATCAATGTCAGTGTCGAATTGTCATTTATTTGATTAAAGTTTGTGTTGTAATTTTGCATTTTGTACTTTAACAGTTAAGATGGAAAATAAAACAAAATTAAAAACTTAAACCAAGTGTTAAAGAAAAGAGTTTATTATTAAACATTATATACCGCTATCAAAACTTTCAAAATATTGCGTTCTGTGATAAATATGTCGAGATATCCCAAAAATAATTAAATTTAACTCATCAAAATCGTCATCATCATCGAAAATATGTTCCAAAAATTCCATTTATACTTTATTTCGGCCACACTTTTATCTAATTCTAATTATATTATTTTCTATTGATAAACATATTAAACTTGTCAGATTGACGTTAAAAACACGCAAAGTAGAACTTAAACCGATGATACCTTCGGCTTAGTTTCACTATTACTTAAGTACAACTTAAACTAATTGGATTGTGGTCAGAAAATGAAATGTGCAACTTAGGTCTTAGGTCTTAGTGGTGCAAACGGCCCATAGTTGGTATCGAACTGCTTCGCGACCCTGTATTTTGCATTTTTTGAGAACGTTGCTCAAACGGCTAATCTAAAATGAATAATTCTTATCCAGTCTTCATATAAATAATATTTTTGACAAAAACTCAGAGAGAGTACTACCCTAGTACAGTTTACCCTCTCTCTAGACTAGAACGTCCTGAAGGCCGAACGAATACTCGTATAGAAATTTTTCAAAAACCGCATTATACCTGACTAAATTCATTTTATAATAATTTTTATTTGAGTAAATAGCTTTATAATTAAGGGCATAGCGATGGCTCAAAATCGGCTGGTGTTTGTAAATTTTATCAAAGTTACTTCTATTTTGTTACATTTATAATTTCCCTTTAAAACAGATTAGAAAAAAATGCTTTCCAACAATCCATCAGAAATTTAGTTTAGTTCATGTTCCCCAAACTGTGTATTTTTTAAGCGAATACTGTATGACTAAGACTCGATTAAAAGCACAGAGTTGTAAGTCAAGAAATTCGAAAAAATGAAAGAAGTAGAGCGCTGAAATTTTGCATTTTAGTTAAATAAAAAATGTTTGGGAAATGTAATGCAAATTTTACAAAAATCAACCGATAGAGAGTTATTGCAAGTTCACTTAAGGTCAGTCACTATTATTGCCTCTCTTATTTTTACATCTAAGCATGCGCAGATCGTTTATGTTCTAAAACTGACTTTATTAAAGATTGTGCCTGTCCTTAATTGTGGATGTTTAAGGGCAGCAGGTAGTGGCGTTCGAAGTTTTTTAATATTAAATATTTAATATAATCGTCAACTAAACCTTCTAAAATTATAATTTCTATTGCCTCTTCAATATTATGTACTATTATAGACAACAAAAAAGAGGAACTATAATTTAAAGTTATTAAAATGAGGTTAGAAATAAGTAAAAGAACAAGGATTTTAATGTCAAAATTTCAGGTTTGCAATAAATCTGATTTTAGCATGGAATTTATTTGACTCTAATTACGATGTCACTATTAATGGCTGGCGTTATAGAAATTTGCAATATCTCTTTATTGAGGGCTCGCCATTCCTTTAATTGTAAAGTTATCGATCCGAACAAAAAAAAACTGTTGTAAAGTGTATTTATTCAGGTATAATGCGGTTTTCGAAAAATTTCAATACGACCATGAAATAAAATAAAAGCCGTACAAAACATGGGAGCGTAGCCTTCAACGACAAGAACTATCTGTTTTCAGGATGATCTATCGAGAGCAGCCATACTCAACCTGCGGCCCTCTAAGCTGTTTTGTGCGGACTTCCAAGCTGTTTTGTACGGCCCTCCAAGCAGTTTTGTGCGGCACTTCATGCTGTTTTGTGCAGCCCGAAACACGATTATTAGTAATTTAAATGGTTGACCTACAGTCCTGTCCTCGCATATTAAAACAACTAAAACAACATGAGGAATTTTTTTTTTTTTTTTAGAAAGTATGTAAACTAAAACAATATGAGGACCCTCTTTTTTTTAGAAAATATGTAAGCTGAAACAATATTAGGACCTTTTTTTAGAAATTATGTAAACTTAAACCATATGAGGACTTTTTTGTGGCCCGTGTAGCATAACAAACATATTTATGTGTCCCGAAAGAAAAAAAGGTTGAGTACAGCTGATCTAGAGGGTAAACTATAAAAAAATGTCATTTCAGATTAGCTGTTTGTGCAGCGTTCCTGAAAAATAGATTTTTTTTAAACATCTAAAAAAGTGCGAGCCAGGTAGCCTAGGAGCAATTGGCAGGGGATCATCAAGACATCGAATTGGACCAATATCCAATTTTTAGCATTACTCTAATTTGTCACAGATAAATCTATTCTATTTCCTGGCTTATAGTACTGAAGTACGCTGATATAATTGATGGAAATTTTTTGCTTAGTGAACAAAATTTATACAGGGTGATAGTATATTCGAGCTACATTGCTTTACCACGGAGAGCTCTCGTTAATTGATGAATTTTGATACAGGAACCCCGAAAAGGCTTAGTTACCGAGATACAGGGTATTAAAAGTTTTAAAATCAAAATTAAAATTTACTAAAAATCGAAAACGCCTTTAAAGCTTTTTTCAAATAAATTTATTCTACCAAGATTATTAAAAATTTGACACGTGCCTACTAGATTAGAATTTGGAAATATTGAGTAATTACAAATTATTTAAGTATTTGCGGACTTTTATTTAGCAGTAAATGTCTACAGTATCGTTCATCTCAACTCAATAAAAGGTAATTACGTTTTTAACTAAAACTTAATAAAAAATTTAAAAAAATATTTGTTCCAGTGGCGTAAAAAAACCCTGGTTAAATTTAAAAAATTAGTTTATGCCCAAATATTACTTTTTTAAACAGGATATTGGTCACAAAATTTGAAAAATATATTTGCAGTTGTTTTTGATTTATGACAAATTTTAAATTTTGATTTCAAACTTTTATCGTTTCATACCTCGGTAACTAAGCCCTTTAAGGGTTCATGTTCCTATATCAAAATCCATTAACTAACGAAAGCTTTCTGGGGTAGAGTGTTGTCGGTTGAATATACTTACACCCTGCCGATATAAACATTTTTCTGACATACGACCCATTGCTGTTACCAGGACAATTAGAGATTTATCAAATACGGAAGTATACCTCATTTCTTATTCACCAATTGAGAAAGAGTAGTTTTGTAATATAACCGTAGAAAATATAATTTTTTATAATTGATAATTATTTAGTTATTAAGAAAACTTGTATATTATAAAAACAGATATCATTGTTTCTGTTTTCAATTAATGAGTAAGAATTTATCTACTGTTTGAGTTTAAAATTTTATATTGTCTTTATATTCGCAATTTAGTTTTTTGTACAAGTTTTCTGTATCTTGAGGCATACTAACACATATAAATTACATTTGCCAAAGTATTATGGTTTTATTATATGTAACCTGTAGTCAGTAATGTGGTAAAAAGATATTTACTATTTATTTCATAATAAGTAAACTGTAGCGTCGATAATTACTTTAGAATGTACATTTTACATTTTTAAGAAATATCATTATTAATAAATTTTTAATTTATGGTTTTCCACGTAGATGGTTTCGCTCTAAATAGGGTTATTTGCTTGCAAAATTGTCTAAATGCGATATTTTTTGTTCTGCATTCTATAATTTATGAATTTTCTGAAATCTTTATTGATAAAAACAAATCCTTACATCAAATATTTTAAATGATAAAGCTATACCTGCTTGTCAAAACCAAGGACGAATTTTTAATTTTTACTTTCCTATCTGTATACAGATATAAGGAAAGTATAGGAATCATGATTTTTCGTAGTTGGTAAGAACGCTTGTTAATTCTATCAATAGCTAATGAGAATATGCGTAATTTGAAGTCCATTTCAGTCAGACATGATACACCACAACCAAACTTATATGAAGTCACTCTGTATTTCTCAATAAACTTCTTATAAGAAAACAATTTAGTATCCAATTAGAAGATAAGGCTTTTTGTTCTATACAAACATGATTTATTTTCTTGTGAATTTTGTGTTCAGTAGTAAAATGACGATTCTCCGGTAATTTTATATCGGTCCAAAAAAGCCTAATGTTGGACTAACAGATGTGTACAGGAGAACAATTATTGCTCTCATTGAACAAGGATTACTCCAGAGAGACGTAGCAGAGGTAGTAAGCGTTACCCAGGATATTGTATCGAAAACATATGAAATGTACTTGGAATTAGGAACTCCAAGAACAGGCGCAGACAAAGTCATCAAGGAGTCACAACTGTGCCAAATTGCTAGAAGAAATCCCAATATTTTTCATCCAGAGCTGCAGCGATAACTTCTGGAAGCTACAGGTGTGAACCAAGGGCAGCTCGTGAACAACGTTTTGGGGGTTTACAGTAGCAGAATATAAATCTCGGTACAGATGTAGGTAAAACACTGTCAATGTTTTAGAAAGGTATATTATAAACTTTCTAAAACACTAAAAGTTTTTCATACATCTGTACTGATATCTATATTCTGTCACTGTGAACCTCCAAAATGTTGGTTATGAGCCGCCACTGGTGTAAACATTTCAGTTGAAACTATAAGAAAAAGACTTCGCGCTCGAGGGTTGTGCAGTAGGAGAGAGTTACGGGTTCCACAGTTATCAAGGCAAAATAAAATTGACCGGCTAAATTGGTGACTTCAAAACCAAAACAGGACAATTGAGAATTGGCAAAATGGTCTTTTTTCGTATGGGACCAGAATTGGCCTAAGATCAGATGATCGTCGAATTCGGGTTCTCAGAGCTCCAGGAAAACGAGCGAGACTCCAGGCTGCCAGATCTGTCCCAAGATATCAAAGGAGGAACCGTAATGTTCTGTGAAGGTATTATGCTCAGAACAAACTTTAACCGGTCGGAGGTATGTTGATTTAGTGCTAGAACTAATCGTTAGGCTTTGGAGAGCTACAATTGGTGATAATTTTATCTTCATGCACGATAATGCAACTCGCCATACCAGCATAGTGGATAGATAATATCTTGAAATGGAAGGTGTCATCTAAATCCTACAGAACATTTGTAGAACCAGCTTAAAAAAAGGGTTAGAACTCGTAGAAACAATGCAGGAAATCTCGCACAGCTTATTGATGCAGTATTAGCATAGTGGTAAAACGTACCCCAAGACAATGTTGACAATTTAATAAGAAGCATGCCAAGGCAAATAGAAGCTTGCATAAGGGCTAGAGGTGGCAACACGGATTATTAAAATTATCAATTTTCTTTTCGTTTTTGCTTTTTGGCCATTAAAAATTTAACTTTTCAACTAATTATTTTTTGTATTGCTATGTGGGTTATTTTTCATTAAAAGTCTTTGGTAAGGGCTGAATTTTATTTATAAACAAAAAATGTTCATATATCTCAAAAATTATGAAAAATAATAGATGATTCCGTATAAGTTTGGTTGTATGTATCATATTTTCAAGCTCTCTCAAAGTTTATCGGGCCCATCAATTTTAATGAACGTTGTTGCAACCTGCTTCTAAACTTCTAAGGAATAATTTAAGATAATTCGATATAAACAAAGTACATGTTGCTTTGTTTCGTGACGTCACACTATCACGGTATGACGGTTATTATAGGCGTATAAACTCCACTTTAAAAACCAAAGAAGCCATGATCAATATCAGGGTTACGAGTAAGAATTCGTTAATTTCGTTATCTATGGCAATAGTATTGGCAACGGTGAGAATTTTACCAGATTTTTGGGAATTCTTACCCAACAACACTTTGACGCTTATAGTTTATTGATCTATTAGCAACTTCGACTTGTAAAAGCTGGCAATGGTAAAGCTTAACCGGTAGACAAGTATCTAGTTTCATTGTGAATGTGACATTTCTAAAGCCATTCCAGAATATTATTTATTTAAACTACTATGTAAATTTTTGGATGCTGATATGAAGATATTGTGTCAGCCAAGAATTGCTGTGTAAACGGCAAAGGTGGTAACCATTGTGGATATTGCTATTAGTAAATCGGATGTAAATTTAGATAAAGAATATATCCCAAGACACTTTCCTTTGGTACGAGATAATAGGATATAAATCAATATTTTTTTTTGTTGTTTGACCAAGAAGTGTCTTTTATCAAGGTAAGATTTAAGGATCAGATTAAAATTATGCACACGGTGTTTTTTGCATAACAGTCCTTAATACCATACATTCTCGAAGGCTTAACTAATGAAGGCCTGCAAGCCAGAACGCACAGTTCTGATCTAAAGGCAAGATTTAATGAGCTTATTTCATTCTTCATCTTCACATTAGCAAAACAAGAGAAGCCAATGTGAGTCAGATCAAGCACTTCACATTGAGTTATGGACTGAATCGATGGAATGTACAGTTTAAATCTCACAAAAATCGCAGCGTGTAGGGCCCCTTTAACGCTGAGCAGAATCGTTTGCATTTCAAATCTCTGTGATTTTTTTTAAATACTCAAAGGACTTGTTTTACAGTACCTTGTGAGTTCTTGCGAAAACCATATTGGTTGTTGAGAATAAAACTAATCTACTGTATTATTGGTTTTAGTTGTCTGATAAGTATATTCTCAAATGTTTTTAATAGAGGTGGAAGCAGAGGCTTAATTGGCCTATATGATAAAGCATCTATATGTTGAAAATTGGACATTATTGTATTTTTCACTTGAAAAAAGCTAAAATGTTAAATACATTAGCGAACGAAAGGAATTTTTACTTGTATTCTGATTAATTTTAGCCATTTTTAACCGACTTCAAAAAAGGAGGAGGTTCTCAATTCGTCGCAATATTTTTTTTTACGTATGTTCTGCGATAATTCTTTAACACGGTGTCCGATTTCAATGATTCTTTTTTTATTAGAAAGAGGGGGTACTTCAGGAGTGGTCCCATATAAATTTGGTCAAAATCTAATAATTGGATCCATGAGAAAATCCTCAAACTCTTCATTTTTTATGTATGTTTAGCGATAATGCTTTACCACCTTGTCCGATTTATATGATTCTTTTTTTTGTTTAGTAAGGGGCTACTTCAGAGGTGGTCCCATATAAATTTGGTTAAGATGTGGTGATGGTATCTGCACGATTTTGAAGTCGGTTTTTTTAAATTTTGAATTTCTAATACTTGTTCTTATTTATTATTACATTCTACTACCAATAGGTGTCTAGAGGCTTATGTAAATCAGGGGAGCATTTGTATATGAGTGCCCTATTGTATTACAGTTGCAGGTACAACGTAATTGCAAATATTAAAAATATGCAATAATTTTTCACACTATTATAATTTTTCTTGAACACAATTTTGAATCTTTAAATAGCTAGTATTTTTTTTTGTTCATAATAGATTTGGCAAATTATTTATTTAGCTGCAATTTTTGCCAAGATCAATAATTATAATTGTATATACAATAAAAATAAAATTATTTAGTATTTTCACGTCTGCCATATACTCATTAACTCAATAGTAATAATAGATAATATTAAAAACAAGTATGAACGAAGAGAAGACATAAACCTCAGAAAAACAAAAAATGCAATTTACACATCTTTTTAAAATTCAGTAGTTATCTGAGAAGTGCTTAAGAAAGTGACTAATTTCTAAAATGAGAAACTGGTTTTATGTAGACAATTATTTACAAGATTTTAATTATTATTTTTTTCATCGCTGTATCTTGTTTGAAAACAATTTACTCATTTAAAATTATTCATAGTTATTTTTTTGCATCAAAATACTAAAAATGAGTTGTAATTATCGAAATAGGCATTTTTATTACAGGTACATTTTATTTGTACAATAGAATAAAAAAACGAAATTAAGTTTAATTAGACTAGCAAATATTTACTTTCTTTTGCCATCAACTATTAGATTCTTGGTGCTGATGCCATGTTAATCTCAGAATTCTCATATCTGATTCCAGTGATCTCTAATTTATGCAGTACGTCAATCTATTTTGATTTCTTAACCATATTGTTTTTTCTTACTTCATAATTTCAAAATTTTCGTTTATCCTGCGTTCAACGTTGCTAAGTTTTATTTTTTAATATTACACATTTTTACCACAGTATGTTCACTAGTTGTCTGATAAATGTTGCACAACTTTAAATTTTTTTGTATGCCTGATGATGGCTGGTTAATCGAAACAAGTTGCTACTTTACTTTTCTGAATAATCAAATTTTGTGGTACTGATTTGGAGTTTTTGACATTCTATCACATTCTATCACATTTGAGACTTTGGATAATCTTTCGTATATTTTATATATGTTAGTTGTCTCAAGATACTGATAAAGAAAAGTCCAACAAACAAAAAATATCACTTACTTACATTAAATTACATATCAAAAACGAACAAAACTATTGCACGAATACATTCACCTCGATAATATTTCAAGTATTAATATTCAATAAGGAATCTATACTAAAGGGGTTCGCCCTTCGAAACTTTTCTTCCTGAGATCCCGCCGTTAAATCCACACCCGACTCTGACACCGAAGACGAGTACCTCCCGCTTTCGCTATTGTTAAAGTTTTCCGACTCCGCCCCCGAGTCGCCCACAACGTCTATGTCGCTATCACTTTCGGCACCGTCTCCGCCCCTCTGCGCAAGGTACTCACGCTTCAGCGAGACGAGATCCACGGCGATGCCTTTTGCGCGCAACTTGCGCGCTTGCCGTTCCAAAGCTTTTTGGAGCTTTTTCCTGCGTCTTGCACGTTCGCGAGCTCTGAGCTCTGCTGGTGGGATGGGTTCTCCGGAACAAGATTGAGGGTGGGCGTTGTGCGCGGGTCGACCTGGGCCTTTCTTTGTGTGCTCCTTCTTGCGCCACTTTGCGCGGCGGTTCTGGAACCATACCTGGAACAAAAAAAAAATGTTTATCGAAAACTATAAAAAAACTTAGACTAAAAAATTTATAATTTATCAGCTAGCACGCTAGCACATTTCTGCGGCAAAGTCGAACTGGGTGTAATTTTTTCAGGTTTATGGCATAGATTACGTTTATGATGATCCGAAAATAGAAATTATTAGTTTTATATACATAAATAGACTGTAAGTGAAGCATCTTTTGTTTTTCGTTTACTTTTCTCAGAAAATATGCATTCCATCTAAAAAAAGTTTCAAACAAAACTTGTTCACTTTAAGATTACCTATAAAGAAACTTCAGTTACATTTTAGGCTAAAACAAACAATAAGGAGGTTTAAACTAGGTATTTTAAAAATAAACTGCTTATACAGAATTTTGTCTTCTACAAATTCAACAAACTGAACATAAGTACTAGCATTTTGAAGTAGGCTATTTTACACAAAACCCAAACAAGAATATTAATAACACAAATATATTAAAATTAAGGCCAACTAGTTTCGGTCAAATTTGACCATCATCAGGCTTTTAAGAAAAGTACAATTTTATAATGTTGAAGAAAAGAAAATGACAAGTAAAGTGTTGTAAGCAACTGTACATATAATTATATATTTATGTAAAATTAATTGAGATTAAAAATTTTAATAGTAAAAGCATAGTTAATATAATTATTTAGTTGAAAGTAAAAATCTAGAAAGTTATAAAAATATAAGACAAATATTGTGTTTAAAATACATAAAACGTTAGGTTAGGTTGAAAATAAGTGGGATGATCTCACCACCTATCGCCTTCTACTGCAACCCATATTGATCTATTGTGGCTCAGGTCTAACTTATAGTTCATCGTACGAGCCACAACTTTTGATGAAGTCCATGGTTGAATTGGACGAGATTTGTTTAAAATCGGTGGGTTCCAGTTGGTTGAATCCCAATATCTGGAACCTAGTTCTCTCAAAAAAAAAAACCAGGTACATAGAATGTGCTCTGCGGATTTGTCTTTCATCCTGCAAAATCGACGTTTGTTGCGAACGTATCCTTCTTATGTGGTTACCTAGTAGACAAGGTCCTGTCATCAGTAAGAATGCGGAAATTATTCCTACTCCATTTCCGGATCTGAGTAGAGTCGTTTATGGTTAGGTTAGTTATATTCGCCTTCTAGTGGGGGGTCTCTCCAGTTCATGAATGGTACACCCTCTGTTCATTTTGAGATCATTTGCCAGTGGTCTTTGCAATGTCCAGGAATAGTTTTGGCTCTATTAACTTAGATTCGGTTCCTCTTTCAGCGAGAGCATCGACTTTTTCATTGCCATCTACCCTCCAAACTGCTGTATCCCGGAACCTAGATCAAAGTAACTTTGTTCCGGGAACCAAGGCATTTAAGGATATTTATATAGTTCCAAACCAGCTTTAAGTCATCTTGGTTGGAGCTCAGAGCTTTAAGGGCTCCCTGGCTATCCAAATAGATCTTTATAGTCTTGTTAACGGGAAGAAAATTCATTAATTTTCTTGCTCCCAATTCTATAGCGATCATTTGTACTTGAAAGATCGTGGTCGGAACGCCCAGCTTTATTGATATGTTAAATCTTGGCTTCTGACAGAAAACTCCCGTTCCTATTCTCTTTTCAGTCTGTCTGCAGCGCATAGTCCTCCTGGGTGAAAGTTTTATCCCTCCTGTTTAATTCGTCTGTCTCTGGAATAAGGACACTGTATGATTTTTCTATATGCAGTTCTTTTTTGTATTGACTACCCACCGTCAGGAATTTAGAGGAGATCATCAAGGTCTCCGTTTCCGGCATAATGTGGAGAGGGTTTAGATCCAGCACGTTCTCCATGGCTCCCATCGGTGTGGTTGTAAAACATGAATGCGAAAACGACTAAGATTTTTGTTTTTATTTATTTTTATTAATATATTTTTTTAATTGGAACTAATAATTATTAGTACTTAAAAGGTTTTACTGACATTCTTATACTTAGAGTTTAAAACTTTGAGACGGGACTAACTCTAATTTTTGGTTTTTTGGTTCGTCAAATTGAAAAGTATGAAGATCATTCGTCTTAGTATTAATTGGCTTTGGATGATGCAAAATTATTGATGAATTAAAGTCACTCGTGTATAAATAAATACACTGATAAACGTGGAAAAAACTGAATAAACTTTTCAGGTTGGACCAGATTACGTGCAAAATATTTTAAAATGACGTAATTTTTGGCTACATAACAAAACAGCGAAGGACAAAATGGCACAAGACAAAATAGCGCAGATAAAATAGCGCGGGACGAAATAGCGCAAGGACAATAGCGTAAAGACAAAATAGCGCAAGGACAATAGCGTAAAGACAAAATAGCGCAATGGCAAAATAGCGCAAGGACAAAATAGCGCAAGGACAAAATAGCGTAAGGACAAAATTGTGCAATGGCAAAATAGAGTAAGGATAAAATAGTGCGTACCAAACAAGATATGATTTTTATTAAATAATATTTATTAAAATACTGCATACTGTTTCGACGACGCTATGCAGAGAATGTTTGAAGTTTAGTCCCGTCTCTCTCATATTTTAGGTTCTGATCTATTTTAGCGCGAAACAATTTTGCGAGGGACAAATCTACTGCGACAAAATTGCGCCGAGACAAATCCATAAGAGACTAGTTAGCGCCTGATATAAATAAAATGGGACCAATTAAAGCCTAGTTTAATTATAGTAAGTGGCCATATCGAGTCAGAAAGTTACGTCGAGGCTGGTATGGGAATGCATCGAAGAACTAAGAACACTGGCATACCGAAATAGAGTAAAACTATTTTGGGTGCCAGGTCACCAAGAGATCGAAGGCAACGAAAAGGTTGACGAACTTGCAAAAAGAGGGCCAGAAGAAACACCGGAATCAGATACAAACCCAGGAGTACCAAAAAGTACAGTCCGGGGTTTCATAAATAAACGACTGGATTCGGGAACAACATATTAACTATTGGAGAAACATCCCAAAACAGGCACATGGAAAAGCCTTCATAGGCAGACCATGTCCCAAAAGAACTGGAGAACTACTCTTTATGAATGGGAACCAGTTAAAAGTGATAACAGGGTTCATGACTGGGCAAGCCCCAGTAAAGGTAAACTTGAACAAAATTGGCATGTACAATGGGGAACTCATGTGCCGACTATATCACAAAAAACCAGAAATGGCCAAATACATATTGTGCGAATGCGAAGTTCGATATTGCAAAAGACAGGCTCTGACGTATAGAACCCACTCACCCAAGGATCTGTACAAACTTGTACAAGGTACAAAGGTGACAGAGTGGGTGACTATAGTGAGTCATGTTAGCGCTGTTTTAAAAAAATTAAACAAATTAACGCGTGAGAAAATATGCTAGCATTCTAATTAAAATTAAAAAAAAACTAATTTACCTAACTTGTGCGGCCCGGAGCCATGGAGGGTTGCTGTATAAGGTTCCAGACCACACAGGTTAGGTATATTAGTTAAGATTATTTTTAATTTTTTTATTTTATGTCAATTTTTTTTTTAAAGCAACCTTCAGGCCGCCCAGATTAGGTAAATTAGTTTTTTTTTAATTTTAATAAGAATACTGAAATATTTTGACACGCGCTTTTATGTCCTTCGCTATTTTGTCCTGCGCTTTTTTGACCTTGCGCTAATTTGTCTCGCGCTATTTTGTCTTTGCGCTATTTTACCCTTGCGCTATTTTGTCTTGCGCAATTTTGGCTGCACTATTTTATCCTGCGCTGTTTTGTCATGGAGCCGTCATTTTTATAAAAATACTGGTTTACTCACTATTTTTGTGAAGATCATTTTTTGCCAGTCATTTTAGTAAGGATGCTTCAAAAGATAAACCAAAAACAATAAATTATTAGTGCTGAATAATTTGAACTACCTTTCAAACGGAAAAAATTTTCGCAACAAATAAATGAAAGTAGACTTCAAAGTTTAAGTCTTACAGCTTTATTTTAATAATATAGAACAAAAATTAAAAGCTAAATTTGGCTCTTATGTTATTAAAAATAAAATCTAGAATGATTTTTAGTTTTTATAAGAAACACCTGACAACTGCATCGAAATCTGGTTCCAATTTTCAAGAATGAGAGAATACTACTATTAATTTAACTTACAACTGTTATTTAATATTATAAACGATTAAAATATATAATGAAAGAAAAATTAAGTGAGAATAATCAGTTGATATCCGAAAAACTGAATGCAATTTTGGAAATATGAAAATGAAAAACCCCAGTTCTCCCTACGAAATTATGAAAATTACACCCTCATATCCCCATAATGAAAACTAACCTAAGAAAAATTAAAAAACTAAGAATTAAAGAAAGAAAAACTGAGTACACCGGCTGGGAGTCGAACCCAGAACCTCGGAATTTAGCCGTCCATACTCTTACCAATTGAGCTACCAAAGCACATATTAGGCTTTGATATCATAATTTAGTAGGGGGGATTGGAGATTTTTCATTCTTATATTTCCAGAATTTCAATAAAATATTTTATTTAAATTTTTATATTTTTTATGTGTATATTTTCTGCCCTTTTATTATTGTAAATAAATATGATAAACGATATTTGAATGGATTGTGGCTTGACAGTTTTTTTTTTATTCTTCTGTTACTTATTCAGCTTCTAACTATCAAGTTAATCAGCCACGGTGAGACATACTACTATTAATTTTTTAAATCTCTCTAAAAAGTACATATTTTTAATACATACTATTTTATATTAGATATTAAATACAATATGTACATTTTTTAATTTGTATAAGCAGACATGATGACTTTCAGCTGCAGTCTGCAAAATTTCGATTTATTGGCCAAATAACATAATCATCACCCGCCACACACCGTACTCTCTCACTCTATTCTCTATCTCTTTTTATCGTTCACTCTATATATGAAGGCATCAACCTTAAAACAATCAATTTGTATGCATAACATGCGATTAAAGTATAGCGTTGGGTAATAGTCAACCGGGGGTGTAAAATAAATAAAGAATGGAAACGGATGGGGTTGTTGTAGTGATTGGATGAGCGAAATGTGACATGGTTTTGAATGTAGATATATGGGGAGTATTATTTGGAATTTTAGATGAAAATGTACCAAACTGGTTATGTATAGAATTTGGATTAGTTCGGTACAGTAAATATTTTAGAACATTTTTGTGGCCTTATAATGGATGTTCCAACATGAGTTTTTAAATGTTTATAATAAATAAGAGAAATTTTTTTTATTTTTTGTACCTATTACAATTTGTTAATTTAAGGTAAAAGCATCGATATAGAATAAAGTAGAGCCGACATAAACATTATTTTGCGATATAAAAGATGGACGCACTTTGAGTGATGGAAAAGTGTAATGAAAATGGCGATTTAAGTGGTACTTTGATTTCTTTGAAGTCAATAATTTTATATTTGAAAACTGATGGAATGAAAGTGATTTAAATGAAGCTATTTACCAAAACTGGCATTTATTTTCACCTATCTCGAGTTTGACATATGACGTAAAAATGTAATGCAAAGGTGCAGACACTTTAGCATGGTCATAGCATCTTTTTTACGCTCCTGCTAAGTAATATGAAGTTATTAGAATTTGACGTAATACCTGAAATTAGTACTAATAATGCCATGTATAAACTAACAAAAATAAGAAGGCAATCGCCATTTTTGTTGGTCTTGCAAAAGTTTTCGATGCAGTACCTCACAGACAGCTTAATGAGGTTCTTGAATACCATGCAAGAAGTGTTGTGTAAGAAGTTTTCAAAATTTATTTAAGAGAGTGCAAACTAAAAGTACCAATCAAAAATGTGTATAGTGAATCTATAGATAATCAAATTTGAATACCACAAACATCAAGACACATTACTCGGTCCTCTCTTTTTCATTACATTAATTCAATAATAAATTTAAATATAAATGGTATCTTAATTTTTTAGGCAGATGACATAATTCTACTCTTTAACGAAAGAACCTGGAAAATTGTCAAAATTTGAAATAGTTAAACACTGGATTAATTTTAATAAATTAATCTTAAACGTCGATAAAACATTTTAAGAAACTAACATGATAATGTACTTGGATATTAGAGTGGATAAAAATCTGAAATGGATTGACTATATTCAAGATCTGACAACCAAAATTAGACACTTAATACCAAAATTTTATACCATACGTAAAATTTTATCAGACTTTATCTAAACAAAAACTTTATAAATCCTTAGCAGAGAAGAAAAATATTAGTTGGATTAAAGAAAATTGTGTAAGTGAAACACAAATGTTTTGAATTCAATATACCTATATAAATTTGTGTATATAAAGATATATTGAATTCAAAACGTTTGGGTTCCAATAACATCATTTTCTTAAATCCAACTAATATCTCAGTATACTTACAAGTTAAAAGTTTTAAATAATTTGCAGAAAAAGGCACAAAATTAAAGCGACATAGTGCTATCTTAATATTTAAGTAGCACAATGTTTAATTGCTAAAATTATACTAATATGCAGAATTCAACTAAAAATAATATCATAATAAAGTTTGTAATAAGAAAAGTTGGAAAAACCATATTAGAAAACTCTTACTCTCAAACCCTATAGTAACAAAAAATATTATTTTGAAGAAAACCGACAGCAACATAAATGTAGTGTAATGTTAATAGTAAAACATAATATTATTATTATTATTATATTATGTTATGTTGAGAATGGGGTGCTATTACATTGCGACGTAAAAAATCTATTGTATCCACTTTTGTAACTAATGCAGCAAGGAAATGTTTCGATCATTCTTCCAGTCCTATCTTTTTAAGGAAGTGAAGGATTTGGTGTTGTTTCAAGCCAGGTGAATCTCCCACTTCTATTTGATATGCTACTAAGTATAGTACCTTTGGATTCTGGAGGTTTCCTACTCCTTCTCACAGAATCTGCACTTACTATTTTCTACTATTACTGAGGTGTCTTTTGAGTTGGCAATACCCAATCATCGGTTTTTCTACCACCCAATTATTTTTAAATCTCTTCTAATATTGTGCTATTACTGATACCGCAGAACGGCTCAGGTCTCACAAAGGGTATAAGAACCCCTTTCCTTGCGAGACTATCTGCAATCTCATTAACATTTACGCTGTTATTTTCTGCGACCCAAGTAAGAATAAGTGTGTTTTTTTCTCATTTACCATAAATTCATAGACCATTTTTGAGGTGATTATGTAAGAGCTCAGTGCTTTGATGTCTGATTAACTATCGAACATGATAATAAATAATCTATTGTATATGATAGTTTCTCTCGATTTTAATTTCTGCCTTAAAGATGCTTGGGTATTTTCCTACTTTTTGAGTATCTGGTTCTATGTCCATACTCTCCTATTCCGGCTCCTTCTATGGTTTTGGAACCATCCGTATACCACTGGATAGCATGTATTTCGTTTTCAAGCACGATGGATTCTGGGCTTCATTCTTTTTTGCAGCCCAGCTCTGTGGTTTTGAAGTTTTTTTCAAATTTGTAATTCTCTCTCATTTCATCCTTGGGCATATCTCAAGAATCTTCGGTCCTGAAGCAACTAGACTTACTGTCCTTTTTGCCACGTTCTGTATCATTAAATGTAGAGCGGTGAAGTTTAAGAACACCTCCATTGCGACTGTAGGACATGTTCTCATTTCACCAGTGATGCAAACAGGCTAGTCTTTGTACTTTTGAGATATTAGCTCTCGTAGTAACTAAGCTAGTTCTGTTACTTCAGGCTATAGCCCCGTAAGTGATTATTGGTCTCACTTTTACTGTATACAGTATGATCGGGTTACATCCCCATCTTTTACCCGCATTGTTTCTGCATACCATTAGCATCGTACATAAAAAGGGATTTTGTAGCCTTATTTACAACTTTCTTCTCATGAATGTTCCAGGGAAATTTGTTGTTCAGGGCTAGGCCTAGATATTTGACTTCTTTTTTCCATTCTATATCTATCCCGTCTAATTGCCGATTTTTAGATTGAGTTTTCTTTTCCTTGAAAATGCTGCTATTGTAATATTATAGTAAATTAAAAAAATAAAGTAAATTGTCTATCCATTAAGGCTTTGAACTGTAATCAATTCTCAGGAGGTAGAGAAAAACCTTTACATTATCCCCAAGAAATTACCTAAACAATCACGTAATTACTGTAACCAGCCATAACTACGAAAGGACATTTTGACATTCCTGTATTAATTCAAGAGAATGTGTCTTGCACGCACTACCACTACATAGGTACTGCCTCCCTATCTCGACAGAGATACGTCATCTTACTTTCTGGTGCAGCCTTAGATGAAGGAGAAGCTCACCCCACATGTAACTCTTCTTAATTTGGGTTGCCAGGAGCCAAAAGTCTTTCTTCATATATTGTATTATAATTTTACATTGTCATACATACTTATATTACGTCAGTACTTCTGTTTAATATTATTAAATTCTTAGTCAACAATTTTATTTATGATGGGACCAGAACCATTGTAGATCTCACAGTAAATACGTGTTTACTCAACAACAACATTTTGAAAGCGTTGATTACATGGTACGTGGATCAGCATGTTAACAATGAATGGACGGCAACGACAGAAGTTTTCCAGAAGTACAGAGTTGACCTTAAGGCTCTATTTTCCAAAATATTATATACCCAACTGCGCCTATGTATTCCATGTCTGGTTTGTCTTCATCGTCACTATCTAAAGTTTAGACATTACTAGTTTTTGTTGAAATTACATCGCAAGGAGGCAAGGCACCTTCAATTACATGACACCGAGCCGTCGGCTAGGTGGTCTTACGTCGACATGAAGATTACCAAAGAAGTTGGTACCATTTTCATCTAAAGCTCTTACCAAGCAGTCTTTGATCAACCTATAATTACTCAAACATTATTATTAATTGTTTTTTAATAGATTCGAGAAATGAGAAACCTGTTATTGTTTTCTGGGATCCTTTTTAAAGATTTAAACGTTCTAATGATGAGGAAAAACTTCTAGGATGTTCTAAACACGACTCAATAAGAGACTGATGGTCCAGTCCGGATGATTTGGCTATATGAGGTACAATGAAGAAACGTTTGGAGTTGCTTAAGCTATTTATGTATACCGAGAAAAATATTATCAGTTATTGGTTGTTGATGGATACGATGTAAATGTTTCGTAGAATTTAAATAGTTAATTAAAAAAATAGTCCTTCTATAAAAGGATAAAGTGCAGAGCACTGTTGCGATTCCCAAAATATGTAAATATAGGGATTTATTTATGTATCTTCCATATGTAAAAAATCCTTTATTTTTTCTGTTGCGGATTGTCAATGACCAGAATACTCTTTACTAGACGTGTTATTCATTGAATTTTGGAACGATTATTGTGTTTTTATATTATGTACTGGTCTCTGGAATAAAATAAGCAAATTTTTGAATGTCCCCGTTATCTAACGTCTGCCTGGCATGGCCTCAGTATGTAAGGGTAAACTGGCCACTACACGCCACCAGGTTTCAGTACCAACATCCCGCCCCCAAATTACCATGTTAATTATAGTGTTCTGTTCTGTCAGAGTGTTAGAGCCACGGTGTTATAGCGTGATATAGGGCAATATTAATTTTCATGATTTTTGCCAAGCAGAACCCCGTTTCTTGTTGGGTCGGCTTACAAAGCGTGGAATATTGCTTATGACTTAATTTTCTTGTGACCAGGAAACATGATTAAGCGATACGGCATGAGAATAATGATATTAGTAAAGTACATAATACTTATTTATTCCATTAATAAATAAACATATTTGTAAATGAATACTGAATACTTTGGAACGTACACGGTACATAGCACTTAAATTTTATCTTCGTCGATGTACATTCATACTAAAACCTCTTGGTAGTAAATTAATTACCTTCTGTTGGAATATTTGCCAATGTTTCTGTGTTTCTGTTTGTAAATTGATATATTTTTTTTATTATTATTCACTTTCTACGTTGTCTTAATTAGCCTACTGTAGATGATTATGGTAAAATATTCAAATGAGTTTAGCATGCTGGTTCTATAATATTTTCAATTTTATTATCGATGATTTGGCATTGTTGTGGGTATTTTAGTTGTATCTCTTACCATGAGCATGGGAGCGTGGTCTATACCTACTGAGATCTGGTTCATAGTGGACAAATAGTCCTAGAGCTGGTAGTAAAATAAACTGCCTCATAATTACCAAAGATTTTACAGTGGCAGTGTAAAGCTATAAAAATAGCAAATAAAAAATCGCTCGTCTACCGGGTTTTAGTGGTCGTCGTTAAGAAACACAATTCTCAAAATTTTTAAAAAGTCGAAAGATGCCGAAATTCTCTTTTTAACATGCGAAAGACAAATACTAAATTATATGCAAAAAATAAATCTGATAATTGGGGACGATATTAAAGGTGTTTTTAACACAGTCTGTTTCAAATACGCGACCGGATAGGCATAACATACATCCATATTTTGCATTTAATATGTATTTTCTCTTCTTTTGATGCTTATTTCTTTTTGGTACTAATTTATTTTTGAGCCCAGAATATGTGATTCCATTTATGACCCAGTTTTTTGTTATACTCTGTATTATAAATATAAGAACAACATTATATTTTATTATTCATCCAGTACATTAAATCACCGAATTTAAAAATCTTTCACAAAGTTGGAAGACAGCTTTGACCCCTTAGCAACAATAAACACAATTTAGCGGTTTTCGATTTCCAGGATAAACAAATTTGTACAGCTGTATCATAAAAACTTACTAGTAATTTAAGCATTAACACTAACTTTATCACACTCTTAAATGTTTAACTCGCGCTAACATAAGTATAGTAAAAAATAGACCGTTAAAACACATCCACAGCTACAAATGACAATATTCTATCCTTTTCTGCAAAATAAATTAGGGAAATATCCGATAATTTCTCAACCAATCACGACAAGACACATCCACAATTGCTAGTGTCTTGCGGACCCGTAAACCTGGTTTTCCCACCACCATATCTTTTAATTCTAGTCTACGACAGGAGGACTGACTGTTGATGTGTTGCAATTTTATTAACTTATATACTAGTCGTATACGTCACATGAAAACATAAGCACTGTATAACAAGAAAACCCAGCAACGCCTTCTCGTAAGGTGGTGGCTGCATAGTCACCAGAAAATATCAACTTATAGCTGGCTACGCCGACCGGCATAAACTCCAAGGGCCTGGACACAGCTTAAATTGAAAAGTCCATCATTACACAAATCAAATAACACTTCGGTATGTAAGTTCACCTGCCGGCTAGACGTTATTGTTATACTTTCACTTGACAAGACGAACCATAAGAACAATTTTGACTACCGACACATCAACATCTTTGCTTCTCCCGTCGCGAACTCGACGCTAATTTTGAAATATATTAAACTTACTAAATATTCATAAATAGTAAATTTAGGTACTTTTTACTATGTAAAATTGTAAGCTGAAGAAAGTTTATAGTGTAAATAAAGTTTTTAACTGAAAAACACATTTACTTTCATCAGAACCAAACAAGAGTCTGTCAGTTTATCTACAAACATACTGTTCTACTAGCTACATTATTACAGTCCACTGCCCTAGCTGATGGGAAGACAACCTTCTTTCTGCGATGGCAATTAAGATGATCTTCATAGTAGCAGAGAACACTCAGTATAGATCATACGTGTCCCATCATCAACCAACACTGGGTTATATTTTATGTAAATACTTAATTGCATTGATTTGATATTTTTAAACGATTTTAATATACACAAAGTGAATTATAAGTTTTAACTATGTATAGAAGTCGTTAGAATAAACACATTTTTCAAATAACTTCTTTTACAAAACTCAAAACTAAGAAAGGTACAAAATAAAAAAATCACAATCCGGGCATAGACTTGTGTTTGGAAAGTTAAACTAATATGTTTTTTTTTTGGTTTTTCTTATGAATACGAATCACAATTCACGTATACCAGTTTTTGTAATTCAGTCACCTGATTTCAGTAAGTCAATGGTTTATTTATCTGATACATTCTATGTACGAGTATTTTAATATTCAAATTTAACACACTCCTAATATACATACATACATAAACCTAGGCTAGGCACGCTCGCACAAACACACCACTTTGATAATTTTCTGAATAACCTTATCAAATTAATCTCGAATTAATTCGAAAATAATTACAGCGGGCGCCTGTGTTACCCCGGAAAGTGGAAAAACTAACTTTATTAATGGCCGACTCGTAACATCTTACAAATTACCTACCTTTACTCCGCTTATAATAGAGAAATAATAACTCAATTCAAATTCACTTTGATTTTAGTTGGATCACGGAAAGTTGTTATAAAAGTGCAAATAAATTGTTCTCGAGACCTTTCATTAAAGGGTCAATGGTAAGCTAGTTATTTTGTTATTTGTTGCCGTATCGTAATCGAAAATAAGAAAACATAATCGTTTTAACGTGTGTATGTAATATGATAAGATAATTATTTTTGATATTGCTTCGATGCAGATATTTCGTACTGATATGTAGGTATATAATAATATCTTCAGATAACCTACAGCTTTTTCTGTCAGTCCGTAGTTTTGCTTTTAAGATACATGAATAGCGCCCACTCCATTTTTAAAATCTCAAATGATCGTATGATCTGTTAAAGTGGTAAATAGCTCACCAGCAGTTGCTTCAAGTTTCAATATATTAAACTCATCTCAGGTTCTTTCTTATTTATTTAGTTTTAAATGGCACTTCATTTTTTTATTTTATTTTGCATGAACTACATAGGTTTTATGCGACAACATTAGTTATAAAGAAAAGGAAATATTAAATTTTATAGCAGGTTGACAGTACATGCAGAGAAATGAATGGTTTTACAAGTGTTGGATATTATGTACAAGATATGATAATATTTGTAAATTAAACGTCATTTATATCAATATCTTTTGAAATTGAAGGAAGTTGTCTATATTTCCCACAATCACAGTTTAGTCACAGCATTGAGTAAGCTGTTATTTAGTATTTAACTAATTATAATAACTTATAATCTGCTATTATAATTTATTTTTCGTATTCCTGACATAATACCAACGTTGACCGAAACTAGTTGCCAATCAATTAATATTAACTATGGTAAAGAGTTTTCCATTCTTCTTTATGAATAAAGTTGCCTAAACTTTTGATAGATTTAAGATTTATATCATGCCCTTACTGTAACCCCTTGTTACGGTATCCTGTTATGTGTTTGATTAAAAATAAACAAGTTAAAAATATTTATTCGATGTTACGAATTCATAACAGATTAATATATCTTGCTTGAAAGAATTGTCGACCGTTTTAACATTGATAATAGCAAGTTTCCTCCGATTTTTCGTATTCTTCCAATGTAAAAAGTTCGTTCATTGGAAACATCTTATTAATGAAAGTCACGATTGCAATTCAATCTTTTAATGTAATGTCTTTATTACCGAAGATTCAACTCTTCTACAAATTTCACAGATGGCATGGTATCTTAATCAAATTAAGTCATCAATCCAAAAGTGAGTAGTGCTTTTTATCCACTACTTTGGAAAAAGATTGCCGCTCACCTAATATTCCATGATCAACGTCAATGACAGCTCGGCACAAGTTCGATATGAAAACAGTACTTCTTCAACATCATGACGACTTACAACTATCTAACCGACAAAAACTTCCGTAGAATATATTATGTTGTCTTCCTTGCATACCTTTGAATCAATTTTAGTATTTAATTTATCTTCAATATAGTAAAGATTTTGTAGTATTCTGCCTGGTACCGGTAGTTTTATTTCCTGTGAATATTTAAAATGTGTTTACAGATTTTTTGTTCAGATGTACTCGTATTTAGCACAAGGGAATTCAATATTTATCATTAAATACGTTTAAAAATAAATGTCCCTCATAGTAGTATAGTAAAAAAACATAACCTTACATTTTCTAAACTTCCTGCATTCCTCGACTATTCTGACGATTAGATAACATTGCACATAATGGCTAAATTTAAATATAAAAATCAATCAAAAGGAATCTTTTATTTATTTATTTATTTATTTATTTGGGTTACACCATCCAACAGTATAAAAACAAATTACAGGATGGGCACAAAAATAATTACAATTACAGTATAATTTACATCATAAAAATAATAACAAAATATTAAATACTAATAATAACATAAATATATGTAAACAAAAAATAGTTTAATAAATGTTTTTAACCATCATAAGACGCAAAAAAAAACTCCGTTAGGAGAACAAATTACGTTGTCTTATGATAATTAACTCAGTCCACAATTAAGCGTTTTATTTCTTTAATTGAAATAGAAAATAAATCAACATCATTTTGAAGTTCACAAAAATTTTAATACATAAAATACATTGGAGAAAATTTTAAAATATTTGTCCTGGGTGTCTGAAAATAGAAATAAAAAGGGGAGCGAGTTCTGATACTAGGAACATTAAACATTAGTTGACGAAGTAGTTCAGGACAGTCAATTTTAAAATTTAATAATTTGTAAAGAATGCAGATAGAATAACATTTCCTGCGAGTACGTAATTCAAGGATATCAAATCTATTCAGCAAGATGGTTTGCGGAATATTGCGACAAATTTTCGCTGAATTTTTTCTAATGCTTGGCTATATACTTCATATCCAGGACTCCAAACAATGGACGCATATTCTAGCTTACTACGTACAAAAGCGTTAAAAATAGTTTTTAAAGTGTTAGGCTCAGAGAACTGGCGTCCATTTCGAATGACAAAACCCAAATTTCTGTATGCTTCTTTTTGAATAGTATTGACATGTTCAATAAAGTTTAACGTAGCGTCGAAAAGAACACCAAGATCTCTAAAAGAAAGACATTTATTGATGGTAATATTGTTGACAGTGAAATTATACTCAATCGGATTTAGTTTGCGAGTGAAGCTGATAGAATTGCACTTAGATATGTTTAGTGGTAAGTTGTTAGAATTACACCAAAGGTTCAATTTATTTAGGTTCTCCTGCATAATCAAACCGTCATCAAAATAAGAGATTGATTTAAACAATTTTAAATCATCGGCATAGAGTAGAGTATTACATGATAGGTTTTCAGTAATGTCATTTTCAAAAATGGAAAATAAAAGTGGTCCTAGAACTGAACCTTGAGGGACACCGGAAGAAGCTTTTATACAAATTGACTGAAAACCATGGTATTCAACTTTCAATTTACGATTACTTAAATATGATTCAAAGAAACGCAGAAAAGACGTAGTGAGTCCAACAATGGAAAGCTTGTTCAAAAGTATACTATGATCGAGGCGATCAAAGGCCTTGGAAAAGTCAGTATATATAGCTTCAACCTGGCCACCCCTATTAAGGTTTTGCGCAACATATTGTGTAAAGCATATCAGATTGGTCTCTGTGGATCTGCCTGGAAAAAAGCCGTGCTGTGCCGTAGATATAATCGATTTTACATGGACGAAAAGTATTTCATAAATGACATTTTCGAAAACTTTTCCAAAATTGCTAAGGATGGATATAGGTCTGTAGTTTTCTATCTTGATGAAAGAGGGAAGTTTTTATTTTTTTTTAATATTTTTTCAATCGAATGATCTCCTCCTAGCTGAAATCTAGCATGAAAGTTTTACATCACCTGCTCCATTTTAAAATCAAATAACAAACTAACAGATCCGGTGACCGTGCTGGTTAGCTGAAGTCCCCAAATTTCGAAATAATATGACCCAGAAACATTATTCACAGAATTAACATTGCCAAAATTCTCAACCTACCAGTTTGGAAAGTGGCCTCGTTCTGCTGAAAACATATTCTTGGAATATCTGTTCGAAAACAATGCTAAGATGTTTTTCAAAAGTTACGCAATACCTATTGATAACCGTGATATAATAGTAATAGTTAAGTCATTTTCCTCAAAGAAAAAGGGATCAAAAATTACAAACGCGGAGATACTGCACCTATACAATATTTTTTTCGTTTTTGAGGGAAATAAAAGGGGATTTTTCCGTGGCCAAGCATATTATTATAGGTTTGTTTGATAAAAAAAACTTGAAACATGAAAATGAGCTTTGTCTGATATCAGCAAAGAAGGTAGGGAAATACTTGCTTAGGAGTCTCGTATAGTATACGTTTTAGCAAGGCTCTGGCGTACAAGGAGTTAAATTCAAATGTGATATCACCAACTTAACGGGGAGAAAACAAACCACTTTATTTCAGGCTGAAATACATACAATCTAACCATCCTAACTCTTTCAGATAGTTAAGCTGCCCTACGGCCCTTAATAAAACCAGTTTTGAGTTTAGAACTACTTTGGAATACTTAATGATCTGACAACCCATAAGGTATAGCTGCCGTGGGTATCTGGACATAAATCATTCAAGGAAATGAAACAGGACCCAAGCAATACCTACTTCCGCTCGACAGGCAGTGAACAGAAGAATAACTACTAAATATTAAACTCACTGACAATACATCAGCAAGCTCTAAGGAGACCAAACGTGGCTGCTGAGGTACTACAGTTTAAAAGGGCCCATATTTAAACTAGCACCATCTAAACCAAATCCATTAGAGACGAGCGTAAGTGGGAATGAGGTGGAAGTCATATGTACTGTGCGCCAGGCACTCATCGCTGCCTATGTTTGTTTCATACGAGGTTCTATTAGACCTTGCCCAGTTCATTGTAAAATAGAGGATCCGCGTTTAAATTTCCGTACCTGTATATCTCGAAAGTATATGGCCACTTGACTTGAATTTATGTCTTATTATAACGAAATAAGTTAAGTTAGAAAATGAATACTGCATGATTGAAAGAGAGTTCTGCACAGTTCACTATCTTTGCTGTCCATTTGTTTCCAACATGCTGATTGCGATGTGAAAATCAGTAGACTCCGAGTATTCTATGCTTTTAAAAATTGGCTCAATGGATGTTCTACTGTCAATGAATACTTGCTATTTTATTTTATACATTTTAATATCTGGCCATATTCTGGTTATATATTTTCAACAACAATAAGGCATTTTTTACGGCATAAACCAACATGAACGTTTATGATAGATTATGTTATATATACATATCTAAATAACAATCTATCATAAACGTTCATGTTAGTTTATTCCGTAAAAATACTTCTTTATTTTAATTACATTTCGAGTCCGTTGATGTAGAAGCATTTTACTTCTATTGCCCCCTCCTACACCTTTAAGAAATAATTTATACCTAATTTAATTTTATATCTACAAAATGTAAATGAACTGTAAACGCTAAAAGAAGAAATCAATAAAACTGCTTTTGAAAACAACTCATTTTATAAAAATTGACCATCATTTAGGGTTGTAGGTAATAATATCATAACTGCGTGCATGACAGTTGTAATAAATTATGTAACCCTTGACATATTTTAATCTTATTATGACCGGCAACTGCAGCTTAATACCTGTTATTTTGGTCGGTAGAGAATTAGAACGGCCAATTTGGTTTAGGTCTTCAGGTAGTCTATTAAATTAATACGTTTCTTGGGAGTGGAATAGAATATTTTTAAATAATAATAGACATAGAGTTGAATATTGTTTTGAGATATTAAATTAGGACGGTATTTAAAATTGAGTTATTGGAGCTAAAGGCATAATTATAATTGTTATAAACTCCCAATTAACAACTAGTAACAATTAACATCGAAGAAGGAATAACGGGAAATTTTGGAGCAGCTTATGTTTTAATTTCTTTGTTCTTAGTCTTATACTTGGTGTTGTATTGGATTTATCTAGTTTTAAGTTTACTTTAGTCATCCAAATAGGATGAAAATTAATTATAAATAATTGAGTGAGTGGTAACATTTTTAGATAGATTTAATACTGTGTTTACTTCAGACAGCCAAGTACCTAATTTTGTTAAAACAAAACTCTTTTAATGTCCAATTTACAGACGATCTCTAAAACAAAAGTATACTTCATGTTTTCTTTATGTTTGTTAAATTAATATTGATCAATACTGGGGTGGTTAAACTGCTGGAAAAAGTATTTTGAAAATATCAGATAGTTGTTGAAGGAAGGATGTCTGAGAATTGCAAATTTGTTGATAGCAGGGAAAACGTTTAAAAATTAGATATTGAAAGAAAAATGATTGATGTGGTATGAAATAAGGTTGAAAAGAAGTTTTAAGATAAATGATCAGGAAAAAGTATTTGTGGGCAGGAGCAGAGGAAGCAGAGGTGTAGCAATGGAAAGTAAAGGCAGGGGAGAGGTGAACAGATAGTTAAAAAAAGTTTAGAAAGGCAAAAAGACAAGTAAAGAAGATCGGAAAGAGTTTTATATCATTATTTTACTTTGTTAAATTTAATTTAAATTATTCGGTTTTATTTAACTTTTTCAGAAGTTGAACCCAATCCAAGTAGGTATTTCAAAATTAAGGGGATTTAATACCATATCAAATGACGAACAACGTATGACAGTCGTTTATTTTAGAAATTGGAATTTGGTAGATAAGAATTTTTTTATTATTTAAATTGTTGATAAAGAGGAACAAATCGGATAGAAAAGAGAGAAGTCTGATAAACAATAAGAATGATGGAGAAGATGACAAATCAACTGAACAAGAAGATGTATGTTAATAAAGAGGATATGATTAAAGAGAGTAGGAACTCGAGGAAGAAATAGGGAAAATAAAAGATGAGAGAGGTAGCGAGATAGAGAACATGAGTAGGAAGTAAGATGAGAATACAAAGAAGTTATAAATAATTGAAGAAATTATGATGCAAAATAAAGCTGAAAAGGTATAACTAGAAGAGATAAAAAGGGAAATTATAGAAAAAGAAGGTAATGAAGATTGGAAGGATTTACAGTGTAGGAAAAGAAGTAAATATGAATAAAATAAGTAAAGGTATTAAAGGAAAAAAGAAATAAAATTAAAGCAACCAGAAAACAAATTCAAGAGGAATATAGAAAACAAGGTAAAGGAAAAAAACAAGATCATGAAGGAGAACCTAGTGATGCCGCGAGACGAGACGGTCTCTCTCGTCTTGTCTCGTCTCGTCTCGTTTCTCTCGTGATAAAAACATCAAATCTAAATGTGGAAAAGATATTCTTAGGACGAAACATGAAAAAACTGTAAAATTTTGAAGACAACAACAAAAATTTTTTCAAATAATTTGTCTCATCAGTACCCAAATTGGCAATAAGAAACACTTAGGGAATCTCTTGGTATCTCTCTGCCTGTCCGTCTGTCACAATCGTTTTACTTAGACACTATTTGACATAAATAATTGAAATTTAAAGTAATCAGTGGCCCAAATTGGGCGTTAACTAAGAATGTATAGCAGAGGTAGAAGTTGGAAAGGTTTTTGGTAGGTAGAGAGGGGGTAAACGTCAAACCACGTCGGACGACTTCGAGAATTTTGCAGTAATCTTTACCTGCCAGTGTCGTTTCATAGAATAAGAACTGGACAATCGCATGTATTTATGGACTATAAATAATTATTAAACATGTATTATAATACCCAAATCATAATTCTACAAAATTTCAACAGCTATTCACAATTTTTTAAACTATTTACTCGAAATTGTTATTAACATCTAAAAAATAATTTTGTACGCCAATGTATCGCGTCCACTTCGGTTAGATCCGCCGCAAACCTGTCAAGTTATGTGTATGAATTGGGAGAACTAGCAGAAGCCTTTCCAACTTCTGCCCCTGCTATAAATACTTTGTCTTAGAAGTCAGTTGGGAGGAGGTGGGGTTTCGTTTAGAAGTTAGAATTTTTTTCGTTTAATATCAAATGAAAACATTTTGAAGCAGGTTACCAATATATTATACGTTCGTTTCTTTTACTTTTTCTTTGACAGTTTTTCAAAAAAACACTTAAAAATTGTTGTCTTTCTAATTTATCTCCAAAAGTAACCTCCAAAAAATTTGACTGCATAGAAATTATTACGATTCTGTGCGTTGCTTAGTTTTTTATACAAAGAAATTTCGGATGGCGCTTTTGTCGGGAAGCGCATTTGTCGGGGCGCTTTTGTCGGAGCGCTTTTTTCGGGGCGCATTTGACGGATAACCATAAATAAAAATCGTCCAAGCCGTTTCCGAGATAATTGAGGCGTTCCATACTTAAAACTCACTGTGTATATAGAATAGGTGTTTTATAGTTAACTTTTTGACTATCTGGAAATCTGATATTTTTAAATTTTAAGTTACGATAAGTAATTTTAAAAAAGTAAAAAGTCAATTGCGCGAGAGAACTCGAGAGAAAGGAGAAATTCTCGTCGAGAGATGACACTTTCTCGTCTCGTCTCGAATATTTTTTCAAGAGAAATATTCTCTCTCGTCTCGTACGAGACGAGACAAGACGAGACGAGAGACGAGAATCTCTAGTCTCGCGGCATCACTAGGAGAAACATAAATCGAATATAAAAATTAAATTAAAAAAGACACATGATAGTTTTATTATCTAGAAGAGTGTTTCTCAAATTGTTTGGCGACGTAACCTTTTTGAAAAGCGAAATATTTGACGGAGCCCTAAACACATTTCTAAAAAAAAGGTCCTCACGCAAAATCATATCCTCTTTCGTCTTAGTGACTTCTAAAAAAAATTTTTTTCTTCGCAAAGCCCCCACAAAGGCTTTGCGGAGCCCCAGGGCTCAGCGGAGCACACTTTAAGTAACACTCATCTAGAATAAACTATTGGAATACAAAAGTGGGGGATTTTGATATGGGTAGAGAAAATTATCCGTCAAGTTTTTTATAAGTATGTTAAATTAACATTGATATATACTGGGGAGGTTAAACTGCTGAAAAGGTTATTTTGGAAAAAACAAAAAAGGGGATGTCAGTGGAAGATTGTCAGGGAATTGCAAATTTGTCAGCTGGGAAAAAGGTAAAAAACTAAATAATAAAAGAAAATTGTATTAAATAACGTTTGGTAAAGATAAGGAACGAATCTAATTTAAAAGGTTGAAGGTTGAAAAGGAGTTAAAGATAAAAAAGGAGTATTTGTGTACAGAAGCAGATGAAGTAGATGTGTAACACCAGAAACTAAAGGCAGGGGAGATAACAGATAGTTTAGAAGAGTTAGAAGGACGAGAAGACAAGTAAAGAAGATCGAGAAGACTCTATTTTTTTGTTTTTTGCTGTTTTTTTTTGTATTTTTTTTTTGGTATTTTTTTGGTATTTTTTTGGTATTTTTTTAGTATTTTTTTAGTATTTTTTTGGTATTTTTTTGGTATTTTTTTGGTATTTTTTTGGTATTTTTTTGGTATTTTTTTGGTATTTTTTTAGTATTTTTTTGGTATTTTTTTTGGTATTTTTTGCTATTTTTTTCGTATTTTTTTTGTATTTTTTTGTATTTTTTTATATTTTTTTGTATATTTTTTTTGTATTTTTTTGTATTTTTTTGTATTTTTTTGTATTTTTTTGTATTTTTTTGTATTTTTTTGTATTTTTTTGTATTTTTTTGTATTTTTTTGTATTTTTTTGTATTTTTTTGTATTTTTTTTGTATTTTTTTAGTATTTTTTTTGTATTTTTTGTATTTTTTTGTATTTTTTTTTTGTATTTTTTTTGTATTTTTTTGTATTTTTTTGTATTTTTTTGTATTTTTTGAATTTTTTTGTATTTTTTTGTATTTTTTTGAATTTTTTTTTGTATTTTTTTGTATTTTTTTTTGTAATTTTTGTATTTATTTTCAAAAGTTAAACTCAACTCAAGTAGAGATTTCAAAAGTAAAAGTATTGGTTTAATATCTAATACAGTTGGGCGATATTTCAAAGAATAACTCTTCCGTATGGCAACCAGACTTGAGACTGGATTCCACCTTACTTAATTCCCGTAAACTGGCTTTTTATATTATGTTATTTTCCTTTTTTTGTATAGTTTAACCCTTTTTCTATTTTTTCCACATCAGCATCTTTGCACTTCTTGCTTCTTACTCCATATTTGATTTGCGTATTTGATCAATCAGCTACAATGGTTTTTCTTTTGCTCACGATATCATTTTTCACATTTACACAAACGTGAACAACAATTCACTAAGTATGAGGAGATTTGTTTAAGTCTCTTGCAAAATTCATAGCATCTGCGTACACACATTATGTGAACGTATATCTGGATTTGTCATATAGACAAGTTTCTCCAAGGCTACTACTGAAACCACTTTTAACAACAGAAAGCAAACAACATTCTCGCTCTTAAGATTGATAGAAAATTCTGAGACACTTGCCTCTTATGCATTTTACACCTATTTTATTCTAACTCTAGAGACAGAATGTTCATTGTGCCTGTAAATACTACACCCGCATCCAGGATAGTCATGAATTTAATGACTGGCAGTTTTAAGCAACATATTAGTATTTAGTTTGAATTTGCCTGAATAAAGATAAGCGGCGTTTGTTATTTTGGACTAATATTCAAAAATATGTAAATATATTGATTTTTATATGGAATTTGATAATATTCCTCCTGAACTGACAAATTATGCAAATAATTGAAATAAAAACTTGCCTAACATAAATTAAATAAAATATTTCATTTTGTTCGAAGTTTCATTTTACTACATTTACATTCAACTCCTATTGTGTTTGTGGCCGTGGAGAAAGTACAGTTTAACCTAACCTTGTTACAGAATATACTATTCTCATACAAGTTCTGATACTTGTACCTAACGTAGAGTACGCTTACCATTATAATTATTGACAGTGGTATATTATTTCTGTTATTGGAATGCTGGATCTTGTTTCGTTCCTATTGTCTCGTTTTATATGTTGTTATTGTTGATACTTTACAAGATCCTCTCATAAATTCAATTTCTACTTGTTTATCTTCTTTAGTTTCTATTAAACCTAATTATCGTTCTCCTATTGCATAAATTTTTTTATTTAGATTTTCTCAACCTTCTATTCCAGATGATTAAAAAAATACTTATAGTCACACAGTGTATATATTACGAGGTTATTTAGGAGTAGGTATATTTTGATCTAGTTTACCAAATTAAACCGGAAAATTAAAGTTTCGCAATACCCCACTGAATATCTGAATCAAACCAATATTAGCGTTGTTTTATTTTATCGGCTAATCCCTCGGGACGCACAATGCAATTGTTTCGCAGATCTTCGAAACTTTTATCATGATACGAATTTTATTCTCTGCCGAAACCATCGATTTAAAAACAATAAGGAAGGAGCTTATGGTGGCAGAATATCCAACCAATGTTGCGAGTTAATGTATATCAGGGCGTAATGTTGCGGTCAGTGAATCGATCCTAAGGGAGAAAACCTCTTTTTTCACCCTCTTCTGACCCTGCTGACCTCTCGAGATTTCCACAGTATTGGTTGGCGGATACGAAAAACCATGAGCGTATCTAGTAAGGTACAACTTTCTTCAACCACTTATACTCTCAATCAATCTGTACAATACTATGTTATTTTCTAAGACTAAATAAACAATTAAAACAAGATGTACAAATTGGTAGCACCATCAACTAAACTGGCACCCTCTAGATTTTTTATAATCTTTTCATCTTGTTTGGGATCTAGTTTATTTTATGTGTTTGAGAGTATAAGGATATTTTTTAAAAAATATCTCATATTTAGGTGTGACAAACTAAACCTTATTCGCTCCGTGCGTTACAGCAGCGCTAAGTAATTTATGAATTAAAGGACGATATTTGCGTATACTGACAATACAATTTGTAATTTAAAAATATATAATATGTTCGTTTTAATGGAAGTATATGGATTTGTAAAATAAGTGAAAAAAAATAATTTATTATAACGTATTTTAATGGCTTTAGCTAAAAAAAGTAAGTTTATTCAAAAAAACAATCATAATAAAACATACTCGTATGCAGGCAACAGTATTTTCGAAAAAATTTATGATAAGTCGCCTAAGCCTAATAAGTTGTCATTGAAGAATAGGTTAAATAATGTCAAAATAAAAATTACCATTAAATAATAACGTGGAATCAAAAAGTATTAACAAAGAAAACATAATTAGTATATTTTCGATTGTAATTTATATTTTTTTCATTTTTACTTCGAAAGAAAATCTAGAATTAATGAATTAAACTGGTTTCCTATCAATAAGTCACAAAATTGCATTCCAGCCATATTATACAATAATGAAAGGCAGAAATACAGTTCTTGCTGAACATTCAGGAGTGGAAAATTATTTTGCAGTTTGCAAGCAGAAAAAGTTGCTACATTGTAGCACATCATATTTCAAATTGAAAATTATAGTATATGTAAACAAGCCAGATAAATGGTGAGCCAATTATTTAATGTATTATTTTTGGTCATTTTGTCATTGATTTTGACATAAACCTGTTCAGCTCTGTAGTTTTTTAAAATACATTGTTTGCAGATCGTAAAAAGTAGTTTCAAAGGTACGACTGTTTATCCCTTTGCGACACCCTGACCCGTTTATAAATCAAAACAATCACTTATCTTTACGTCGTATTGTAACCTGTTATGTATAGACTAACGCTAGATAATTACAAGTATAAATCTGTTCAAGCGTGTCATAGACGCTCGAAAATTGAGAGAGTCACATCGTGGTCACATCTCAGAATTAAAATGGATCTTTAAAAGATATGACCCCAACGCAATTTTTTTGGATACATTAGAGTCAAACATGCAGGTGCGCCACAACCGCTACTACACAAGAATATGTTAAAATGTTCCATGAGCTCGTGCTGCTAGCTTGACGTGTGACTACTATTAGATAAATAGTTGAAGATACTTGTATGTCATAGTATGTGGTATATAATATATTTACTGATTAATTGAAAAAAATACTGCAAGACGGGTACCATGAATATTAAGAGATGCACTCAAGCTAACAAAAAAAATTGCAATCGTCTTTTAACGCGGTATAGAAGATTAGTAACAATGGATGAGTCCTTTATCCATCACTAGGATATAGTGATTTAAATACAGAATAAAGAGTAGAAAGAAACATCGAGGTCCAGCATCGCCGAAAAAGTTAGAGATTCAACAGGGAAGGTCATGCTAATTTTAGTAGATTTCCTGCCATAATTACATGTGTTTATTATGCCAATTTAATTCCAAAATTACCTAACGCGAGAAAAGAAAAAAGAGGGGGAAGTTTTTCATAGATGTTTTGTTGCATTAGGATAATGCACCCAGTCAGAGGTCTGCCATTACAATTGCTGCAATCGCTCAGACAGGCTTAGAATTAGTTGAACATCCTTCATATTCTCGAGATTTGGCCTTCAGCGATTACCAATTGTTTCCCAAACTTAAAGAGTTGTTGTGGTTTTTTTTTTGAGAAGCATTAGAAATGCTAGAAAATAGAAGAGAAAAATGTGTTAATCTTAATGGAGAGTACGTTGAAAAATAAAAAGTGAGTTATTTGCCAATTTTATATTGTAAAAAGAACAGGGGTGGAACAAAGGGATCAGCTTTCGAATGTAACTAAATTATTTTTGTTAATGTTAATAGACACCTAACCTCTAATTTTATTTATTGTTTTACATAATTGTTGATTAAACAATTATTTAACTAATGTTAAATTTAGAATGTATTATTTTAAGACAACTCATAAGTGTGTTTGACATATCTTAAAATATACATTTTAAATTTTTTAAAAATGTAATGAACACATGTATTAGAATATGCGGAATAAAATTGAATATTATTATTTGGATATGCTTGGATACATTTATTTACTATATTTTTATCCATAAATACTTTATATCCATGCTTATTATTAATATGTGACATACCTCCTTCCAATTGGACATTGCTTTTGTATGCTTCAGCAACATTTCTGGTAAAGGGTGTAGTGTGTTTTCGGATGTAGACGACATTTAATTTTGTATTAATGTAAATTTTAGAAGTTTACTGAATTCTTTCTAAATATTGTAAAGTAGACAATGACCGACAAAGACAGAGATACGAGTTATGTCCATGATAACTGCATGCGGCTTTGAATTAAATCCAAACAGATACTTAAAAAGAAGAATTGTCCGCTCGACATATGTGAATTTTTCCAAGGTCTACTTTAGAAATATGTTTTATAGATCACTCCTTATAAAGGGCGAATCAGTTTCATTTAATACTTTTTTACATTATCTGCGTGAATCATCAATATAGCTATTAATAAATTTAGTTTTCATGTTGATATGGTAAGCTTATTTTATATAATCCGAGTTAAATTTCTTTATAAATCAGTGATTTTATTAAAAACAATAAAAACTATACGGCAGTGGTTTAAAATAACATCAAAATAAAAAATGTTTAGTGATGGCATTACAAACATTTCAGAAAGATTTATTATTGTTTTGGTAGAAAAATTCTGGATACGCTCATGCGAGAAACGAACATATTTTTTTTCTATGCCGTGAAAAGGTTGTTTCCTTAGGGAATATCAGGGTTAAAGACGTTGGTTTATATTGAGTTTAGTTCACTTCTTTGTGTGGGGATCGTATCTAAAGGGCTTTGATTTTCGGAAGGTTTATCCTGCAATTTGTTTTTGTTACTTTTACGTCTGTACGGAGTGACAGATTGGTAATAAATTATAGAAGAAGAAAAAAAAACGATTTCAGCATTGTCTTTGGCGTAGAGTCTTTGTTTGGAAGATTTTATAATACTATTAATTTTTATTAATCAATAATTACTTAAAAAAATGAGTTTGTTAAAAAGGCATCTATTCAGCAAACCTGAGATAAGTCTGATGAACAACTAAAGACAGAATAATGTCATGCTTCATAGAAATTTATATTTTTCCAAATTTTTCGTAAAAAATTTAAATTATTTATTTGAATAACACCCTGTACATAAAACCTTATTTAATTATGTGGCGAATTTGCTTTAAGTTGCAATAATGTTATTAGTCTAATGACAGACTGTAGAAAAGTTATGAAGGTAAGATCGGGGAAATGCACGAGGTTTTATCTACCGGGTAGAATTCTACAGGGTGTCCCATTAGTGCGTAATTGTTTAATATTTCAATTTGAGTTAAAGACACGCAAAGAAGTTTCAAATAAAAGTTATTTTTTTAAAATATTACAGGGTTGCCAAGCAATTAATTTAAATATTGACAAAAAATTAACATCGCATTTTGACACACCCTACATACAACATAGCAAATAAAAGAAGTTTATTAAAATTATTTGACGATGTGAAAACAATCAAATATGTTAACCTAACTGCACGCTGTTTTGCTTTAAAAATGTATAGGTTTGGTCAGCTCCTCGTTTATGAACCACTCTGTATATTCAAAAATAGTTATTAAATGTGATCATACAACTTTTTTATTAAAAACTTTCTTCGTAAATCCAATAATAAAACAGCTATCGATCAATTACGCACGTATGGGACACCCTGTATATGTGTTATTGGCTGTATATATTGGTATCGTTGGATACGTTAATTTATAAGTAATTTTATGCTAAAATAATATACAGGGTGTTGCATTTGAAAAATTAAGTAAATTAAACTTAAAATTAGCCATATTTAAGACTTGTTTAAAAATACTCTGTACAAAATATTTTAGTTCTATCACCACTATTCGTTAGCTTACTAACTCATAAATCTGTATTTTAAACTATTTTTGAATCATTGTAAACTTAACTAAATTATGACAATTTAGTTTGGGGTCTGCCTTATTTTATAATTAAAAAAAAATTAATTGCCCGGCAACTTTGCAGTATTTAAAAAAATAGGGTTAAATATAATATTACTAAAGTATTTTAAAACTAAAATAAAATACATATTTTTATTTGCCAGACAAAAAGCAACTTTTATTCGAAAATTGTTTGCGTGTCTATAGCACAAAATGAAATATAAAACAATTACTCACTAATGGGACACCCTGTATATGTAGGAAAATATCCAGGTAAGTTTAGGTTAGGTTAGATTGAAAATGAGTGAGATGATCTTGTCTTCCACTGTGACCAAGATGAATCTATTTTGGCTCATGTCTAACGAAGGCCATGGTTAAATTGGGTGAGACATCTATAAAGTCAGTAGACTCCAGGGCCTCGATTCTAGACTTCACAAGAAAATTTTCCCATGGTTTTCCAGTGGTATTTTGAAACGGTATTTTCCACTAGGTTAGGAATGTAATTCCTATGGGAATATTGATTATCTCTGGGAATTCTCGAAATTTTTTAGCGTAAGGTTTTAATTCTATATTACAATCCAAAATTCAAACATAATTTTGTGCAGACCGATCCTGTTCTATTTATTTGTGTTAAAATCACACATTTAAAAAATGTGCATTATTTATCCTTCAAATAACTCATCTCGTTCTATCCGTGCATTCAAGAAGTCCATATTACACATCCTGCAAATAACAATTTCACACAGCCACACACAGCCCTAAACTTTATTACAAGTTAAATGTATTGCTCTCTAGACCCGTGCCAAAGGTCACGTATGAACCGTTAAGAATAGAATCACGCCATATTCCTCATACGCGCTGAAAAATATTTCATCAGAATATTCCAGACTCTCTAGTTAGCCACGCCCACTCACACAAGAATTAACTGGAAAATTTCCTCATTCGCATCACTCCCGTAGCCCTCGTTCAACAGAGCGGATGCGTGGATTCGATACCCTATCAAAGTTTAGTTAACCTCAAAGTGCTAACATGTAGTGGCGTTTAACGTGTCCTCTAGGGTTTCGGGTTTAACTTAAAATTATGAAGTGAATTTTCGGAATCACGGAAAGCCTTATTGTAAATGTGTAGAAGGTATTTTGTTTCATGTTTCTAATGATAAAATAGTGTAGTTTTTTAGTCAGCCTTTAATTTATATGCAAAGAATTTTCCTTCCAGACCTGAAGAATTTCTAAGTGAAAAAATTAGAGTTTGTCCTTATAAAGTAGTTACAAAGCTTGGGTTAGTTTACATAATGAATAATGAAACAGCCAAACATAGAACTTTTATCTCAAATAGAAACCTGCACGATTTCGTCTTAAGTAGCTACCGAAGGAGCGAGACGATGGAGATGCGTGATGTAATTAGCCATTAAGAATCGTGTATCAATAACCGTCGTAATGATCTCAACGAATTTTCGGTCTTTACTGAATATCGATTTATTAGGTTTACGGTTCTTAGTTCATGGTACATTTCGTACCTCAAAATAAAGGGGTTAAATGATTATTTCAGGCCATAATAATTATTATGTATCAGAAATAATTTAAACGAACAATTTTCATAGAGTTTTGTAAAATATTTACAAAATTTGACCTTTAACTGTGATAGTGGACTTTCTTTTGAACATTGTATTTACAAGCTCTTAAGAATTTTGTGCAGTAAACTCATCCCATATTTTTCGAATATTTACTTTTAATTCTGACACTGATAAAAACTTTATGGAACCTTCTAGAGGATATTCCTTTGGAGATTAGACGAAAAATGTGGCTGCAGCTAGATGATGCTCCCACCTCCTTTTCGCATAGTATCAGGACATATTTAAACCAAAAACTAGTATTAAAAGTAAATTTAAAAAACCGACTTTAAAATCGTGTAGATGCCATAACCATATCTTGACTAAATGTAAATGGGACCACCCTTGAGGTAAAACCTTACTAACAAAAAAAATCATAGAAATCTTACAAGGTAGTAAAGAATTATCGCTAAACATACATAAAAAATTAAGAGTTTGAGGATTTTCTCATGGACCCAATTGACAGATTTTGACCAAATTTATATGAGACCACCCCTGAAGTACCCACTTTCTAACAAAAAAAGAAATTTGGCCGTCTTCAATGAGAAAATAAAACAACTCCAAATCAATCCCACATATTATATAAGCCATTTTTAAGCCTATAAAAAGTTTAACCATAATTAATAAAGTTAGTAAAAAATTAAACCTAGACATACATACCTAAGAACTAAAGTGGTTTCTAAAGACGAATTAAAAATAAAATTTAATGAAACAATTGTAGATGTACTTTATATAACAACTTAACATGAATTAGCATTGAAATTAAAGAGTAATTATTAATGTGGGATTAGAGATTAAAATAAATGATAAAATTATAATTAATATAGACGTGGAGAGGAGATAGTGGAATCCCCAAGAGTATAGTATTGCTCAATTTGAGTTGGTGGTCTACCCGAATTAAAATTGACAAAGAAGGTGGCAGGTTCCGAATTAAAGCTCAATATCAATACCACGTATTCGTAATTCGTTTGCTATTATTAATTTAGAGATTTTAAGACAATCAGAATGCGCATTGACAATAATGGACATCATTTTGAACATTTATTGTAAATTTCAAATTTATTGACAAATTTTGGAATAAATATGTTTATTTAATGGCTTTGTTAATTTAAAACTATTAGTAGATGTTTGTAAAGTATTGACTCATTGAAACTGTAACGTTCATTTTTGGCCCCACGAATTAATAAAATTGTTTTGGCTTACCTGGTTAATCATACGAAAAAAAAGGGTAAAATCGTATTGATGATATCACTATTATTTTTGTCATTAACTAATTTCACCTGTATTCTAACTTTTGGACATCATTATTACAATTTATTCCATCTCACCACTAGTATAATACTTTGTACATTGGTCATATTTGCGGTGTAGTGTTCACTGTTTTAATTTGCCAGATTCTCCTAAAAATAGACCAAGTTTCGTTGTAAATTTATACATATTATGTATTATAGTCTCACTTTTGGGTAATTAATTATTTACGATACCATTCTTTAAGATTTTCATTGTTTATTTTTGTTTATAGCTGTCAGTATTGGAATAATGTTTTTTAATTATGACAGTGAATGACATAAACGTCATTTGACGACAGAACACCGACAAGTGTCATGTTGGTGGGACGTTCCAATATCGGGCTCAGAACCCGAGGTAAGGTAGTTTCACAATGAGCGATTTTAAGTCGCGAGGGATTTTTTTGCGATCGCTGTTGTATTAATTTGTGTCGGGAACAGTTTCCCAAATGTAGTTATACTGTATATAAATATAGTTTTTAGGGTACCTTTCGTAAATGGTCTCTTAAGTTATATAGTGGGGGATTCTTGAGGATGAATTTCTGAACCCACTTGACATTTATCGGAAAGGGATTTCGGCCATTTTGGACGGCTGACGGATTGTTTCTGTCAGTGGTGTTGAATCACGAGGACGAATTTTGCGTCGAAGTAGAATTTTCTTAATATTTAGCCCCATCGGCTTACCCTAATTAAAGGGGATTTTAGATTCTACTTCATGGTTAATTGTGGGTAAATGGACATTTCGTATTTTGAGAGGAATTTTAATGTATTGGTAAATTCCTATGGTCATTGGTCCAGCCCATATCTATTATAGGATTTTAACGCAAGAATTGGACGTTCACAGCATTTGGAGTGTGGAATATTGTTGTGCTGTGGATCTTCTCACGTGTTTCTCATCCTTGGAAGGCTACCAAGTTAACCCTTTACGAAAAAGGTATGTTTTGTATATATTTGGTTATGTTACGCACCATGTGGCTGGCAATTTCTTTTATGTTATGGCATGGTGTAACAGAATTTTAATTATTTGAGCTCATAATACTGTTTATGACTCACTGTTGAGCCAATGTAATTTTTCTTTATCCTAGATGCTGAATATTTTCTAATTTATGTACATTTTTGGGTAATCCTATAGTTCGGGATACTTGAGTCAATGTGTATTGACATTTTTCTTTGTAATATTTTAAGGGTTTCACCCAGGGGCTTGTTAGCCCAAGATTCGTCGACAGTTTCACCCAGGGGCTTGTTAGCCCAAGATTCGTCGACAGTTTCACCCAGGGGGTTGTTAGCCCAGGATTCGACGACAGTTTCACCCAGGGGGTTGTTGACCCAGGATTTCAACAGTTGTACACAGAGGGTTATATCGTCCGGAGTTCAACGGTTTCATCGAGGGAACACAGAACATTGGTATGCTAGCCGCCTAGCTTACTTGCAGCTAGATTTACAATGATGATTCTCGTTCTGGATAGGAAGATGGGAATGCTGTGAAAGAAGACACCCTACTATCAGGTTTTTCTTATACGTTATATTGAAGGTTTCATGCGTGCATTGTTAAACTATACATTCACTTTCAACCGAATGTTGTCAAGGTATTCTCAACATTATTTATACTTTTGAGCACAATGTTCTAGGGTTATTTCACTCATAACTTAAGTATTATCAAATGTTACATCGTTTAATTGATTAATATTTTAAAGTTTTACTTAATTTAAGCACTTAATGCTGATGTAGTAATCCTTCGGGTCGCAGAACACTTGGACTGCTTCCACGTTTAAGTTGTAATTCTTCAGTTATTAAGGGCTACTGCCATAATTTTACTTTATTCAATTTATTCATTATTAAATGGACCAGACTTAACGATTAAGTTAAGCAATCTCAGAAGACCCGTGTGGGGGCAGAGATTAAGTAACCTCTTCCAATCTGGGAGTTTAAGTAAATAACCTCTGTGTCTGAAGTCCTTTAGTGTATCTTTGTATTTTTATTATTTTTTGATATTTTTATTTAGTTTTATGAATTATACTTAATTATAAAATTTCATGGTTTAATAATTTTCTTTTGGGTAGTTTGGTCTTAACTAAAAGTTAAGCAGATGTCGCCTTCCAATTTGGAGAGGGTTATAAGCTTATAAGGATTATAAGTGTATTGTTTAGTTTATAATATATGATGTAGTATAGGTGCGGTTATGCACAAGATTTAAGTTAACTATTATTTTATATTTTATTTTTTATGTAAGGTGGAAATTAATATTTTGCGCATGCGTCATGCCTGGTACCAAGCTAACGACGAACCGTGCCATATTTTGATTTAATAATTTATTTTGGGTTATGCATATACATATACAGTGTAAATTTTCCCTTTAATTTCCTCCAATTTTTTTTTTTTTTTTTGATTACCTAAGCCATTAGGTAATTAGTTTGTATATTTAGTAAATATTTTTTTTCTTTATAAAGGAACATAAGTTGAGGTTTGTCTTTTATTTCTTTCCTCATTTACTGGGTTTTTGGGGAAATAGGATCATAGTTTGGCCACTATATAGACCCAGTTGGCGCCTATTTATTTGTCTACTATTTCCGGAATTTTTGTAAGCTATCCACCCCCTAGCTGCCGTCTGAGCGACGTCGAAGGCCCGAAGGTTGACACCGGAACAACCGAAACTTGTGTAACCGTAGTAGACAACATTTTAATTGTAGTTAATACTTTAATAATTTTTTTTTTTAGTTTAAAAATTTTGGTGGAATCACCAAGTTCATTTCGTAGGTTACATTTTTGGCGCCCAACGTGGGGCCGTCGTGTTTAAAATATTATATTTTGAGTAATTACCTTGGCTTTTTGATGAATATAAGTCTTAGATAATTTTCATGCTGATAGAATTGAGTATATGTATATGCATTTACCATTTGTTGTAAGAACTGAATAGTGTACCAATTTGATTCATTGGTTCACCTTTTTAAATGATTTTTACTATTTGAATTTTGAGTATTTAAAGGAAGTCAACTAATTGTGTATTATAGTTGAAATTTTGACTTTATTATTATTTTTGTACTATATATTGTATATTTTGGAGCTTATATTTATATCGAGTTTATGAGTTTTGATATTAAGATGGCTCGTAAAATGTTTATTAATCGTTTGGAGAAAGAGGAGCTTGAGTGGGAACTTCGCTTTAGAGGTCTCAATGTTGGCACCGCAGAAGAGATGCGAACTCAACTTTCTATGGCTCTGCGTATGGAAAAAGCTGGTGATAGTTTTAAGTACCCTAGTTATCCTTTTAAGTTTGCTGATGACGAGGCTGCTCTTTCCAGGAAGTGTGTGGAGTTAGACGCTTTGTTAAGTAGTTATAGTGGAAGTAATAATGTCAGCGAGACTCAGAAACTGCAGAGTAAGTTGTCACACACATGGAATAGGTTTGATCAAATGGATACTGCTGGAGATGTGACACTTGAAGGCAAAAGAACAGAAATATTGACCAAATTGATTAGTTTGCATAATGAGTTTCAGGCGAAATCGCGACCACCTCCTAGTAAAGATGCTATTGTACCAGCTGCATTGAGTGTCGTGACCAGTAATCTAGATGGACAATTTTTGAATGGTGTGCAAAATGCTGCTACTTCGTCTCCTGTTGTTAGTATTCCACATGCTTCTTCTCAGGCTAATATTTCACAAACTAATATTTCGCAGGCTAATATGTCTGATAGCCTAAATTCTAAAATGGTACCGCCACATAAGTGGGGATTAGAAAAGTTTTCTGGATCATCCAGGTCTTTGTCCATTACAGCTTTTCTCGAACGAGTAGAAGAACTTCGTATCGCTCGCCATGTTCCATCAGAAATATTGTTAGATTCAGGTGTTGATTTGTTTTCCGACAAAGCTTATCAATTCTACAAGGATGTCAGGCTTCGTGCTCACAGTTGGTGTGAATTAAAAGATAAGTTCAAACGAGAGTATTTAACTGCACATCATACTGATGATTTGTTTGATGAACTCAGGAAAAGGACACAACATTCGTCTGAGTCTATAGGTGTTTATCTTGCTGTTATGTCTAGTTATTTTAGTAGGTTGGGATGTTTTGTGCCTGAAAATGCAAAAATGTCAATTATTATTAAGAATTTACACCCTTTTTATCAAGATAGATTGAGAGATCCACTCCCTAGTACTGTAGAGGAGTTGAGACAAGTATGTCGTCGTATGGAGGATAGACGCGATGCTATAAATAGCTATGTTGAGCCTAACAGTCGAAGAGGTAATGTGTTAGAAAGAGATTTGGCTTTCGTCGATGTTGACACACGTCAAGTAGGTCGTTTGGATGTAGATCGTTTGGAGGTAGATAGTATGTCGATTGGTAAAGAGTCGTCAGTTGTATGTTATCGGTGTAAGAAACCTGGACATCGAGCAATTGGTTGTCTTCTTCCCAAGCAGCTGAAATGTTTTAAATGTCAGCGTGAAGGTTATACAGTGAGGACTTGTCCAAGGTGTAACCAGGGAAACGAAGTCAGGCGCTCTTAACTGGTCGAAAGAGTAGTGCTGTACAACGTTCGACTAAAGTTCAACTCATTCTTGACTATATTTTGGATCATGCTAGGGATGATGAAAGGCCCTACCTTAAGGTAAACGTATTTGGTGTTGAGTTATTAGGTCTCTTGGATTCGGGTGCGTCGAAGACTATTGTAGGTAGTACTGGTTGGAAACTTTTGCGGACTTTAGGTTTAGAAGTTGATACTTCGAAGAAAACTAGTTGTAGGGTTGCGAATGGACAGATGTGTGAGTGTATTGGTGAGTGTTTGGTTCCATTTGCCCTTCGAGATCAAGTGAAGATTATTCCTGTTTTAGTAGTGTTAGATGTTCCACATGTTCTTATTTTGGGTGCTGATTTTTGGAGAATAATGGGGGTTGTACCAGATCTTAGACATAATGAGTGGCATTTTTCAGAGTCTTCCGTTGATATTGCCACAGTAGATCATCTTAGGAGCAGTTTTACGCTTGGTGATTTGCAGAAAGCTCGTTTGGATGCTGTAATTGAGCATAATAAAGTTTTAATGGGAACTAGTTTAGGGTGTTCTAATGTTGCTGAACACACAATTGTTTGTCATTCTCCACCCATTAAACAAAGATATTACCCAGTTTCTCCAGTGATGCAGGAACATATTGATAAGGAGTTGGATGAAATGCTTCGTCTTGGTGTTATTGAGAAATCTAACAGCCCGTGGAGTTCGCCGATTTTACTGGTGAAGAAGAAGGATGGTACTTTTCGCTTTTGCGTGGATTATCGCAAGTTGAACGCTGTAACTGAAAGGGATAGTTACCCTCTTCCTTATATTACCAATACTTTGGACAAACTTCGTAATGCCCATTATTTATCCACATTGGATATCAAATCTGCATATTGGCAGGTAAAGGTGGCTGAGTCTTCAAGGCCTTTTACAGCTTTTACTGTCCCTGGACGTGGGTTATTTCAGTTTAACCGAATGCCCTTTGGACTCCATAATGCCCCTGCGACGTGGCAACGTCTTATCGATCAAGTTCTTGGACCCGAGCTGGAACCTAACGTTTTCACCTATCTAGACGATGTAGTAATTGTTACTTAGACCTTCGAGGAACATTTGGTTATTTTAGAGGAAGTTTTTAGGCGTATTAGGGAAGCCAATTTGACTATTAGTTGGGATAAGTGTTATTTTTGTCGTCCCCAATTGAAGTATTTAGGGTATGTTATAGATGGGACTGGACTTCATGTGGATCCTGACAAGGTCAAGGCTATGTTGTTGTTACCTACGCCTAAATGTGTTAAAGATGTTCGTGGTATGATAGGAACTTTCTCATGGTACCGCAGGTTTATTCCCGATTTTTCCACTTTGATTTCACCAATTACGGCTTTGTTGCGTAAGGGTAGGAAGTTTAACTGGACACCAGAGTGTGATGTTTCATTTAATAAGATTAAGGAATGTTTGGTGAAGGCCCCTGTGCTAAGTTGTCCTGATTATAATTTTCCATTTGAAGTTCATTGTGATGCTAGTGGTTACGGACTTGGTGCTGTCCTCGTTCAGATTCATCCAGATGGGGATCGAGTAATTAGTTATATGAGTCGTTCGTTGACTAAGCAGGAACGTGTTTATTCCACTACGGAGCGTGAATGTTTGGCTGTTCTATGGGCAGTAGAGAAACTTGTGTAACCGTAGTAGACAACATTTTTAATTATTGTAGTTAATACTTTAATAATTTTTTTTTAAGTTTAAAAATTTTGGTGGAATCACCAAGTTCATTTCGTAGGTTACATTTTTGGCGCCCAACGTGGGGCCAAAAATGAACGTTACAGAAAAATATAACCTAAGAAATGAACTTGGTGATTCCACCAAAATTTTTAAACAAAAAAAAAATTATTAAAGTATTAACTACAATTAAAAAAAAATATTGTCTACTACGGTTACACAAGTTTCGGTTGTTCCGGTGTCAACCTTCGGGCCTTCGACGTCGCTCAGACGGCAGCTAGGGGGTGGATAGCTTACAAAAATTCCGGAAATAGTAGACAAATAAATAGGCGCCAACTGGGTCTATATAGTGGCCAAACTATGATCATATTTCCCCAAAAACCCAGTAAATGAGGAAAGAAATAAAAGACAAACCTCAACTTATGTTCCTTTATAAAGAAAAAAAATATTTACTAAATATACAAACTAATTACCTAAAGGCTTAGGTGATCAAAAAAAATTGGAGGAAATTAAAGTGAAAATTTACACTGTATATGTATATGCATAACCCAAAATAAATTATTAAATCAAAATATGGCACGGTTCGTCGTTAGCTTGGTACCAGGCATGACGCATGCGCAAAATATTAATTTCCACCTTACATAAAAAATAAAATATAAAATAATAGTTAACTTAAATCTTGTGCATAACCGCACCTATATTATATCATATATTATAAACTAAACAATAAACTTATAATCCTTATAAGGTTATAACCCTCTCCAAATTGGAAGGTGATATCTGCTTAACTTTTAGTTAAGACCAAACTACCCAAAAGAAAATTATTAAACCATGAAATTTTATAAATAAGTATAATTCATATAACTAAATAAAAATATAAAAATAAACTAAAAATACAATGAACACATAAAGGACTTTAGACACAGAGGTTATTTACTTAAACTCCCAGATTGGAAGAGGTTACTTAATCTCTGCCCCCACACGGGTCTTCTGAGATTGCTTAACTTAATCATTAAGTCTGGACCATTTAATAATGAATAAATTGAAAAAAAGTAAAATTATGGCAGTAGCCCTTAATAACTGAAGAATTACAACTTAAACGTGGAAGCAGTCCAAGTGTTCTGCGACCCGAAGGATTACTACATCAGCATTAAGTGCTTAAATTAAGTAAAACTTTAAAATATTAATCAATTAAACAATGTAACATTTGATAATACTTAAGTTATGAGTGAAATAACCCTAGAACATTCTGTGCTCAAAAGTATAAATAATGTTGAGAATACCTTGACAACATTCGATTGAAAGTGAATGTATAGTTCAACAATGCACACGTGAAACCTTCAATATAAAGTATAAAAAAAACCTGATAGTAGGGTGTCTTCTTTCACAACATTCCCATCTTCCTATCCGGAACGAGAATCATCATTGTAAATCTAGCTGCAAGTAAGCTAGGCGGCTAGTATACCAATGTTCTGTGTTCCCTCGATGAAACCGTTGAACTCCGGACGATATAACCCTCTGTGTACAACTGTTGAAATCCTGAGTCGCTACCCCCTGGGTGAAACTTTTGTCGAATCCTGGGTTAACAACCCCCTGGGTGAAACTGTTGACGAATCTTGGGCTAACAAGCCCCTGGGTGAAAATTGTCGACGAATCTTGGGCTAACAGACCGTATTTACGAAAGGGTTTATAATCTTCGGCGACGTAGGGAGGAATTGCTTCCTCATCAATTGGTTTGGCGTAAGAATTTTGTTTCTTCTGATGCTGCGCGGTACTATACTAAGAAACTAGCACCTCGATGGGTTGGTCCCTATTTAGTTAAGAAAAAGGTATCTCCGTGGACATATGTTTTGATGGACGAAAAAGGTAATGACAAAGGGACTTGGAATATTAAAGATTTGAAGACAGCTAGCGCTGGTGAGAATTCACCTGAGTGAATTCTCTTGAAGTAAGGAGGGAATCTGTAACGTTCATTTTTGGCCCCACGAATTAATAAAATTGTTTTGGCTTACCTGGTTAATCATACGAAAAAAAAGGGTAAAATCGTATTGATAATATCACTATTATTTTTGTCATTAACTAATTTCACCTGTATTCTAACTTTTGGACATCATTATTACAATTTATTCCATCTCACCACTAGTATAATACTTTGTACATTGGTCATATTTGCGGTGTAGTGTTCACTGTTTTAATTTGCCAGATTCTCCTAAAAATAGACCAAGTTTCGTTGTAAATTTATACATATTATGTATTATAGTCTCACTTTTGGGTAATTAATTATTTACGATACCATTCTTTAAGATTTTCATTGTTTATTTTTGTTTATAGCTGTCAGTATTGGAATAATGTTTTTTAATTATGACAGTGAATGACATAAACGTCATTTGACGACAGAACACCGACAAGTGTCATGTTGGTGGGACGTTCCAATATCGGGCTCAGAACCCGAGGTAAGGTAGTTTCACAATGAGCGATTTTAAGTCGCGAGGGATTTTTTTGCGATCGCTGTTGTATTAATTTGTGTCGGGAACAGTTTCCCAAATGTAGTTATACTGTATATAAATATAGTTTTTAGGGTACCTTTCGTAAATGGTCTCTTAAGTTATATAGTGGGGGATTCTTGAGGATGAATTTCTGAACCCACTTGACATTTATCGGAAAGGGATTTCGGCCATTTTGGACGGCTGACGGATTGTTTCTGTCAGTGGTGTTGAATCACGAGGACGAATTTTGCGTCGAAGTAGAATTTTCTTAATATTTAGCCCCATCGGCTTACCCTAATTAAAGGGGATTTTAGATTCTACTTCATGGTTAATTGTGGGTAAATGGACATTTCGTATTTTGAGAGGAATTTTAATGTATTGGTAAATTCCTATGGTCATTGGTCCAGCCCATATCTATTATAGGATTTTAACGCAAGAATTGGACGTTCACAGCATTTGGAGTGTGGAATATTGTTGTGCTGTGGATCTTCTCACGTGTTTCTCATCCTTGGAAGGCTACCAAGTTAACCCTTTACGAAAAAGGTATGTTTTGTATATATTTGGTTATGTTACGCACCATGTGGCTGGCAATTTCTTTTATGTTATGGCATGGTGTAACAGAATTTTAATTATTTGAGCTCATAATACTGTTTATGACTCACTGTTGAGCCAATGTAATTTTTCTTTATCCTAGATGCTGAATATTTTCTAATTTATGTACATTTTTGGGTAATCCTATAGTTCGGGATACTTGAGTCAATGTGTATTGACATTTTTCTTTGTAATATTTTAAGGGTTTCACCCAGGGGCTTGTTAGCCCAAGATTCGTCGACAGTTTCACCCAGGGGCTTGTTAGCCCAAGATTCGTCGACAGTTTCACCCAGGGGGTTGTTAGCCCAGGATTCGACGACAGTTTCACCCAGGGGGTTGTTGACCCAGGATTTCAACAGTTGTACACAGAGGGTTATATCGTCCGGAGTTCAACGGTTTCATCGAGGGAACACAGAACATTGGTATGCTAGCCGCCTAGCTTACTTGCAGCTAGATTTACAATGATGATTCTCGTTCTGGATAGGAAGATGGGAATGCTGTGAAAGAAGACACCCTACTATCAGGTTTTTCTTATACGTTATATTGAAGGTTTCATGCGTGCATTGTTAAACTATACATTCACTTTCAACCGAATGTTGTCAAGGTATTCTCAACATTATTTATACTTTTGAGCACAATGTTCTAGGGTTATTTCACTCATAACTTAAGTATTATCAAATGTTACATCGTTTAATTGATTAATATTTTAAAGTTTTACTTAATTTAAGCACTTAATGCTGATGTAGTAATCCTTCGGGTCGCAGAACACTTGGACTGCTTCCACGTTTAAGTTGTAATTCTTCAGTTATTAAGGGCTACTGCCATAATTTTACTTTATTCAATTTATTCATTATTAAATGGACCAGACTTAACGATTAAGTTAAGCAATCTCAGAAGACCCGTGTGGGGGCAGAGATTAAGTAACCTCTTCCAATCTGGGAGTTTAAGTAAATAACCTCTGTGTCTGAAGTCCTTTAGTGTATCTTTGTATTTTTATTATTTTTTGATATTTTTATTTAGTTTTATGAATTATACTTAATTATAAAATTTCATGGTTTAATAATTTTCTTTTGGGTAGTTTGGTCTTAACTAAAAGTTAAGCAGATATCGCCTTCCAATTTGGAGAGGGTTATAAGCTTATAAGGATTATAAGTGTATTGTTTAGTTTATAATATATGATGTAGTATAGGTGCGGTTATGCACAAGATTTAAGTTAACTATTATTTTATATTTTATTTTTTATGTAAGGTGGAAATTAATATTTTGCGCATGCGTCATGCCTGGTACCAAGCTAACGACGAACCGTGCCATATTTTGATTTAATAATTTATTTTGGGTTATGCATATACATATACAGTGTAAATTTTCCCTTTAATTTCCTCCAATTTTTTTTTTTTTTTTTGATTACCTAAGCCATTAGGTAATTAGTTTGTATATTTAGTAAATATTTTTTTTCTTTATAAAGGAACATAAGTTGAGGTTTGTCTTTTATTTCTTTCCTCATTTACTGGGTTTTTGGGGAAATAGGATCATAGTTTGGCCACTATATAGACCCAGTTGGCGCCTATTTATTTGTCTACTATTTCCGGAATTTTTGTAAGCTATCCACCCCCTAGTTGCCGTCTGAGCGACGTCGAAGGCCCGAAGGTTGACACCGGAACAACCGAAACTTGTGTAACCGTAGTAGACAACATTTTAATTGTAGTTAATACTTTAATAATTTTTTTTTTTAGTTTAAAAATTTTGGTGGAATCACCAAGTTCATTTCGTAGGTTACAAAACTATTGATAATAACTTATTATTAAGTTTAAAAATAGCAGATATGGGTATAGGGAACCTTAAAGAACTTTTGAAGTAAAAAAATTTCCTTTATATTGATACCATAAAATACAGGATGTTTCATTTAAATTAGGTAACTCAGTAATTAAATGAAACATTTTCTTTTAATAAAACTTCAAATTGCAAACACCCTCGTAATTTTTTTTTAATATTTTAATGATTCTGATAAAAAGTTAAATTTTGTAAGGAACTGCCAAAAATTCGTTGATTATTCATTTTATAATCAAGAATAAGTAATTAATTTTGACAGCACAACATTTTCAAAAAATGTCAAATAAATCGGAAATTATAAAAGATAGGTTTAGGAAATCTTTATTAAATAAGTTTATTTTCAAGAGTAAAACTTAAAATTAAAGGAAAATATAGGGTCTCCCTTTTAAAAAACTATAACTTTATATTGGTATTCTGCTTTGGGACACCCTGTATATATGAAACTTAATTTGTAGCCGCCGTTGAGTTGTATATTTGTGCCAAAGGAATTTTTATTATTGTTTCTAGTTTACCCACCAGGCTTCGTCCCGTTGAGCCTGGCGCTCCCTGTATATATTCTTTTCTGGTGTCTTATTTATTGTTCTTCATTTAATTTAATTTTCACGCTTTGAACTTCAATAAAGTACTAATGACATAAATAAAAGTTCATTGTTTTATTTTCAACATGTTACGTCTCTGGTCGAATAGCATTGGTGCCAGAATGGAACACGAGTTCCTGAGGTGTCCTCTATTTATATACCTAGTCTAAGGTTTCAGTCTCTCTGCCATACCATACGCATAGTTCTAAATAATTAGCCAGAGGTTGTTAGTTAAAAACTGTAGCTTTTATTAAATGAAAAATACATCTGTATCCAATTTTTTAACAAGAACGGTAATTTATTAAGGTCTACTAATTAGTAAAATTAGTAAATTAGTAAAAATGCTACATCATGATCCTATGTGTTCTGAATATTTGAAAGGAAAAAGCCATCCCTATTTCATGGTATAATACGAGTATTTATTTTTTTGAAACAGTTTAAAAAATATGTTAATTACAGAGATGTTTCCATTTTAAGTGGGTCACCCTGTACATACAATACATAAAACAAATAACATAACCCTACAAATTGATTTTAAAATTTAAATTGGAATAACCGTATAGCCGAAACAACAAAGTCCGATAATATAAAAAACGAAAAAGAATTAACTTACAGCTACTCTACTCTCTTTGAGATCAAGTCTCATCGCCAGCGCTTCTCTCATGAAGACATCAGGGTAATGACTAGCAATGAATGCCCTTTCTAACTCTTCTAACTGCCAACTATTGAAATTGGTTCTACTTCTTCTTCGTTTCGACGCTGCGCTTTCAGAGTCGGCCTCTCCGCTACTTCCAGCGCCACCTATAATAAACACGAGAGTAAATATCAGAATTAGATCCAATTATTTTATTATACATATCATAATTGAGTCTTATATTTTTTCGTTGGACGACACGATTTTATTCTACTTTTTTTTTGAAAAGGTGTTACAATTAGAAAACATTTATTAGCTAATAATGTTTATTATTAAATAAACAAATTGTTGACATTTATTTAGTTTCCATTTAAATTTATTTAGTGCATCTTTTCTGTCACTAGTAATTATAATCTAAGGAAATATTTTTGAAAAATAGAGATAAACAATTTCAGCTGGTAAATAGTATGAATATTACCGAAATCAGGAAGGCCCAGGAAAACTACATTTTGGATGGATAGGAGAATCAAAACAATTTCTCAAAGAGATCCGTGGTTGTCAGGACCAAGGATAATTGCTGAAATTCCCGAACTGGAAGTCAGTGCGAGGACTGTTCAACGACGATTAGTTGAGGCGAAACTTTATAGCAGACGTCCTGCCAAGAAACCGTTGGTTTCTGAAAGAAATCGCCGTGCCAGACTTGAATTTGCGCAACAACATTTGAACTGGACAATGCAAGATTGGGGAAAGGTATTGTTTAGCGACGAAAGTCGTTATAAAATTTTTAATTCTGATGGAATGAAGCGTGTCAGGCGTCCGGTTAATATGAGATTTCACCCAAAGTATGTTACGCCAACAATAAAGCACGGACAAGGTAGTGTATTTGTATGGGGTTGTTTTTCGTGGAGCAGAGTAGGCCCACCACATTTTATAGACGGAATTATGGATCGCTTCGTCTACAGAGACATACTCCAAAACGATATGTTTCCCTATGCTCAGCGGGAGATGTCTTTGCAATTTATATTCCAACAGGACAACGATCCGAAACATTCGTCTCGCCTTGTTCAGGAATGGTTTCAGGAGAACAATGTCCAGGTTCTTAGGTGGCCGGCCCAATCACCAGACCTCAACCCAATTGAGAACCTTTGGGAAGAGGTTGAACGTCGTATTCGGACTACAAGATTCCCAAATAAACAGTCCTTAATTGATAAAATTAATGAAGTTTGGATTAATATGCCGGATATTACTATCCAAAACTTAATTTCATCAATGCCGCGCCGTTGCCAAAAAGTTATATCTAATAATGGATATCCTATTAATTATTAAGAATTTGTTCTTATTTTGTTTTAACCCTTCAACCATATTTGTGATTTTTCAGTTGTTAAATGAAATACAAAATTTTTTCATAAAAGTTGTTATACTTTTGTCGCGATAATAAAGGGTATTGTTGAAATAAATTATTACATACTAACTTATTTGACATTTGCAAACAATCCCATTTCACCTATCATAGCAGCCTATTATGACCACTTAAACTACATAAATTTTGATTCTCACGGTTGATCGTGTTATTTTAAATAATTAAATATTTGATTTTATCATAAAAGTTGCTTCACTTTTGTCCAATAGTGTATATGATTTGATTTTTCGAATAATGATAAAATTTAAGTGAGACAGTTGCGACCCTATCCCTATTAATTCCAAACAGAAGTCGAATAATGAAAGTAGGTTATTTGGTTTACTGATATATACAGGGTGTTTCAGAGTTAAAAGTACATACGTTAACTGTAAGTGTAAGACACTTGGGATTAAAAATCACCCATTGATAATGGGCCTATCACGTCTCATTGCCTAGAATGAATTTATTAATTTCGCTTGGATTTTTATTTCATCTTGTCTTTATAATACTTTTTAAAAAGAATAAATAGATGTTGATTAAAATTAAAAAAAAAATAGCAATTTTACATCATTACCTTAACTGCAATTGAGCCATTGTTTCCATAGTTAAGCATGAGCATGATTGCTATTTACTGTCAAATAGGTTAGATAGAAATATTTCTGTTTGAAATAAAGTAAAAAGTAATTGTTTCTAAAATAAAAACAAGGTTGCTAGGCAACACATTACAGTATCTGATACAGTTATGTTCCATTTCCCGGAAGCAAATGAGTAATATATTTATTAGTAATACTGATATTTAATTGTGAAAAAGCAAAAATTATCTTTAAAAGAAACTATAAGTAGATTTTCTGGACAGAATGAAATAAAAAATTTTTGTTTGTTATAATAATCAGTGTTTTTTTGTTTTATGGCTCTGATATTCACAATATGTCTCAGTTTGTGATTTTATGTGTTTTGTGTACTGTTTCCGTGTTATAACATTGGTTAGATTTCTTAATAGTATTTGACAATGGATACTCAACATTACAACATAAAAAAATATATGTTTATAACCACCTTAAAAATATCGTGTCATGAAGAAAATAGGCCTTTCTTTTTATTTTGTTTCTAAATATTTAAATGCTGAAATTTTATTTTAAAACACGTTTGGGCCAGAACGATTTTATTCAGTGAGCACTTGGGAAGGCGCTTTTCGTCTATTTAAATATGGTGAGCAATCTTTATAACGATATATATCATTGGCCATATTGCGAAAAACGCACCGACGTTCATGACGTTCAATAGCTATCGAGGATCGGAATGTATTTTTAATAGATCATTAGCGTTAATGAGTCTCTAAGTATTTAACAATCGTTCTTGCAACCGGCTGTATAACCAAGACAATGTAATGTCACATGCACATTCAAATGTCAAAATTTCATAGCAATATGGCGAACGTGGTGTTACTTATATCACGCAATGCGTGATGTCATATCCATCACTTCTTACTTCCCTGGATATACTTATTTATAGTACTTGGATTATTTGAGTAAGCCCTGACCGTTTTTTGAATTGCTTGATTTATATTAATGCAGATTAATGAAAAATAAAGAAATTTAATCATTTTTTTGTAGCTTGTTTCAACAACGTTTATTTGAATTTATGAGCAAGATACATTTCTTTCTCAAAAATAAATTCGCTAGTGAACCACTCAGAAGACTCCCCCCTTTAATATCAACCGAAAAAACAATATAATTCTATATATTGTTATAAAAAACCTTATCCATTTAATAAAATCCCAATACATATCAGCGTATTGTTCAAAAAATGACTTGTGTGTGTATGTGTTTAGGTTTTATGATTACGAATATAATCCATAGCCTATTGTGTATTTGTTTTTTGATCTAATTTATGAACAAGAGAATCATATGAAGTATTTTACAATTGTTTTTCCTAATAATATTAATATACATACAAAAATATACTCGTAACATTGTGACATTTTGTTTTGATACATTTTTTGTTTTCCTGTTTTTTGTTTTTTTTTTTGTTTTTTTTTGTTTTTTTTTGTTTTTTTGTTTTTTTTTGTTTTTTTTTGTTTTTTTGTTTTTTTTTTTTTAGGAAAAAACTTGGACAACTTACGCTTAGGGGTCAAATAAAGCGATTTAAGATAGACATAACAGGATCTCGGTTAGAAGGACCACAGATGGGAAAGAACCAGAGGTTATCTTTCTACAAATAATTTAAATTATTATTAGATATGTTACAAAAAAGTAATTCATACATATTTAAATCATAAAAATGTAATAATTCTCTTCAATTAAATGGTCTTGTAATCTTAATTTTTTAATAATTAATATAATTATTTATGTGCTGAATAAAAGTATTTATTAATCACAGTTTAAAATGACGTATTTATGTACTTTCTTCGCCACATTCACAGAAAGCACAATTTACTAACTCAATTTTATGTTTATGTGATGGAATAACTTAAAATATCCACTTTTTCATGTCCGTAGGTAAATTATTATAACTAGTTACGAAACTAAACCGGAAAAAACTTTGAAATAAAGTAGTACGGTGTTGAAGTGTAACTAAGAGGTTTAATATTTATGTTGTAGTTATCATACCTACAGTATCGGCTATCAAACACATTCTGATACGTTTTGCACAAGTGTATGTGAAGGGTAAGGGGAAAAAACTAACGATGTCCATTTTATAGAAATTCTTAAGTAATCCACTTGTTATGTTGGTGATACCGAGTCCCAACATGTGCTAAATTGTAAGCGAATGAAACAAACGTGGTCCGAATAATAAGACATTTAAAAATAATTACAATGGTTAAAAAACGGACGTTGTCCAGGCTAAATACAACGATTTGCAAGTATGTACTGAAACGTTTTTGTCACCCAAATACTAACGAAGTTTGTGAAACATTGTTATACAGGTGAAAATCTCTTTATTATAAGTTTTAAAATGGAAATCATTCCTTTTTAATAAGTTATTTGTCACGTTTTCACGTTTATTTTTTTTTAGCCCGAATATAATAATCTTACTTTTAAATTATTTTGTTTCAATTTAACTATACACTAATAAATTACGTTAAAATTATTAACGTGCAATTTTTTTCATTTCTATGACTGTAACATAAGGTTTAGTAATATTATTTTTTATAAACTCAATTTTCTCAATAAATCAGTTTTGTAACATCATCTGTTTTTTCCCCTAATCCTTCATGTGAACACTACAGAGAGTTAGCATTGGAACGATCAGGTAAGTAATAGCTTTGTTCGCGGAGCCCTGTCGCCGACAAGTCCACGACATATTAGCATGCGCATTTTGATTTCAGACATTCGCGGAGCTGAAAATCAGGAATTTTGACAAAATGTCTAGCGTTTGCGGAGCACTTGTCCATAGTACACGACAAGTTACCGAAAAGTCAGGATCAGCAAACATTAGCGTAGACAATTTGTCGGGATGCAAAAGTTGCGTTTCTGAACAGAAAAAAGGAACGGAACAAAGGGAAATGGTTGCTTCAGTTTTTAATTATGCCGACTATTCTAATAAATTATAAATATTGAGTGTTTGAACTAATAAAAAATTAAAGTACAATTCAAAAGTACAATTTATGCAATGCAATGTTTCTGATATCTATTCTAAAAACTATCTTCACAATCTACATTATTTTGCTTACTTTTCATTTGCAGTTAAAGTGTATGATAGTCATTATATGGTACACAAGTCGTTCGCGGGGATCTCTTGTCAGGGATATGTTGCAAATCGCAGTTGCGCGTAAACGTTTCTGTTTATGTATCAGTGAAAAGTCGTGTACTTGTCAGTGACAGATTCCGCGTACACAGCTTTAAAATTAGGGATGTCAGTTTATACGGCCATGTCAACGTGACAACGCGATCGGACAGTATAAATTGGCAACATTGATATTGTTTGATAATTTCTCTAATGTAGATTTCACATTTTGTGCAAGGCGTATTGGAAAATGTTCAGTGGCTGATACTATTTATGTCAGCTTGTCTAAAATATATAGTGGAGACCCTTTCAAAATAATTTGATTTAGATAGAAGTGTTGATTACCAATAATTACGCAGTAATGTTTAAAAGTACCATTTGCGAACGCGAGACCGATACAAGCGACAGCGACATACTACCGATGCACATACGTATACGTGTTAAAAGTGCTGTCGCTGTATCTTGCATCGGTCGCTCGATCACAAATGTACTTTATTTAATTACATGTGATTCAGACGTAAAGAGACCGTTTCTTTTCGGTCGCGTTACGCGGTCGCTTACCTTTGTCTCGTGCCTCATTCTCGCGTTCCCGAACTGATTCTATCATAACTTCAAATCCCAAAAATTGATCTTAAACATGTATTTTAATGTTTTATCAATTTGTTTTTGTCCATGTACGTTGAACATGAGTGATAAACATAGTCACAATGATTTGCATGTGACAACACAAAGTTGACTTTTCAATTTTAGACTTTACGTTGAATAGGAGAGGTAGATATATTTGAGATTTGCATATAATTTTTGTAATATAAAACTGACATGTTCTGATAACTTTAAATTATCAAACCTAGGTTTTTAGTTTTTCAGTTAAATATATCATTCCCTATTTCAATAATTAATTAATTTTAGAAAAAATTAGGAGTATAGTTTCAAATTATAAATCATTTAGACAAGATGAATTAGTGACATTTCTTTCCAGCAATTAGGAAAGGTAGAATATGTAAGACAAATATTAATTTCATGCGTAAGATATGGTAGTTATTATATGAGGACATAATCACAGTAACGATTCAAAGTGTTTTGAAAAATCACGACATCGTCCAACTCTAATTCTACTCTGAATTTACGTTGACGATGATAGTCTAATAAAGTTTAAAGTTATGGGATTAATAGAGAGTTATTGCAAGTTCACTTAAGGTCAGCCACTATTAGTGCCGCTCTTATTTTGACATCTGAGCATGCGCAGATCACTAACTTTAATAAAGATTGTGCCTGTCCTTAATAAGAAAGTTAATGCAAGTTCACTTAAGGTCAGTCACTATTAGTGCCGCTCTTATTTTGACATCTAAGCATGCGCAGATGTTTATGTTCTAAAACTGACTTTATTAAGGATTGTACCTGTCCTTAATTGTGGATGTTTAAGGGCAGCAGGTAGTGGCGACTTTAGTTTTCGGATGCGCTCGCCGACATTCGTATCCGTTAGTAGTTTTTTAATATTAAATATTTAATATAATCGTCATTTAAACCTTCTAAAATTATAATTTCTAATGCCTCTTTAATATTATAGACAACAAAAAAGATGAACTATAATTTAAAGTTTAGTGGCTGGCTTTATAGAAATTTGCAATATCTCTCTATTAAGGACAGGCACAATCTTCATTAAAGTTAGTGATCTGCGCATGCTCAGATGTCAAAATAAGAACGGCACTAATAGTGACTGACCTTAAGTGAACTTGCAATAACTCTCTATTAGCTACTGAGAAACTTAACAAGCTTCCTTGTAACCAGCTGTGAATTATTACCGTATATTCTCAAATGACCCGAATCTTTAAAATAAAAAACTATTTTTAAAAATGTTGGAGTGTTAACTACTAAATTGAACATATCAAAATTTATTGCAATGAATAATAACTGAAACAGAGCAACATTAGTTGACCAAATCAATTAGATAATTTCAGCAAGATAGCTTAAATGCTGATAACAGTCGCCATATCGCATTATCCAAAATCGTTCGGCCAGAATAAACTATTAACGGCACTAATGACATGGTGTTAAACGTAATAGTTACAAATTGATAAAGGTTCGCATTAACAAGTAAACACGTCGATTTGTCTGAACCGTTGGTATCACTGCTAATCCGTTGACCAATGGAAACGAAGCAATCACCCCCGACGCATAAATCAAGCAACAATTGAATGCGATTCAATTCGACAACAACAAATTATTAGCAGAGGCATTTGCATATTGGATTTTGCCGATACAGACACGATCGACATTAGTAATTTGCGAGGATAAAATAATTTTACTGCTACGGGCGCTAGTGGGATTTGATTTTAATTTCGAACCGTATTGCTATATTTGAAATAATCCGGGTGTCAATAAGATAAAAATGTGTGTGTGTTTAAAAAATATATTCTGTTTCTACACCCACATGTACAGAGTAATCAACAATACATTTAGTGAAAACGTCACAAGTTGAGGTCATAGCACTGGATGCCAACAAAGGAACCATACTGTCAACTGACATAAATGTCCATAAGAATAACACAGTGGTCATTAAAATTGTTAAAGCATAATTTTGCAATGGAAAGCAATTTAATTATTTAATACAATAGAGCATATGGACGGTAAGGTAATAACGTATATATCTATTTCATAATTTTTTTCAGGAAAATATTAATTTGTTTTCGATTGGAAGAATTTTAACCCAGCCTACTCAAACTCTGGTTTTTGAAGTGGATATAATTTAATTAATTGACACATTTAAAGCATATGAACGGTAAGTTGGTGACCTTTACATACAATAATTCTATCGATTTTATAATCTTTTTTTTTAGGAAAAATTTTATTTTAGCGATTTGAAAAACTTAACCTTATTCCTGAATTTGAGAGTAAAAGTAATTTAATATTCACAAGATGAATCAATGCCTGGGTACATCCAGAAAAAAAGCAGGTGAGACATATATCGAGGGCCACATGGGCAAAATCGACATTTTTCAGATGAAAAAATGTTTTACGTATAGAACCCATTTAACTATCTAATATGACCAATATTTACACATGTTTTGTTCAAAAATTGTAATGTTTCCTCTATACAGTAGATAACATCACATCCAGATGGATGGCTCAGCTGTTATCTACGAGAACTGCAGAGACACAGATAGGGCATCTCCATCTGCACAACCAGAGGATGTCCACAAGGAGGAGTTCTATCCCCACTAACGTGGAGCCTAACCGTAGACGAAATTCTATGCAAATTGACTAACCTCGGCATACCCTGTCAAGGTTATGCCGACGACATCGTCATATTTGCTAGTGGCAAGTTTAGTAATATCCTGTGTGATATAGTCGAACGAGGACTAGAACATACCAAAAGATGGTGCCGTGAAGTGGGAATTAGTATAAACCCTACAAAAACTACACTAGTAGCTCAGAATAGGAGTATATGGGCCGAGAACCAAGCACCCGGAAAGCTTGGGAAAACACCCAAGCATCTTCCAGGCGGAAATTCAAGCCATCGAGAAGTTTATCCAGTTTAACATCGAGAGAAACTATCATAGACAAGATATTATCATCATGTCCGATAGTCAAGCAGCCATCAAAGCGCTGAGCTCTTACGTAATCATCTCAAAACTGGTCTGGAGATGCCTAGAACAATTGAATGAGCTAGGCGAGAAAAATAGGGTTACTCTCACTTGGGTCCCAGGACATAACGGGGTACAGGGTAACGAGATTACAGATAGCCTTGCAAGAAAAGGGGCTCAAACAGGACCTGAGCCGTTCTGCGGTATCAGCAGTAATATAATATTAGGAGAGATTAAAAATGAATTGAGCAGTAGAAGAACCGATAATTGGAACAATCTCTTGGGGATGAGACAGGCCAAGATACTTCTGGGTGAATAAAACCAGAAAAGATCGGAAGCCTGCATTTGTCTGAGCAAAAACAGGCTACGTATTGTAACAGGGATCCTTACCGGGAATTGCCGACTAAAAAGACACATAAGTAAACTGAGAGTAGTAGAGGATAGTGAGTGCAGATTCTGTGAGGAGGAGGACGAAACCTCCATTCACATCCTAACTGAATGTGTAGCACTCCAGAATCCAAGGGCACTATATCTAGGAGGATATCAAATAGAAGAGGGAGATTAACCTAACTTGAAGCCACTTCAAATCCTACACTTCCTTGAGAAAATGCCATTGGAAGGGTGGTTATAGGCATTGAGACATTTCCTTAGTGCATTGGCGACAGAAGGGGGCACAATAGATCTTTTAGGTCGCAGTGTATTAATACCCCATTTCCAACATAACATTCCCCTATACAGTAGATGGAGCAAAATGTTTTAAACGAGATTATTATAAAATATAATTTTATCAGTTCTCAGAGATATCATATTAAGTAGAATGTGAACTTTATTGTTGTGCCTATGGAATCTATAGCAAATTTTGATCCACTTAAAGAAAAATGTATTTTTTTTAGATTCTATTATGATCAAAGTTGAAAACTGTCTATTAAAAATGAAAGTGGAGAGGTCAGAAGAAAAGATAAGAACTATGCCTCTGCATTTTGCTTATACACATAATGGTGAAAATTATATATTAAATATGCAAAAGTTTACTCTGTTCTGCAAGATAAATAAATAAATAAAAATTAAAGTAGTTTTATTGTATAATAATGTAAATTATCACATATTTGTGTAGTAATAAAGAATAATTTGGTATTAATTAAATTTAACTATTTGACAGTGCCTTTTCAGCAATAAAAAAAGTATTAAAAACTGCCGATATGAATTTGTCAATATAAAATGTATGAAAAATATTTAAATTATGATCCCATTCAGCCTCATAACGGATTATGGCCAAACAAAAAACAGTATAAATCGCAATCCATGATGTATAGTCTGCCTTATATCATAAGCACTTTTAGCTTCGTTAGGGCCTTCTCAGTTGCGCAAATATTGTGATCTGAATTTCATAATTTAATAACTGAAGTTGTCAGTTCAGTCAAATATGTCACTGGAGTTCATTTGGTGATATTTATAGGTTAACAAGAGAAAAAAACTAAATTATATAAGTAACACATACATTTCATGCTACCGGTTTCGGCTATTGAGCCATCATCAGTCCTCATCAATAAATTTATGTGGTATATAATTTTGTGATATTTCTTCTGCTGCATTGACAGCATTTCGGAAGATAGATTCTAGATTTCCTTTTGTTTTTTATTTTATAGGTTATTGATTTTTTTGGATGGACCAAGTTCTTTTTAGAACTTATTGGATTCAAAGTTGCATTCAATAATTAAAAGAAGGTTTCTAGATATACAAATTGAATATAATACATTTCGACATCATAAACAAATACTTGTTCAACGTTTTGAAAAGAAAAATTGCATTTGTAAATGAAAGGGACCTGCACAGTAATAACAAAAACTGTTGTTGAAGATGCGAAGAAAAAATTAACTCTCTTTAGATGTTTGATTAGAATCTAGCTATAAAGTACTACAACGACGGCACTACAACAATAGTTGTTTCACCCTGGTTTTTCAAAACTTATGAAATATTGTCGATGATTCAATGAGAAATTAAAGGATAACATATTTGATTAAACTTTTTTTGCAGATGAAGTGTGATTTTACTTATCAGGATACAAGTGTAATAATGATCTAACATGGTCAACTAAAAATCCTCATTTATTTGTGGAAACAATTATACATCCTATAAAAGTTGGATGATAATTTTAAGGAGAAGAATAATAGGGCTCAATTAAATGATTATGAGCTACAAATGGGTTATTTACAGCAAGATGGAACAACAACTCATACAGCTAAAGCTACTATTGACTTAATTAAAAACTATTTTGATGACCAAATTATTAGTAAAGGATTATGGCCTCCCAAGACCTCCAGACCTCACACCTACTTCCTATCTAGATATATAACAAATTAAACATTCAAAAATTGTTTGCATGATGTTTATGTACTAGTGCAAGCAAAATTAAAAAAAATTCAAAATGTAACCAAGAAGCAATTGCATAATATGTTCGAAAATATGAAAAGAAGGGTTAATGCTTGCATTGAATCTGGTTGAATTACTGTGAATATTTTAGTTTGTCCACCATCAAGTTATCCTATAAAATGAATTATTGAATTTCAATTTGTGATCGAAATGACAATCTGTTCTGTTCAGAACAGACTTGATTTTTTTTGTTATTTAAAGAATAGTCTATTACCATTACCATCCTTTTTCTTTTCACACACACAAATGGTTTAAAAGGTAGATAAAAATAATAAGTTCACAATGAATTAGGATTGTAAATTTCAGGGCAAACAAAATTAGCGCTGACATTTGTGATTTTTTGAGTATAAAATAAGTGTGTTAAAGAACTTTGCTTAGGATAGTGATTGGCACAGGTGCTGTTTGATAAAGTACAATGTTTTTACATGGAGCATATTTAATTTCTTTATCAGATGACGGCCAAAATTTGCAGTGCAATCTCCTACTATTACATGTTATAATCTAAGACTAAAATATATGCCTTTCAGTTAAAATATATTTCTACCGGCATATACCCAAAATTAGACGGTCATATTTAAACAGCATAATTATACCCTAAACTAGGAATAAAAGTTCATATAAACATATGTTCGAAAACGGTTCTTTTCCGAGATATAGGGTGTTAAAAGTGAAATCCTGATGACACACTTCTGTAAATATTTTCTAAACGTTTCAAGATAACTAAGTGAAATTTGGTACAAATGCTTACTTCTCTACGCTCTATTTAATGGACTAAAGCCTAGTTTTTTTATCATCTTCATAGGTGGGTAAATTAGGGTAAAATTGCCCTAAGTTTTTTTTGTTGACATTTTTTAACATTTTGACTTTAAAATTTGGAAAGCCAATGTTTTCTTTATAATAAAGCTACTTTTGTTGCATCTCGCTAGGACGCACCATTTTCAAGAGAAAAGCATTTGAAAATTTCATGATGTTTGGAATGTTATCTTAGTCGAAAGTGCAAACAATAATTTTAGTATTTAAGTTTTTTTTTTTAACTTTGAAAAACCGGTGACTAAAGAAATTTTAGAAAATAATTACAAAAATGTGCCATCAGGACTTCACTTGTAACACCCTGTATCTCGAAAACGAAACGTTTTCGGACCTATGCTTATATGAACTTTTATTATTATTTTAGGATGTAGATTACGCTGTTAAAATATGACCGTCTAATTTCGGGACACCCTGTATACATAAATCATTAATAACATAAAACAGTTGTTTGAAATATATGTAAATTAACAATTACAAAAAATGACACGAAATGAAACTCAAAAGTGTTACGTAATATTACATAATAGTTTTAGGGAAACTTTATTATTATCATATTCAAGTTGGTTGTTTCTGAAAAATGTATACAGGGTGTACCACTAAAAACTCCGAGGCCAGATATTTTAATAAGTAATAAAGATATTTTAATTCTGTAAAAGCCAGTTCATAGAGCGCTAAGAGATCTTCAGTTTTAGGTATAAATTGATTTTAAATAGGTCAATATGTAGATGGCGCTGCGCTCAATATATTTTTTTTTTGATGGGAGAATCTTTCTTATGTAGCGCATCTTGTAAAAAATGCAATTTTAAGCAAATTTTGTTCCATGAACTAATTCGATAAATCTAGCCATTTTTGATATACAAAACAGTTTCATCCTGTTTTTCGGCATTAATCAATGGATTTTTAGAAAATGCTAAAACAGGTCTATTTTTATTCCAAATTAAACACACTTTTGCAATACAGACATCTGTCATGTGTCAACCCCCTCCCTTCCACTTCTCAAACCCCTTAATTTTAAATAACGAATGTACCATGTAGGGTAGGTAATTTTATGGGCAAGTCAGAAATATGACAGTTTATTGCGATATTTTTAATTTTAGCGCCCTCTATCAGGATAAAAAAATCTGTAACGTATTATAAAGTGTGACACTTCATTTGAAAGCTAATTTAATTACTGATTTAATGCACCACATAACATTAATGTAAATATTTTCATATTGCACTTGCAACAAAATAAAGTTAGCAATATTATTTAAAATAATGCATGACTAATTTTTAAACTATTGCAAGTACAATATGGATATTTATATTAATATTATGTTATTAATTAATGTTATGTGGTACATTGAATTAGTAATTAAATTTGGTTTCAAATAAGGTGTCACACTTTAAAATACGTAGTTTTTTTACCCAGATAGAGGGCGGTACAATTAAAAGTATCACAATGAACAGTCATATTTCTAAATTCCCCATAAAATTACCTTTTTAATGATGTTCTACACATTGTAGTATCATACTCCATAATACGTAGTAGTTTTTTTTTTCTGCTAGAGGGCGATAAAATTTAAGTAACGCAATGCACAGAAATATTACTGAATCCCCCATTAAATTACCTTTTCAATGATGTGCCATACATGGTACATTACCTATTTAAAATTAAAAATTAAGGTGTGGAGAAGTACAAGGAAGGGGGTTGACACATGACAGATGTCTGTATTCTAAAAATGTTTTTAATTTGGAATAAAAATCGACCTGTTTAAGCATTTTCTTAAAATCCAATGATTAATGCTGAAAAACAGGATGAAATACAATTATTGAGTGCAGCGCCATCTACATATGACCTATTTAAAATTAATTTATATCTAAAACTGAAGCTCTCTTAGTGCTCTGTGAACTGGCTTTTACAGAATTAAAATATCTCTATTACTTACCAAAATATCTGGCCTGGGAGTTTTTATTGGTACACCCTGTAGACCTTGCAAGTTGTCAATTACTCAATACATAGATGTTCGCACTCAAAATTTTTTCTACTCAAAATATTCTTATTCTTATTTTACATGAAGTCCTTCTATTAAATTATTAAATACACTTTAAAAACAAATCTGCTTTATGTTTCAGTTATTTTATCATCCAGATCCGAAATCATATTGCCAAATATTTTGTAGTAGCAGAAAGAAAAATAAATAGAAAAATTTGTATCGAGAATTCAATCTGATAAATGTATCCATCTTATTTCAACGTATTCCCCAGCGATATCTTCACATATTTTGCTTTATGCGAAACGAAAAGTTTTATCTATCTCGTCCATATATCTCCGTCCTCAGTACGACTCGCATGCCATGGCTGCCGGCCGGCAATGGCAATTCCCAAAATTCAATAAATCATATTTATTACGAGACACTAACAAAAACCGTTTCCTTTGATATACGACAGAACGCTTGAGTCGATTTTGTGAACATTTACACTGGGAAAAATACAAACACAGTGCGATTTACAATCTTTAAAATCATCTTAGTTCGTGCATAATTAATTTATTACAATCGATAGCCTAACTGAAGAACCCAAAACAGGGAGATTAATAATTAACATTTATAGCAGGTATACATAATGTAGTGTAACCAACTGAAATAAAGAGAGACAACTTAACTAATATCTCTCTCTCTTTTATAAAAGTATGATAAATAAAATGGCGGCGTGATCGACTATAAAGTGACTAGGACACCATGAGTGACTGACTAAAAGATTCGTTATCTATTGGCTACTTACGTGTTATTGAGGGAGTGGTAAAGGTTAAAAGAAAATATCTTAAAAATTATAAGTACGTGAAAAATGATTCGATGGTACTGAAGATGATGAAATCGTAAAGCATGCTCGCCCACCCCCAATTAAAATTAAATCTACAATTTTAGGTATGTTGTGTCAGTTCCTCCAATATTCTTTTGTCATTTGCCCAGATAGCACACGACGTCCATTGGACGTCCATATTTTGTCCAAATAATGTCCTGGATGTCCATGAACTTCATATGGATATTCATTGGACATCCGTTTTCCGTTATCCAATGGATATATATACCCATTCTGAAGTCCAATGGATGTCCAAAAAATGTCCATGATGGACACTATAAAAATGACTAACTTAAAATAAATTATTATAATTCTTCTTGTATAATTTAATTATTTACTACTAGGTTTTAATTAAAATAAATCAAATAATTTTTCTCTTCTCTCACCTCTGTTGACAATATAGAAAAGTAAAAGGCCACTCAGGCCAGACTCGAAGAAGAAAAGAAGAATGACGTTAAGATTGATAAGAAGAAAACACCTCAGGATAGCTATTCACTAAGTCATGGGAGCGCTCCCATGGGAGTGCTCCCATATATTTTGCTCTCTTACTCTTAGGTGAGTATATCGTGCTTACTCATTTTTAGCCCAGGTACATGCGTAGTAAGGTCAGATTTTATACTATGGGAGGGAGAATTGCGGGCTTGCCAGATTAGGTCCGTATTTATCACAAAGCAAATTTGAACTACTAAGGGCCGATTCCACCGTTGTGTTAAACGAAGTTTAAAATGACATTTTTACATTAACAATGTCATTTTAAACTTCGTTTAACACAACGGTGGATCGGTCCTTAAATAGTAGATCAAAGTTATTCTGTCGACTTGGCAACGTTGGCATGGGAGTATGGGAGCATGGGAGTGTGGGAGTGCTCCCATGAGTTAGAGAATAGGTATCCAGATAAACAAATGAAAAATAGATACCTAACGGGCGCCGTTTAACACAGCCTTTGTTTGAAGCCAGTATCTACAAACTTTTGACAGCTGTGGTACTGCGGTCTACATGGGCGTATCAAATAGTTTTTTCATCGGAATCCGAAGGATTATTTTGTAACGGACGGATTTAAAGAAAAATGTAAAATTTTGTTTTACAAAAAGTAAACTACCCTATTTTTTAATGAAATTATAAGGAAATTACACGTAATGTAATAGCTTTCTATGTGTTCTAACTTAACTCTTTGATAGGTAGCGATATTTGAGTTCGTGTGTAGATTGTGAAATACAAAAATAATAAAAATAGGGATAAAGGCCATTTTTCGGCGCAATCTATTAGGTTAGGGCATATTATATGTTAAAACGGAAGTCTTCCTTTTGGCATTTTGACAATATGGATACAATAAGTCTAAGTATAATTACATTAAAGTTTATTAATACTACAGCAGGTTATGGTAACCATACATACAGCATTTCACTATATTTGCTGCGTTTGAAAAGTAACCTTTTTACTCGAAGCCGTTCTTTTATTATATCTGTGGTTTCTCGATAAGATCTTCTCCGAGGTCTTTTAATGCAGAGCTGGTACGAATTAAATTTAAGAGAGAAATATTAATAAAAAAACTTCAGACAGAAATTAGAACATGGTTTATTTTTTAGTGAAAGCAAAAGGCGAAAAATATCACAGCTAAAAATTCACTTTACTTTGCAACAAACGCCACTATACGAGAGATCAAATTTGATTTAAAAGAAAGGTTTAAGTGTATTATTTTAATGAAAACCGAAAACAACCAAATCCATAGCCGGTCTTTTATTTCACATAATTTCGATGATCACGTGACTAAAAAATCTAGCTCTACTCCGCTCCAGGAGGTACTTTTTAAACGTAGAAATTGTACAACCCTTTTTACTGAAATGTAACAAATAAGACAAAAGCGTAATACATATGACTTCTAAAAAAATAGGTCCACCGGTCCTCGACGTGATTTCTCTGTGAATGGTATCTTTGGAAACTTAAAAAAAAGTCTTCACCTCACCAAAGTTCATCATCAATGTTGTATTATCCAGCATTGGGCTAAACTAAACATGGTCACCCTACAGTAAGTATACCTACCTATATACTGTTGATTTATGTTTATTCAGAACAAGTTTGATAAACAAGCATACTATTCAATCATTTTCACAAAATCATGTTGAAAAGTTTAGCTAAAAGTAGCTGGTTTACCCTGTTGAATGCCTTGAAAAAGTCCAGTCTCAGTAGGTGATTTGTTAAATCAAATGATGTATGATGTATACCAGATTAACGAAAATAAATTCAGAAATACCATGAGGGCAAAAACTTAAGCTTTTACGGAGAATTTAAAGTTTTCGAAAACCCCTCTAACATTTATGTTTCATATCAATATCACATTTATTATTAAAAACATAAAAACAATTTATTGATTTGATGAGTAAGATAAAATGGAGTGGTTTACTGTGCTGTTCTAGCCTATAAAGATCCAAACATTAAAAATGTTAATACATACGATTTTTGTTAAACAAGTATAATCACAGGAATTAAAGAATTTAATATAACAATAGCAGTGAGTTATTATTATAATTAATTGTATGAATTAAACTTTTATAGGAAATAGAGGAAATAGAGGGATTTCTTAAAAAAATATAGAAATCAACTAACTAAAATAAATATTGTATACAAAACATGATTCTAAAAACAATAATATTAATAAACGGAAAAAGGTATAGGGCGAAGGTCATCAAGGTAGTAATAGTGGACATTTCCCGAAAAAGAAAAATTACAAAAAAAAAGGGAATGTGAACAGTAGTAACGTGTTTCTGACTATTGGTCTTCATCGGTACGGTGGCAATACTAACACAACTATAGGAAAGTAGCATTTCAAGAAAATTGCTGTTAAAATTAACTGTGTATGTTTACATAAAGAAGCAAAATAATATTAATTAATACGCCTTAAATTTGGAATAGAATACAATGTCTGGTGAAGTTGTATTTGAATTTTGTATCTTAACTCAAAATTGCGATTTTTTTTTGAGTGGCTTTGGGTATTGTGTATTGATGGTGCGATATATTCTTTTTTAATTAGGTACATAACGTAGTATCTACATTAGTACTGAAACATTAATATATCAATACTTAAGTTAAAAAAAATTACACAATGGTGTCTGGTGCCGCCTATGTGTTTCATTTACTTACCAATGAAAGGAGGTAGAACCACCCAAAATGTATCTTTTAGAACAAATAATACACTTCAGTAGTTGTGATTGGCCAGTTCTGGACGGGAGGTAATGAGAGGTAATTAGTAATTATCATAAGTACCCACCCCCACCCTTCGCGCAATTAGCAAGTACCTCCCAATGAGCGTAATTGCATAGTGTAATTGCATAGTGTAATTGCATAGCGTAATTGCATAGTGTAATTGCATAGTGTAATTGCATAGTGTAATAAGTGTAGTTACTTCATACGCATATAGATATAAGTATTTACTATGTATATCGAGTAGCGTGTAACGATCATAGTAAGTACCTCTTAGATAGTAATTGCTATGTATATCATGTAGTGTAATGGGTTTAGTTCAAGTACGTATGAGTGATTACTATTGTAGCATAGGGGAAATACGTCGGAGCATACCCAACATCCTCGACTCTCAACCGTCAGAGCTAGAGTGAAGCGCGACTAGCGCGAGTCTCCAGCAGACAAGCACGACGTAAACATCGGTGGAAGGGATAGTTCCCCATTCTTCACACAATTAGCAAGTGCCTCTCGGACTTGTATATTATGAATAGGGTAGGGGATCATAGTAGAGGTGGGGATTTTTAGAGGATATATAGTAGCGCTTCTTTCCAAATAAAATCAGTTTGAAATCAACTTAAAATCGTGAACTTTAAGAGTGTTAAGAAATCCTAAATAATAACCGATTGTAGTATTGTGTGTGTTTTACAGGTAAACAAATATTTGTTTGTATTCTACCATGGCTCAATCTCAGATAGATACACTAAATAAGTTAGTTGGCGAATGGTCCACAATATTGGATCAGCGGGAACTAAAGTCATTAGTTGTAGGTCAACTTTATATTATTAAGACGATATTTGTCAAAGATACTAGGTATGGTAAATGTTTACTCATTCATTTAATTGATCGGCTTACACTTGAGCTTTTCCAGTGTTGGCTGCCAAGGCGCATTTTTGAAATAATGCCACCTGAAATCATTGCTACGATTAATGCTACTGCGGGCCAATATGCATTAGTCTATTTAGGGGAAATACCGTGTTATGGCTCAACTACTAGATCTCATATAAGGTTCGATTTAGTTAGTCAGCAATCAATTCATTCATCTGTGGTAGAGTCATTGTAAATATTTTTTTACTTTTAATTACATATAGTATACACATTATTTCATTAGGAATTTCTATAAATTTATTGTAAGTATAACTTGACCCATTTTTGTTCCTTTAATATCGGTCACATATTGTTTCAGATTATTTCGATATGTGGATGATGTATTCCGAAGAGCACTGGCCTAAAGCTATCGACTTAGAATCATCGATAAGCAGACTTGGGAGGGAACTGGATGCACTAGCGATGGATGCTTTACACTCCATCAACTATGATGCCGACATATGGCCGTTCCCGGAAGCCGTAGCATTACAGGGTGAATGGTATGAGAAATACAGTAAAGGTAGCAGTCTTTGCTGTGAATATAATGCATGTGAGCTGGACTTGGATACATTCTGTGAGAAGATGGTTACCTTAAGTTTGAAGCGTTTCTTGAACGAGGTCTTACCATACATCACCCCGCAAATTAGGAGTAAACATGGTTTGGATAGAGAGCCACAGTCAGACGATGAAAATGATTAAGGATTACTTTTATAATATATCTATATGTGTAATTATAATATAAATAAAACAATATACATAGTTTTAATGTTTTTTTTATTTAAAAAAAAGGTTGTTACATGTTATTATGTATTCAGTAAATACTTCTACTACTTATTAGGCCACACCCATTAAAAGGTTAGGTTATTATGTATAAAGTAAATAACGCTACTACCTATTAGGCCACCCCCATTACACCCGTATGCGACGCAAACATGTATATGTTACGGGCAGTGTTGTAAATTGGGCGTAACATATATATTTTATAAATCGAATGCTAGACCATGGCTAATATTAAAATAATAATTTTTCTATGATGGAATAATAGTTGGCGGTGATCTATTAAATTCTAAAATTTGACTACTAATTAGGCATTAATGTTTTTTTGTTAAAAAGATTATATTTTTTAAAGTGATTGAAAGTATGTATAGTAATATATTACATTATTTCTAAAATGTATTTATTTTTTTATCAATTTCCACTCATTGATAAATAGCCCATATATTTATTATATATTTTATAAAAATTGTAAAATAAAAAAAAAAAAATAAAAAAAAATGGCCCTACAGCGGAGGAACGAACCCGCTGCATTTCATCGTGAGCACAATGCTAGCTTTTCGCTTAGCCTCGCACCCACGAAGGAGCCCACTTAATGTTTATCGAAAGCTGGTTATAAAGAACCCCGAACCATTGTCCGATTGTCCGATTATCACCATCCCTACGCCAGCCTTTAAGCGGTGTCCGAACCATTTGAATCGGTATTGCCCTACCTGTGGGTACATGGTTCTCGCTCGGCGGGTAGCTTGGAGGCCCGCATATTTAGTGTTGTTTTTCGATTTTAGTCAAAAAGTCGTGACGATTTTCAGTTTAATATAAAGTTCCGCGAAGAAGTTCAACAGTATGAAACTTTATAACTTTATACGATTATAAACGATCGGATTATTGCAACAGAAGTGGACAAAATAGCAAAAAAATTCAATGTAAATGGTAAGTACTTTTTTATTAACTCTTATTAACTGAATGATTAAAAAGAGGATAAAATTTCCTGGCCGTATTAGAATTTATAATAAAATTTCATTGCTTTTCTCAACCAAAGTTGAGTATCCATCGTCTGGAGCAGTTAGTTAAAATAAAATAACATTAAGGACATAACAAACAGTTTAAAATTTTCGTGATTGAAAACCACGTCTTTTTGTGTGAATTGCATCTAACAATAATGTACGTCTGTATAATTATATTATATAATTACATTTATTAATATAAAAGATGGAATTTAATTTAGAAAATATACCAGATGCACGGCTTATTGAGTTTTTTATAATTAATAAAATAACTAGAAATAATATTGCACCTAAATAGATATTTTGTCCACGACTACTTAATAATAAATCAATATTCTACCTCCTAACTAAAAGCATATGGTACTCATATATCACGGAGTGAATTATGATAATTCACGCTTTTGTAATTCTGGCAAATTCCGGTAAATAAAAAAAGCATATGGTACTCATATATCACGGAGTGAATTATGATAATTCACGCTTTTGTAATTCTGGCAAATTCCGGTAAATAACTAAAGATGGGTGATACTTTTTATAACGTATTTTCTAGATCGAAAAATCGAAAAAGTGAAAAATCGAAAAATCAAAAAATCAAAAAATCGAAAAATCCAAAAATTGAAAAAAAAATCGAAAAAATCGAAAAATCGAAAAAATCGAAAAATCGAAAAATAAAAAAAAATCGAAAAATCGAAAAAAATAGAAAAAAAATCGAAAAATCAAAAAAAATCGAAAAAAATCGAAAAAATCGAAAAAAATCGAAAAAAATCGAAAAAAATCGAAAAAATCGAAAAATCGAAAAAAATCGAAAAATCTAAAAAAAAAAAAAACGAAAAATCAAAAAAAAAAAAATCGAAAAAAAAAAAAAATGAAACATCAAAAAAAAAAATCGAAAAAAAAAAAAATCGAAAAAAAAAAAAATGAAAAATCGAAAAAAAAAATCGAAATAAAAATCGAAAAATCGAAAAAAACAACAGTTAGTTACCTATGTTTAATAAAAACTTTCTATTCTACACTTCACTTTTATTTAATAAAGAAACCATAATGGTCGTGGACAAAGTATAGTATTAGTCTCGCAATTTATAGCCATTATTCACTCGGGTGACTTGCGTGAATAATGGCTACCATAAATTGCTCGTTTAATAATATACTATTATTGCCAGCGCTCCAGTAGTTAATATTTTATATTATATAGAAGTATTTTTGACCCCATTTTTGAGCGCCTGACATTTTATATTTCTGAATTTTAAACATTCACCTATTATTTTCTATTATTGTATAACTGTTTGTATTATAAATTTGCTCTATTCTGTATACATCCAGTATAAAATAAATTATGTTGCACTCGGTTTTCTTATATCTTATATCTATATGTGCAATTAAAATATAAATAATACAATATACATAGTTTAAATGTTTTTTATTTAAAAAAGGTTACATCTTTTTTATTTTTGTTAAAAGTGAACACAGGCATAGGTTTGGATACAGTAAATTAGAGTATATGAATTACAATGGCATATATTCGGTGTGTACAGTGCCATCTAGTGCATTATAACTTATAAGAGCTTCATGAATAATAAGCGCATACGCTTTAGTGTTGGCGGGAAATTGCATTTTACGTGTTTCGAATTCAACCTTGACATCCACAGTTGAAGATTTGATTGGTTTTGGATACATACTGCAATCAATTACGAATAGGGGGTTCGCTCTAAAGCCATTCAGGCCTAACATCGGTTGGGGATTTTCCTTTTTGTAGTAACTTCGCTGAAAATCTTCATAAGCATAATAAGCGGGAGTATCCAACTTTTTCCCAACATCTAAATTCCAACGCTCTAATGGGTAAACTTCAGAATTTAGATATAATCTGATATTGCTTATATCAGCAGCCGTAAACGCCGTCACATCTTCTTTCCTGTTCTCAGTAAAAGAAGTATTTTGAAATCCAATAATTACATATCTAGGTCGTTCCATGGATGTAGTGGTTTTAATCGCCCATATGTCGTGAGAAGTTTGCCTTAGAGTAGGTAATTCATAAAGATCCCATTTATGATGCGGTATTTTAATGGATTGCAAATGTTTGTCATTAATTTTTTTATACATGAGAACATCTGCATCATTTTCGGGAGTAATATGTTTGACTATCCAATCCATTTTAGTGATAGTTATGTCCGCATCGACTTCTCCTATATAGCAATTTTCGAATGCTCGAGCAATTATTACAGTCATCTCATGCTTAACACCTATTATCCCTTTTTTGTAAGATTCAGCAAAACCAAATAGATGTTTTAATAAGATTCTACCTGTAAATGTATTACTCGTTGAATCAACCAAAACTTGATTCTCTTCGCTGAGGCCCCAACCAGATGTTTCTAATAATTTCGCATGTTTTTCACCATATGACACCATATTTTTTATTGCTGTCGTTATAATAGGTTTTCGACATTCAGCAATCTTTTGTCCACCCATTTCATATCTAATTTCTTCAAATAGGCCAGGAAGAGCATTGTTGGCCAAATAGCACTTTTTATTAGCCTCTTTTGGCTTAAATGTTCCAACTATATTGATGTAACTATCGCAAATTAAGAGATTCAGGTCCATATTATTGATCGTAAAGGTGATTGTATCAGAATGTTTGTAATTTGGCGATCCCGTAGGCGGGTGGATATATTCATCGCATCTCTTGATTGAGTTATCGACGATCGGCTTTTCAAATACGTCCAACATCTCATTTCTTACATAAACAGCCATTATTTAATATCTTATATGGAATCCAATAGATTGAAGAAATTTATAATCTTTATTAGACAACAGAAGTCTTCTTCGCTTTACAGTTACTCGGCGAATGTTCATGTTTTTCCCTTCGATTCTATTTATATGATTATTTAAATGGGCGCTAGTTGAATATCGTGGTTTGAAGCAGAATCCCATATTAGTTTATCTCTTTTAATTCGAGTGTGATATTGATAGTTTCCTCTCCAAAGTCAATCAACTCACCGTTATCGTCTACAACTCGGATAGTAATGTTGTCTAGGTATTGCCGACCGGCAGGTATGACTGGTAGATAAATAATGTTATGAGGTTCCTTCGTCAGTTTGTATCCTGGCTCAACGTCTATGTCAAATGAAAAAAGGGTGTGGGCTTCTTTCCCATTTATATAGGAACCAGAAATAATATTACAATCCAATTGAACAAGGTGGAGGTTCATAATATTGATCGGCCTTGTAGAGACATAAGCTTGAGGCCTTGGCGGGCACTTCGAATTACTGAATCCTAAGAGGCTAGCTATACTGTTGTCACAATCAAAGTTGATTATGAATTTAGATGAAATTTCACATTTTAGAGTGTTGTTGTTCGCCGACAATTTAAACATAGCATCAAGTTCTCCCTGATTTATAATAGTTTTGGTATCCGGATATAGATAGTCATATATAGCTTTTTGGACGAACTTATTAATTTCATCAATCTCATAAGCGCCGGGTGCCACACGTACATTAATATTTTTCGGTGCACTGCCTTCCTCGGCCCAACTCTTCTCTCGCTGCACCACATCTGCCCAAAACTTTTCTGGGTCTACCACCTCTAAACAGATGAAATTATTTTTTGAGGTGATATTTTTGATAGAATGGTAGGCATAAAATGCTATTAATCCAAGGCCATACTGTTTATTAACATCCAATTCGATGGGCGGAAAAAAATCATTGCTGAGAATGCTTGACGCTATGGACGACAAATTAAATGTTCTTGACATGGCTAAGAAGTATGTCACACTGACTTCGAAATCTATTTTCGATTACATAAATTATAAACTCGCTTTTTAGTGGAAATTTTCAGTTCTCGAATTTTACAAAAACAACAAATTACGTGTTTTGGTGTTGGATCATCGCTTACGTCAATTGACCCACGTTTCGAAAATACCGTCGGACCATCATTTACGTCGATAGATTCATTTTTAGAAAAATCCTTAGGTTGTTCTTCATCGTGGGTATTCATTCTTCAGAGAGAAGAAATTGCAAACACAAATGTCCACATAGGACAGTATCAAACTTCTGGTAGCGTTTATAATTATAGTGAACTTCAGATACCGACCAACGCCCTTTATACAGATAACTAATTAAATCTGAAGGTGGGGGTAAATCACCATAACTATCGAAATATATTAAGGACGCATCTCTTTTCTTGTAAGCGACCCAATGTGTTCCTGGCCCGCTACTACTATCCAAATTTACAATGGCTGATTCGTTTTTTAGTGGCCCGCAGTTTGGTAAATTATCTCTCATATACACACCTCGAAAGTAGGGAATCTTAAATCTTTTGGCAAAAGATTGTATGTCTAAATTACTGAGAGGTCTTCGAGGTAGTGAACTTACGAGTTTTTTGGCCGATATGGTTTCATGTAAAGGCCCAACCCCTTTCGATAGGGCTTTAAGTATAATCCTTTACCATTTTTTCCTAGAGAGATGGCTTCCATAGTTCTATTGTGTCGATTAGCTTCTGTTAATTGTTGACTATTTGTTTTAGCGATGTTCACTGCTTTGACGATTCCGGACGCCGCTCCTGCCAAGCTCCCCAATGCAGATAATCCAGCAAAAATAGGTATTAATGGTAAAAATCCGCCTGTTTTTGGTATCGGTATAATACGGGGAATAATAATTTTTTTCTTTCCCCCGGCTGCTTTAACATATTTTCGGGCAGCCATGAGAGATGATGCAGCCATCTTCCTGAGTGTTTTTCCCCCCATTTTCTGTCCGCCATATGTCTTTATTACCCCTTTAATCTTACTGACAATTCCTCTACCGAAAGCAATTCGTTTTTTGCTTTTTGTTCCGCGACGCCGCTTTCTAGACCGTAATTTATGACCCATACCAAAACTTCGCTTTGTTTTCATAATATTTGTGATAGTCCAGGCAGCTGCTTTTTCACCAACTGACGCGTCGCTAGCTTTAAACCGAGTCCAAGCTAATTCTTGAAGGTCCTTGTCAGCAATATGTCTAGCTTTCAAATCGTTTGCACTTTTAGAGTAAGCAATATCATGTAATTTACAGGCTTTATCTAATTCATTTATTCCTGGGTCGTTACGTGCTAAACGTTTTTGTAAGCGCGTACCTGGCCCACAATATTGGTACCCCGGTATGTGCAGTTCAAATGGTAATTTATTTATTAGGGAATTAACAAACCCTTTTCCACACTTTCTTTTTGAATAACGTTTAGTGATAGATCGCACTCGTTTCACGCTAGGCATTTAAATGAATGTTACGTGGGCGAGAGTTTATATAGCCAAAGACAGTCAAACGATGCGCATAGTCAAAGCACAAAATAGTATCTGTGTGGAGAATTTAGATGAAAAAGTTGGTGATGGGCTTAGTGAAAATAAGATTCCTAGACACGGCCCATTGTTGCCCGATACAATACGCGGCCTTCTAATAGGACCATCAAATTGCGGTAAAACAAATGTTATGTTATCACTACTCATTCAACCAAATGGGCTACGATTTGAAAATGTATATATTTATTCAAAATCATTATACCAGAAGAAGTATGAGTACTTGCATGAAGTTTTGACTCCGATAAAAGGGTTGGGTTATTTTACGTTCAACAATAATGAAGATATAATTCAACCAGTAGACGCCAAACCAAATTCCATATTTATATTTGATGATGTGATTTGTGAAAAACAAGATGTTATTAGATCATATTTTAGTATGGGGCGACACAGAAATATAGATTGCTTTTATTTGGCTCAAACGTATTCGAAGATTCCGAAACAATTGATTAGAGACAACGCAAATCTAATAATTATGTTTAAACAAGATGACCTAAACCTACGTCACATATATTCAGACCATGTAGCTCCAGACGTGTCTTTTAGAAAATTTCAAGAAATATGTGTGGAATGTTGGGGTGAAAAGCATGGATTTCTAGTGATCGATAAAGATAAAGATATAAGCGCCGGTAGATATAAGAAAGGATTCGATAGCTTCATATACCCATAAACAATGCAATACGCGTTATTTTTCAAGTAGCGTCCAAGGCGGCAGGTGGTTTCAGCGATTAAAATGTATAGCAATAAAAAACATTTTGACATCAAATCGGAGCTGGCCGCTGTCTCCGATTCGGTTAGACAGAAATTTAATGCCTTAAAAAGTGGGCGCGTTGAAACTCTGCAAGCTCTAGAAAAAATGTATGAACCGCTGACGAAACCGTTGAAAACAATTTCAAAAGCCGCAACCTCTAACCCCTTTAACGCTAAAGAAGAAAACCCCGCTAACACTAAAGAAGAAAGATCTGGCATGAAAAGGGAACTCGCGTCAATATCACCGGACTCGACAAAATATGGAGAAAGTTTTGAAAGTGCAATATCCGACCGCGGTGATGGTGATGATGATGATGATGATAAAAAATATATTAATAAGCATTTAGAAGAAATATCACGAGGTAATAAACGCTATGATACTCGGTACGGCGTATATATGGACAAAGACATGAAAACAATGGTTGGGAATTTAGAAGTAAAATTTTCTGATGGCAAAATCTCGTTTTGGGATGGGGATAGAAGAGTTGCTGACTACCACGGTAATCCGGAATTGTATGAGCTACTATTTTATCGAAGCCCTAAGAAAGTAAGTAATGCGACTAAGGATACATATAAGGAAATATTACAACTTACCGGAGCGGCCTTTAAGGAGTATGACGAGTCCAAAGGGCTAAGTAACAAAAATGTAAATAAATTGAGAAAAATTATTAGACCATTGTTCTCTCCGGTAAAGATAAAGGGTGGAGGGTTTTCAAAAATACCTAAATACAAAAAAATAATGACCTCTAAACCCACATACGTTTATTGGAACAAGCCGAGAGAATTGGTGGCTAGATTGCGTTTATTATGGAGTTCAAAGCAAGCCGGCCATACTGGGCACGATAATGAAATTTTATCTATAATTGAAGAATTAAGAGAAGAGCGAATAATATATTAAATACATGTGCTGTAGAGGTCAGTCGTAAACGGAATGTCTTCAAGGAACATTGTAGATAAATTCGGAAGAAAAAAGAAAAATCAACGCGTAATTATTCGAGAAAAAAGGGGTCTTGGATTCAAATTAACAGGTGACGGTAATTATGATATGCAAACCAAACGGTTGGTGAACCTCGGAGAGCCAGAACAATCGACCGACGCTGTAACAGTTGGATATATTGACGATGTTACTAGGCAAGCAAAAGATCTCGTTTTAAAAGCTTTAACGGAATCCATTAAAAACGTATTACGCGAAGCTACGATTTATTTCGAAAATCAGCAGAGTGAACTTAAGAAATTAGTATTTGAACATCGAACTGTGTCAAGCAATAGTATTGGCGATGTTAATGTTAAATACCAATCGATGTTACAAATAGTGAAGCACAATAGAGAATTTTTTGAGGACATACTTACCACTACAAAAAGTAATATTTTAAAAATTATTACTAAAGTTGATATTTTGGAAAGTGAAATAAAAGGCATAAAAAATTTTACTATAATATTAGAGAACCGTTTAACTGATCTTACCGATAAATTCATTTAAGTGTAATACGGAAATTCTTCGAGACCTTGAAAGCGTCAAAGGAAGTATTGGACAAAATACGGCGGTTTTTTTGAAAATTATAGTAGGACTGGAAGAAAGTATCAAAAAGTTTGAATAAAAAATTGTATTTTAATTGGGAAGAATGTCTAAGCACCAAATAATTGAAGAAATCCACCGATCCGCCCGTCGAAAATTTCCCAGAAGAAGGACTATTGTAAAAGGATATGCCGACTTGTGGCAGAGTGATTTGGCTGATATGCAAAGTTATAAGGATGAAAACGATGGTTACAGATATATTCTAATTGTCATCGACTGTTATACGAAATATGTGTGGGCGAGTCCATTAAAAAATAAAACAGGCTTACATGTTAGAAATGCCTTTTTAGATATACTCCAAAATTGCGCACACCATCCTAAAAATCTACAAACGGATCAAGGGACAGAATATTATAACAAGGAATTTGGGAAAGTAATGAAAACATATGATATAAATCACTATTCGACTTATAGTACAATGAAAGCGTCAATGGCAGAACGTGTGATTCGTACGATAAAATCCCTATTATATAAAAAAATGGCTATGAGAGGGAAATACAATTGGATAGATATTATAAACGGTGTCATTAATAAGTATAATAACACCACGCATTCAATCATAGGTATGAAGCCAATAGATGTCCTGCCGACAACTAAACTCAACCAATATAGGCAAAACAAAAATGAAGTAAGGCGTAAAAAACCGAAATATCGTGTCGGCGATGTCGTAAGAATAAGTAAATATAAAAGCATATTTGAAAAAGGGTATACTGCTAACTATACAACTGAATTATTCAAAATAAGAAAAATAAATAGCACATACCCCGTAACATACATTCTAGAAGATATGAATGGTCAATCGATTAAAGGCTCATTTTATGAGTTGGAATTATTAAAAACAAAGTGGAAAGATGTTTATTTAGTGGAAAAGGTCATTCGGACGAAAGGGGACAAAGCCTTGGTGAAGTGGTTGGGATTCCCACAGCAAGAAAACTCTTGGATTAATATAAATGATATTGTTTAGTATGGATATTAAATGAAATAAAGATTAAAAAAAAAACAAGTTTTATTTTCCTATTAACTACTACATATACAATAATAAAATAACTTACACTTAAATATATACAGAAAGCTTAAATAATAAACAATTATACGAATTAAATCTATATATAAAGGGTCATTGGATGCATAACAAAGCCACCGTATTGCAACCCCTGACTCCTTTATTTCAAGCGCTGATGCATACAGGGCAAACATTTGTGTCGCAGAAGTGGGAAATATATCGGGCGCATACATCACATGTTTGCGGATCCTCCAAATCCCCCCCTTCTACAACAAAGTGCTGATGCTCGTGTATGTACCTGGCATTTGGATTTCTTTCGACCTCCATCTGCTCGTAATAAAGAAAGCAGGGGTTGCACAGACGTTTGCTCCGTTTCATGCCGGGAATAACCAACTTCACAATAACGGAGCTGGATGTAACGCAGAAGTGGTTACCGCCTCTGGCCTGAAATACAGCCAGCTCCCTTCTTATTGAAGTCTGTGATCCAGGGCAATCAGCCTCAATGCCCTCATCATCGTCGTCGCTGGCGGGTTCATCGGCGGGTGGGGCTGGACCAACGGCGTCTTCACCCTCTTCGACGGGTGGTGCCGGACCAACAGCACCCAAATCCTCGTCGGCAAGTTGCGCTAGACCAGCCACGCCTTCTCCATCACCATCGGCAGCTGCAGCAGCGGCATCAGCAGCCTGTAAAGAAGTATATTGATTAGATATTTTATAAGCATAATGATTAGATATTTTATAAACATAAGGTAATAGTTAAAAACTTACATCACGTTCTATGGCGTCCCAAAATTCGTCAATGCCTGGCTTGTTGGCATCAAAACGCGCCAACAAGGAGAGCTGACGCTCGATCTCCTCAACCGCATCAACATCAACAACAACAATTTGTCTATCCATCTTAGCTATTTATTATTGTTTCGGCTTTCTATTATTATTAATGGTCAGCTACAGCGAAGTGACTGATGCTGGTAAGTGGTCGGGACCTCATTATATATGGTTATGTATTCCCACCTCCACTCTCCCAACCCTCGAATTTACCACCTCCCCTGCATAACATCACGCTCAGTAGGGTGCATCTAGTTCCGGAAAGTTGGAAGTCAGAAAAAATTTTACTCTAGCATTAATCGGTGCTCTGCAGATAATACAACTAACTACAGATCGACTGCAACTAACACAAGATACAGCATGTCCGCATGGTATAAAAACCATTTGTACCTCCTTATCGACACAAATCTTGCAAGTCAGGCGTTTACTAATAGAACGACCATCACTTAATGTATGCATAGTAGCACGAGGTCTTTAAACAGAATGTGGACAACTATATATCTGAGGCTGGATGGACTCTTTTATTAAAAGGTTTGTGGATAGATGTTGAGTGGAGGCCAATTACAATCAGCGCAAAAATTATACTTTTTCGCCCACTGGCGGTCTAGTTATTTAGAGTTTTTTGTTTGTTGATTCTGATTAGGGAGTTCGTTTCCACACCATCTTATATATTACAACTAGTCTATCAACATAAACTATTTATAATATAAGGAGATAGAACTCACGGCGCGTTGCTATTTTTAACGTGGTAGCTCCCCTGTAGGCCTATGACCACGAATACACAAACAAAACAAAAATCCTCTACGTACCCTGCCACGAACATATGTTATCTACTAACTTTTGATAGTCCGCCCTCCGAGCGCGCCCCTGTTCAGTAATTTCACCAAAGCGCGTCTTTACAATTTCAGCGGCCCTCTTCTTTGATTGATACTCAGAATGGGACTCTTTGATCCTACCAATCTCGATGCCCACATCCTTCTGCCTTCGATGTACAACACCCTGATGGTGGAGGATCTCATCCATCTGCCTGTTTAAATCACCTAATCGCAGTTTGATGTGGGCATCTTCGTCTGCCAATTCTTCAGACTCATACTGAAGTGGCGCTAAGGCTACCTCAATATCCTTTTCCATATCGTCCACCACCATCTTCAGTTGCTTGTATGTGGATTCGGTGATTTCAATCTGATCTCTATCGGTCTTTAACCGCATCTGCATATTAATTATGGCGATGTTGACGGAGCTAAGATCCTTCGCCATATCGCCGTCATCAATCAGCATCGGAATTGGTGTAGCCCTACTTGTGGGAGTCACACTTGTTGAGACTACTGCCTTTAACTTCTTCGCCGGCGTTGTCTTCGGCTTCTTCGAAGCCCTCGGCTTCTTACTTTTCGGCGCAACCACTCTTGGTCTCGTGGGTTTCGACCTACAGGGCCCATCGTTGGTTTTGCCGACACGTTTTGCATTTTTCGTCATGACCGGTACTGGCAATGTAGGGACAAGCACATTGCTAAGAACATGAATCTTCTTCGGTGCCTGAAACTCATCCTCACTGTTGTATACCGGTAACGGGGCCAGTACCGGGGCCGGTGATGGAGTCGGTAACGGGGCCGGTAACGGGGCCGGTAACGGGGCCGGTAACAGAGCCGGTAACGGGGCCGGTAACGGGGCCGGTAACGGGATGTCGCCCACTGACTGCGACAACTCCATCGGGGATACCGGTGAAGGAACCGTGTTAAACAGTAGCATCTCGTCAAAATCAAAATCCACCACATCGAAGTTATAAGTGTCGGCTTCCCCCATTATCGACAGGATGCTGTTGGTAGCTGACGTGGTTTCTTCATTTGAAGGCATCTTAAGTGAGAGTTGGTTCGGTTTACTAGAAAAATAGCACAGAAAGTTAGGTAGTTTATTCAGCGAGCTAAAATAAACTGAATTTCTTACCACTGGTCCCCGTATATATAGCGATAGGTGAAAGAGTGGGAAGTGGAGGGGAGATAGTGGGAGTATCTCACGGCCTCATGTTTTAAAAAACGAGCATCGCGAATCTAGGGCAATACTTTACGGGGCATTTAGTCGAGTACATTTTTATTGACTACCAAATGCAAATGATTTGTTAGGAGTTTTTTTGTTGGTTCTAAAATGGATAATTTTTTTTTTTGGTCCTGAAAAAGGCCATTTTTGGACAAAGGCCGCCGACCTATTGCGAGTCAGAATTGTCGTCTGAGTCTGACACCGATTCGTCGGACATTGAGTCATCCGACTCAGTGTTCGGCTCGGTGTCATACGACCATTCGTTCAGAATTAGGAAGCGGGAGTCGCATGGGCTGGACGGTGACGATGGCCGGCGAGGTTTTAGACCCGTAGTTGAGTCACATCGGCCATCGGAATCTACTCCTACTCCCCCTGTTATAATTTCGGTTGTAGAGTCGCATTCTGCTACTTCAATAACGTCGGCCATGACTGTCGTCGGTAGTTATTTAGGGCAGACTGAATTTTAGAGCCCGGGCGCTGGGTATGTATGGTACACAAGGAGAGTGGGAGAGAGTGAGGAGAGCATAGACGAGGCTTTTTCATCGAAAAAAAAAAAGTAGAAAGGGGAAAAAAAATATATATATATATATATATATATATATATAATATATTACAAACTTTCAATTTACATTTATTCTAATAATAGTTTTAACAGTTAATCTAATATATTTTCTTCGATGTTGCTTTGTTGCAGCTATTTTGCTCTGGTTGGAACTTCCCCCAGGTTTTATTCAGCGTCGCATGGTCAATAATGACTTGTTCTCTGGCGATTATGGTTGCTATGTTGATAGACATTTTTACGGCTTTTATAGTTGGGCTGGATGAAGCAGAATGATTATCTGACCATGAGCACCTACTATTTATTGTGTTAGGAATGAGTATGGAGTGGAGGGGGAGATAGTTGGAAATTTTATAAAAATAAACTTTTTTTTTTGTTACATATATATTACAAACTTTCAATTTACATTTCTTCTAATAATAGCCTTAACAGTAAATCTAATCTATTTTCATCGCTACTATTATTTACAATATTGGCTACGTTATACCGTAATTCGGCTATAGTTTTTCGAGGCCCATTACGATATTCCTGAATGTCTCTGTGACCCCACGGTAGAGTTTTTACGGTATTTGGTATTATAAACCTTTTCTCATCGTTGTAAGATAATGCAACTTTGTTTTTCATTTCAGTATATATATCGTGTAACTTACTCCTGAATGTATTCATTTTTCTAAATATCTTACCCCCACCTTCTACAATTTTTTGGTAGTCCGTCATGTTTAAGCTGTTTTGTATTACGCATTTTTTTACGCCCTTAGCGGTTTTGGTTTCTTTCTCATCCGATCTAATATAATAGGCCTTGGCGCCTGTCCCTAAAAATATACTGATAGCCTGATTTGGATACTCATCTTTAAAATTTCCCAATATTGGTTTAGTTACTGGTAAGTTAAATTTATTATCAGATTTATAATTAGATGTGTCGAAATGTTCAATATTTCTTCCCATAAATTCATAAAAATTTATTGAAATAACTTTAAGCACAAAACTATCGGTATCTGTATAAAGTAAGGAAATTTTATCACCTAATTGTTGTTTTAATGTGCCGTAATAAAAATCATACATCCTTACTTTTGACAATTCCAACACTGTGAAACCTACGTACAGCGGTTTGTTATAACATATTTTAGTTCTACCCATATGTATAGCCACAAAGTGTTGTGAAAATATGGAACAAGACTTAAAATTTGGTCTAGCAATTAAGTTGTTTGCCCCCGGGGAATTTCTCTTACTAGCCCAGTGAGTTTTAAGGTAAATGTCGCATCTGTCATCCACATTTTCCATAGTTTTCCCGTACACGCTATTAACCATACGCTTAAAATGATTTTTCTCTGATGTGTCCTTAGCGCTGTTTCTCATATTTGTATTGAGATCTATATATTTTTTCAGCCAGCGAGATTGCTTAAATTTGAGAGCTCGATGAATTTTAGTTACAATTAGCCCATTATTTATGGCTTGCTTAAAGTTTCTATAGTGTAATATGTATTTGTCTTTATGATTCAAATTGGGAACCAGTTTGGGTATTTCTGTTTTTGAATGGGGTGGAATTATATTCTCCACTAAAAATGGTAAATCGGCATGTTTATCATGGAGGTGATGTGGATATGTTACATCAACTTCTAATACATAACCATATTCCCCGAGATCATCAACTGACATAACGTCGAGCTGATTAATTTCCTCAGTCGATAACCAAGCAAATTCTCCTGTCGGTAGGGGCTGACTCATGCTATACCCATAGAGATTTGTCGCATCAATATAATGTATAGAAGACTTCGGCTCGAAAGGATTATATTCGGATAAAAATGGATTATTGGCAATATGTTTTCTTTCCACACATTGGCTGATACCGCCACGTATACTATTTTTGAAGAAATTAATCATATCTATATCCGTTAGCAATTCCAACTCTACCCTGGTGTAGCGCAACATCGCATCCCATGACAAACCTGGAGATGTATAATATTGCGCTGGATCTAGTTTATATGCCCTAAGTGATACATCCCTAAAATTTTCAAATATATCGCATAACATTAAAACATCTGATTTTAAATATAAATCAGAATAGGATCCCAAAGTTTGACATTTAAATACATTCCAAACTTTCTGAGCCCTCGCATAATCCTCATCGGATATATGGCGATCATTTAGCTTGTCATAAAAATCCTCTTTTGAAGGTAAATTGGGGTGATCTAATTTCATTAAATTATCCATGAAATTATATGGAAACACCCCTTTCTGCCTCATCAAATCGAATTTTTCTTTTTCTGCAAAACATTTCCTTGTTTCTACGAAAAATTCTGATGGTAAATTTTCTGATAACCCAACCAAGGAATCAGCTAAAAATCTGTAACTATCTAAAAATCTAAGTTTTATGTAATTTTTTCTCATCATACCGTCTCTATCTACATAGCTATGGGTGTACAACGGTTTAGTAAATGAAATATATTTTTCTTTATTTTGAGCAATAACTTCGGCTCTCTCGCCTTCACCATACAATTCTTTAATAAATAAATGACTATCGTACCCACTCAAATTATGAAAAAATATTGGAACAAATTGCGGGATTTTATAATTTAAATTACAATTACTGTGTGCGGCGCCAGGGGTTTTCTTACCGGTAATATGGCAATGATCTCTTACTTTAACATCACCATCCTGAAAGGCCTCATCACAAATAGAGCATATACTCGATGTATTAAAATCATCTATTTCATCATTAGACAATTGGTGCATAGGAACAACATCTTTTAAATACGTATTATAAATAGTTAGAACATCGTCTTCTAGCCGTTTCACGAAATCGCTACCGGCATTGTCACCAGTAAAAGTTACAAATTTCGTCAATGAATTATCAAATGAACATTTAATTAAATATGCAAAAGAATATGGCTCATGTCGGTATGTAGGGATAGTAAATTTTTTTTCCGGATCTGGTTCGCAAATATCTATAGGTTTTAAGATCGATTCAAAATCAGCATAAATTACAAATGGAACCCTTAGCTGCTTATCATAATTTTGAAACTTGAGTATATTTTCAGGTACATAATAACCGCGTTTGTCTTTTTTTAGCTCTACTGATGGCGTGCAGGTATATATATGATTACAGTCGCTCAATTGGTGCCGCAATAGGATGCTTTCAGATCGAAAATAAAGTAAACATCCATCACAAAAAAATTTTTTATGGCCATTTCTAGTTATTTGACTCGACACTAATCTAGAAAGACTTTTAATCCAACAGTAGTGACTATTACCCGAATCAGCCGTTATTAGTAGTAAATTTATATGATGACCTAACCTTCTGCGGGAATATCGTAATGGGCCTACTATTTCAAATTTCGCCTTACCGTTTTCATAACTACGTTCCAAACCATAAACATTAACACTTATATCATTTAGGTCTTCAAATTTTGAAATGTCTTTAAGCTTCATGGGAAATTCAATACCCTCAACATTCAGCACGGTCTCGAAGTGTGGATACGACGACGTTTCGCTAACATGCTCTCTCGCTGGATATAGTGCCGATGTGATGGCCCAAGCAAAGCAGTACGCATCATTATTTTGCACATTAACTACGCCCTTCTTGGTTTCAATAAACTTGGGTAGCTTTATGTGCGAGCAGCCGCCTAATGGAGAGTACTTATTTATATTTACTTCTAAAAATAGTACTTCCAGTAACGACCAGCCTGAAACAACGAATAATTTATTAGTTAACGCCCTATTATACACTATAAAAACTACAATACCTGAATCCTTATGTTGAAAGTCTACAGTTTGAGATACCGCCGCATCTTTAAAGTCCGCATATGTCGCATCCAAATCCGCCGACAAATCTAGTATTCGATTTATGCTATTAAAAGATTTGATTTCAGAAATATCTTGACTCTGCAATACATATGTAGCGAAGACCTCTACATTAACTTTAATGGCATTATGGACCCTCAGAACAACTTTTAACAATTCCAATACTCTACATTTTACCGCATCAAAAAATGTTACATAATCTATATGTTTTTTATCACTTTTGACTCTGTAACTTGCAATTCTGCACTTAAACGCACTCTGAATTAAATATATACCATCGGCATGAATTGAGCAGGCTTTTTCTTTATGGTCAAGGCTCTTCATATGCGATGACATCTGATTGGTAGGGATGTCTACATTACATGATTCACATCTCCCATTACGCGCTTTTTTTACTGGTAAAACATCAGGGCTGGAATTGGTAGATCTTTTCGTACCACGCGATGATTCACCGGTGCGATTAGATATTAGCTTACAACTTTTATTTTGATGTCGATGTAAATTATCTATCCTTGTAAATGTTAAACCACAATTACACTTATACATGTCTATTATTTTTATGATAATTTCGATATTATATAATGGAACTTACAACGCGCTTAAAGCTCACGAGTTTTGTACTGATTTCATTTGAATATGGGTGCTACTATATATCCTCTCTAAAATCTCCACCTCTCTTATGCTCCCCTCCCCTATTCATAATATACAAGTCTGAGAGGCGCTCGCAAATTGTGTTAAGAATGGGGTACTATCCCTTCCACCGATGTTTACGTCGTGCGTGTCTGCTGGAGACTTGCGCTTCACTCTAGCTATGACGGTTGAGAGTCAAGGATGTGTTTCGGTATGCTCCGACGTATTTCCCTTATGCTACAATAGTAATCACTCATATGTACTTGAACTGAACCCATTACACTACATGATATACATAGCAATTACTATCTAAGAGGTACTTACTATGCTCGTTACACGCTACTCGATATACATAGTAAATACTTATATCTATATGCGTATGAAGTAACTACACTTATTACGCTATGCAATTACACTATGCAATTACACTATGCAATTACGCTATGCAATTACACTATGCAATTACACTATGCAATTACACTATGCAATCACACTATGCAATTACGCTCATTGGGAGGTACTTGCTAATTGCGCGAAGGGTGGGGGTGGGTACTTATGATAATTACTAATTACCTCTCATTACCTCCCGTCCAGAACTGGCCAATCACAACTACTCACTTCTTAGTCATTTTTACCCTTAAAACTAATAAATATCGTTTAAAAAACACACTAGAAACTGAAAAACTTTAATAAGGCGTTCTGGGAATATAATAACACAGAAATTTTAAAATCAAAATTGACAATTTCCAACTGCTTGTTGACAGTTGTGAGAAAATTTTGGCGCTGCTATTTAAAATAGACGAATCACATCGAAGACCATGGAGAAAGAGAAAGTAATAGATAAAACGGTTCATACTGGATTCAAACAAATCCAGACCGTTAGGCATCTATTAATCATTTGTTTATCTGAGGAAAACACAGCCTATATGTAGCACATAGATGTTTATCTGGTAAGAAAGTAAGTATATTTATTAATTAAATCATTTAAAAATCTAAAAGTTAAAAAGCAAGTCGTTTGTTTTAAACTAATATAACCTATCAATTATATTTTAAAATTTATGTTTTCGATTTACATTCAAAGAATACCTTCCGTTTAGAACTTTTGTCAAATGATTTACCTACCTATTTAAGAAAATGGCTTTACTAAAAGCTAACTTATATGCTGCAAATTCGAGATGATGTCAATACAATTATTATTGTAACTAAGAGGTGAGAAAACTTTCAAAGGAGAAGAAAAAAATTCAAGTTTCTATTTGTATGGCATGAGACATTAGCAGAAGAGGCTATTTAGAAGATACAAATATTTTTAAAGAAGCTGTAAGTTTTACTTTTATTAAAATAGAATCGTTTTGTAACGTTTAAGAATTAATGCATTGAAAGTGGTTTCATAAGTTATTTCCCTTTAATGTTCACAAATATATATTTTTATTGCAATTTTTGATTCAGCAGTTACCAAAACCAGGGACACGGACATGACGAACTTATAAAAAGATGTTTTGTTTCCATAATTTCTAATATTCTCACAAAATAATTCGCATAATATGATGGTATGAAAGTAAAATGGTAATTTAAGAAATAATGAGCAGTTTTTTGTTTATATGTAAGTATAGAGTTAAAGTACATTAGTGAATGCATATTTTCATTAGTTAATAACATTTTATATAAAAGTTTTACATTTTTAACTATCAGTTTTGCCTGATCAGGCGTGTATTAAACGATTGATTTAAGACTAAGTATTTGTATAAAATGTAATGTCTTTTTTTTAGCTGCTGCTGAGAGTGACAATGGTGCTGCTTAAAAAGTAAGCGAAATAGCCTTAAGAAAATGACAGAGAAGGTCAATAGAAAGGAGTGCGTATAAAACTAATATATGCTTGATATTATTTATGACAATAAAAATAAGTCCATAGTTTGCAATTATTTTATTTCATATTAATATAGGTGGTGATGTCCGTCAGATGTCCATAAATTGTCCAAAAGAAATACAAAAAGAGTCCATATATGGACCTTTCATGGAGTCCAAATGGATGTCCATGAGTGGGACATTTGTATAGTCCAGTGGATGTCCATTGGATGTCCTTTGGTAAAATGCTGGACGTCCTTTGGACAGCCGATATGTCCATGAATGGACTTCCGATGGACATCCAATGGATTGAGTTGTGCTGTCTGGGTTATTCCTTTTGGTTTCTTGCTCATGACTTTTTTATTATGTTTGTGTTTTTTGGATTAAATAAATAACTTTCATCTGCTTAGTATTTTTAATAATTCCATCCAACCTTGGGACACCCAATATAGACGTCACTTTGACGTTAGGTAGATTCGTGATAATGACGTCAATTTGCCTAGCCTAGGACACCCGATATACGTTACTTTAAAGTGATATCGATTCGTCAAAATGACGATATGGAATGACGTCATTTTGCTGTGATATTCTCACGTTACCATAACGTTATTTTCACGTCATCAAATGACGTAACGCACACCAAAAAATCACGTCTTAATGACGGCATGATGTGGCATGGGTTGTTTGTATTTTCAAGTGGTAAATGGTAAATATAAATTGAACATTAGACTAGTTGTATTTTTCACTTGATAAAAGCTAAAATATACTGATTGCGCATCTGACAAGTAAAAAAAAAACACTATCGAACCTATAGCGGATTTTTACTCGTACTATTGGCCGTTTGCACCGACGTATTTAAGGATTACTTAAAGCTAAGTAGAATTTAAGTGACATACTTTCATTGCACCGTCAGTTAAGGAGCCCTTTTGAAACCCTTAAACTATTCTTATAAAACCGTAAAATTTCGAGACTTAAACATTCCTTGCCTACTTTCACAGTGACATTTTTTATAATTATAACAAAAATATTATATGGATCCCGAAAATAATTTTATATTTAATAATGAACTGGAAATAATTGAAATTGCTGATTTTGGGTTTCCAAGGCGGTGGTATAATAGAACTAATTATTTAGACGAAATGGATAATTTGACCTTCTTAAAAAGGTAAAATGATATCCGGCATGTGACCCCTCTGCTTCTTTAGCATGCTAACATTCTTTTTCCAAAACTTTCCAAAATTATTCAATTGCTAAATCTCTCCTAAAATATTTAATGTTTTATCCGATGTGTGGCAAGTGACATCGTCTTGCGGGAATCACATGTTTTGGAGATCCATTCCTTCCATATCACAAATAATCTCTAATCATTGTCCTGTATCGCGCTCCTTTCTATAGCATCACCAGCTTCATTCTGAAAAAAATAAAGACCAATAACGCCACCAGACCAAAAACCACACCACACAGTCACATTTACTGGATACAGTCGTTTTTCCAATATTTCTCTTGGATTTTCTTCACCCCATATTCTGCTATTTCGCTGTTGAAATCTCTTCATAAAGCTCTCAATAACTTTAACAAATGGTGCTAAATTTCTTCCGAAATGCGTACGACATCTTCTTGCAGTATTAGCAAAACATTTCCCATTTTTAACCGACTTCAAAAAAGGAGGTTATCAATTCGTCGCGATATTTTTTATTTTTATTATTTTTTTTTAATGTATGTTCAGCGATTATTCTTTAACACGGTGTCCCATTTCAATAATTCTTTTTTTGTTAGAAAGGGGCTACTTCAGGGGTGGTCCCATATAAATTTGGCCAAAATCTAATAATTGGGTCCATGAGAAAATCTTCAAACTCTTCATTGTTTATGTATGTTTAGCGATAATGCTTTACCACCTTGTCCGATTTATATGATTCTTTTTTTGTTAGTGGTGTGGTCTCATATAAATTTGGTTAAGATGTGGTTATGGCATCTGCACGTTTTTGAAGTCGGTTTTTTAAATTTTTAATTCCTAATACTTGTGGTAATAAGTTTTCACAATAAAAACAGGGTTTGTTCCATAGCGGCCAAAAAACAAGTATCCGCAAAGTTTTTACTTGACATATGTTACCATAGAAATACTGCCAATGAAGATTACCAAAAATGGCGGTCAATTTAAATCGGAATGTCAAATTTGGACATCCTTTATAAAGAAATTGTAATGTAAGTTATAGTTGCTTATTATGCTAAAAAGAAAAGTTTTCTCTGAGGGTGTAAAATTCGGAGAACGTTTTTATGTATCAGATTAATCCATTTTGTTTATTGTGATTTGTGTTGTTAAATACACGTTGGGTTAAATGTTTTACTATTTAAATCCACTACCACTACCGGTAAACGAAAATGTTACTTAAGGACGGTTAACACTTTATAGTTTTACAGTTTTAGTTTTCTTCACAATGAAAGACGTCATTTACCGGGATTTTTTTCTTAGTATGGGTTATTTATTATCAATACATTTATGTTATGTTGAGAATGGGGTGTTAATACACTGCGACCTAAAAGATCTATTGTGCCCCCTTCTGTCGCCACTGTACTAAGGAAATGTCTCAATGCCTATAGCGACCCTTCCAATCCTATTTTCTCAAGGAAGTGTAGGATTTGAAGTGGCTTCAAGGTAGGTTAATCTCCCTCTTCTATTTGATATCCTCCTAGATATAGTACCCTTGAATTCTGGAGTGCTACACATTCAGTTAGGATGTGAATGGAGGTTTCGTCCTCCTCCTCACAGAATCTGCACTCTCTATCCTCTACTACTCTCAGTTTACTTAGATGTCCTTTTAGTCGGCAATGCCCGGTAAGGATCCCTGTTACAATACGTAGCCTGTTTTTGCTCAGGCAGATGCAAGCTTTCGATCTTTTCTGGTTATATTCACCCAGAAGTATCTTAGCCTGTCTCAGCCCCAAGAGATTGTTCCAATTATCGGTTCTTCTACTACCCAATTCTTTTTTAATCTCTCCTAATATTATGTTACTGCTGATACCGCAGAACGGCTCAGGTCCTACAAAGGGTGTTTGAGCCCCTTTCCTTGCAAGACTATCTGCAATCTCGTTACCCTGTACCCCGTTATGTCCCGGGACCCAAGTGAGAGTAACTCTATTTTTCTTGCCTAGCTCATTCAATTGTTCTAGGCATCTCCAGACCATTTTTGAGCTGATTACGTAAGAACTCAGCGCTTTGATGGCTGCTTGACTATCGGACATGATGATAATCTCTTGTCTATGATAGTTTCTCTCGATGTTAAACTGGATACACTTCTCGATGGCATGAATTTCCGCCTGGAAGATACTTGGGTATTTTCCCAAGCTTTCGAAATGCTTGGTTCTCGGCCCATACACTCCTATTCCAGTTCCTTCTATGGTTTTGGAACCGTCCGTATACCACTGAATAGCACGTCTTTCGGTTGCAAGCGCGATGGTTTCTTGGCTCCATTCTTTCTTGCAGCCCAGCTCTGTGGTTTATCAATATATCTAAATTTCGATACAATTTACTGGTTTTCGATTAAGAACAAGACCACTTACCGATGAGAAGAATAACTAAATTTCCCTTGGTAAGGCCGCCTAAAATGTAAATGGTGCAAATTACATAATTTTAGGGATTCCTTAAATATTTAAAGAACCTTAAGTAAGGAATCTTAAATAAAAAGTCGGTGCAAATGGCCGTATGTCCTTTGAATTTTAAGTAGAAAAATAATTACTGCGACTCTTAAACTATAATAACATGATATAAAATAAAGCGTGATCCATCTCTGCTTACAAATAGTTATAGTAATAAATCTAACTATTGCACTTAACTTAAAAGCAGTATTGCAACGTAGTAAATTATAATCACTTATTGTAAGGCAATGCTTACCTATCGTCCACCTTTATTTCAGAAGATATTACCTAGATACTGCAATCTTCTGTAATCTATATTGCTGTTTAATAAAAATTGAGCTCCGCACAATTACGGCTAAACATATAGTGTGAATAATCGTGTATAATTTTCAAGTGATTAATTTTCATTTAGGAAATGTGTAATTATAATTTAATGTTATTTGAAACGGTAATTAGTAATCTAGAAATTGCGCGGAAGATTAAGGAATATTATATGGACTAAGAGATATTTAATTAGAATTTAAATGAATTACTAAAGATATATTGTATAGTGTTTGAAACAAATAACTGCAATGACAAAATAAATACTTTGTACATTAACATGCAATATTTTATAAATTAAGTAGCTGAGTAACCAGAATAACCATATTCATAAAGGGTGTCCCAACGAAAAGTACCCACGCTAAATATATTTAGGTTTCTAATAACAATTAGTTGGTGTGCTATCCAGTGTCGTATATTTCGTGATTTTTAAAATCCAAAATTATTAAAACCGTTATTTCCACAAACCCATTATACATTTTAAATGTAGACGATTGTAAATATAATTCAAAGATCTTTTAAAAGAGGTATCAGTCGACCCCCTTAAAACTTTTTAAGGGGGTGATTGTGTAGGTTAGAGGGCTGTCATTACGTATACAAGTATTATGGTAAAATGTGTCGCCCTTGAAAGTAAGATCGGCGAATTTCACCACTATTTTAGAAAGTTATTACCTCCGCAGTTACTTAGAATATGTACTTTTCGTTGGGACACTCTGTATGTTATTCAAGTGTCTTTAAAAATCTGCTACCTATAGCCAATGTGGCTTGAGCATTCTTGTGAGAAAAAATCTCGAACAAAACTAACGCAGAAAAATAACTTTTAAAAATCATCAAAGCAAGTACCTACATCGCTACAAGGCATTAATTTTCTCCATCACCTATTGGATCTGAAAATAAGTTTTGCTTCTTCTTCGTCTTCACTTTCTTCTTTTATTTTTCGCTTCAAGGCTGAAAAGGTAATTGTCAGCTGTTTGTAATGCAACGAAATCATCATACAAATACAATCAGTAGGTATAGAGTTGTAAACATGTTTCAGAACCAGGAATAGATTCAATAATTTTTAACTAAATCAGCACAGCATCGGCATCATGAAGTTAAATGCTGTAAGCGGTTAATAACATTTTTGTACTATTCCAATGTTTTTGGGTGTCTTGAGTAATATTTTTAGAAGATGGATCTAATAAACCTAAAAAATACTAAATAGTATGTACCTAATACGTTATCTAAGAGTGGTAAATCCGGACATATCACCGTTTTATTTATTTATTTATTGTACAGTATCCAACAGGGTAATCCCCAAATGCAGGATAAGGTGAAAAACTATATAATTATTGAAAATAAAATTTGAATATTATAAAACGTATACAGAAATGTCATACATAAATTGAATACACACTAAAAAAAAAAACTCAAGACAAAAGAAAAAAGTGTGCACTCAATTGAGTCTATTACATTAAACATAAAATACCTGAATAGGTGAGAAACAGGAGAACAATTTTTCAAATAAAAATATTTCAAAAACAAGAAAATAAAAAATTCACATTATTGTATAAGAAAAGTTCTTATAACGGCTATACTACAATTAAAAATGTCGATCTGAGATTCAACCTCAGAATAGTTTTGAACCATTAAGTAAAGAGGAGAAGCCTTACATATATTGGTTCTAGTAGTATTTTGATAGATTAAGGCGAGAATTATTTCTTGGAATGCGAAAGTTTAATAGATTAATAATTAAAATGCAGTCTATTTCATTATTGATGAGTTTGTGTAAAAACAGAACAGATTGCATTATTCGTCTTCACAGTAAGCTATTGGTATTGAAGCGATTATAAAAACACTGTTAAGGAATGCCTCTCGGTGGATAGTTACCATCAATAGTTTGACAGACAGCTTTGTAAAAACGTCTTTGTATGCGTTCAATTGAAGATATCTGAACATTATAAATGGGATTCCAGATAATGTTACCATATTCCAGCTTAGACCGTACAAATGCAGAATAAAGTAGATTTCATTGTAGAAAAATCTTTAAACATTCTTATATTTCGGATTACAAAACCGAATAAACTATAAGCAACTAGCAGTGATTTTAGCAATGTGAGCAATTAAAGTAAGTTTAGGGTCAAAGTAAACACCAAGATCTCGTATAAGCTCTGGACGTGTTAGAACAACATTGTGTAATTTGTAATTATATGTTATTACATGATCTTTTCATCAAAATGACATACCATTACACTTACTGGTGAGCTTACTCTGAGCACCATTCATCTAATAAATCGATGTCTTTCTGAAGCTTAGCACAATCATCAATACTTTTAATCTCATTCATCAATTTTAGATCATCAGCATATAAAATATTTGTAACCGTGATGTTTTTAACTATATTATTAATAAATAGGATGAAAAGAAGTGGTCCTAAAACAGATCCTTGCGGTACCCCAGAAGTTTGGTAAAAAGTATGTGATCTGTGTCCCAGGCACTGAACATATTGATGACGATTCGATAAATAAGATTTTAAAAGTACTAGCAATGATACATGAATTCCAATGCTTTCTAATTTATTAAGCAGTAGTTTATGATCAATTCTGTCGAAAGCTTTGGAGAAATCAGTGTAGATTACATCTATTTAACTTCTCCTATCAAGTGCCTTAGATATTAGTTGTGTCTTGCAGAATAAATTGGTTATAGTAGACCTTCCTGACATAAAACCATGCTGATTTGAAATTATTATTTGCCTGAGTTTAAAAGAGAGGTGATTATGGATAACTATTTCAAATACCTTTGAGACCTTATTTAAAATTGTTATTGGCCGATAGTTGGAAATGTTGTTCTTGTCATTTTTTTAAAAATTGGACAATTTGGAAAATAACTATTTTTAAAAATAAGGTTGAAAATCACAGTTAAAGGTTTTGTTAAAATTTGTGCACAATCTTTAATTAGATACGCAGGTATGTTATCGGTTCCAGCCGTCATTTTAGGTTTTAACTTTTTTAATGCATTCAGTACCTCTTCCTCGAAAACACGATTTATGCGCATCTCGTGCGTCGCAACTCGGGCGGAATCCTTAATTTTTCGCATTTCGGGCGGAAGGCTACAGGTAGATTAAATACCCTTCGCAACTCGGGCGTTCAAGGATCGGTACCTGAGAAGGTGCTTTCGGCTTAAACTTTAAATTATATACGGAGTGCCGTACAGGAGGAGCTTGCCAGTTTTTAAATATTATGTAACTTTCATAAAACAAGATTTTTTATTTATCTTTCTCTGCGAACATAATCTTTACATTACATTGTTATGACATTTGAAATTGTAGTTTTTACTGAAAAAAGTGTAATTTATTTATTATATAATTAGATTGATAAATAATAGTGTACCTACCTCGGCTAGCTATTCAATTTTTATTTTAATACATTTTTTATGTAGGGTGTCTGTGTAAGTTGGCTACATATGGAAAACTTTTTTTTATTAGTTTTATCAAAAAAAAATATATTTAGCATAAAGAGTTGTGGATGGTCTAAAACCTAAAATACATCACATTTTTGAGCCGTATACTAGGACAGTATATGGAAAACTTTTTTTTATTAATAATTTTATGAAAAAAATGTCCTTATAAAAAATTGTGCGTGATCTCAGACCTTAAAATACAACCATCATATATCAAATTGTATAAGTCGTATACGAGGTTTGTCAAAAATGAATGTACTTTACTCTTGGCCAAAAATATTTTTTTTGACAAATCGTATACGACTCATAAAAATTGATATCTAATGGGTGCATATAAGGTTTTAGACGTTTAGTTTATTTTTTAAACTAAATATATACGTTATTTGAATATTAATTATTTAACTATATTTTAATATTATATTTAAACGTTGTTATGTAACTAAAAGTTAATCATTTTGTTAAATATATATAACATGTAAAATATTATTGTATTTCAACCTTTTTAACGTTTGGTTAATAATGTAAACCAAATATCTACGTTAATTTAATATTAATTATTCTAGTTTATTTTAATATTCTTTTTAAATGTTATTATGTAATTGTGGTACAACCGAAAGTTGGATATTAAGATACATACACGTTTAATATTAACGTTTCTTTAAATTACATAAAACTCGTAATAAAAACGTTATTGTATCGAAACACTTTGACGTTTTGTTTATATTTTACCTAAAAATATTAATTATTCTACTTTATTGCAATCATATTTTTAAACATTTTCATTGATTATACTTGAAATATTAAGTTGGTTTATGTTTGTTATGTTGTAAATGGCCAAGATTTGAAAATTTTCTCATTTGTTAGAAGAGAAAGAAGATGGGTTATGTTGTAGTCATTTTATTTTAAGTACTATAATTTTATATTAGAGAAAATCATATATTCTAAATAATTGGAAGTTTGCGTCTGTTGTTTGATACATTTCTGAAATATCAGTATGTTATATTTCTGATAGGTTTCAAATTATTATTTATAAAATATATGAAATATTACATTTACAGGATATTTTTACAATTTAGAAATGTTTCTGAGGCGTTTCGTAATATTTATATATTATTTTATCATATTCATGATTTCCTTAAAATGGTCCGTATTCGAGAATTTTGACAAAAAGTGCAAAATTCGAATTTTAAAGAAAATTCTTCAAATAAAAGTTGCTTACAATGTAATTCTCTATAATTTTTGTTCCATACATTTCTCTAAAATAGACCGAATTAGGGAAATTTGAGGTAAAGTGCAAAATTCGAATTTTTCTCATTTTCACTTATAATACCCCTAGTAACCAAATTATTTTCGGAAATATTTTAGAAATCGCCAATAATTTGAAAATGATCCCAATATCATGCTCTATATTTTTTATTCTACACATCAGATTGTAATCAGAATCAGGGTACATAAACTATGGTCAAATTTCATATTCCGTCGACGCCCGAGTTGCGAACTCACAGGTGCACAATTTTGGAGGGCGCCCGAGATGCGACGAATTCAGGTAGTTTTATATTACGCCCGAGTTGCGAACGCACGAGTTGAGAAAGTACCGAAAACACAGGTTATGTTAATTACATTATTATTGTTTGACTCTATTTTAATATTTATAGGATTAGGAATGGTATAATTGGTGTAATTCGCTGAGAAAAAGTCCGCGAAACTATTTACTATATCCTGGGGGTGCTAAGCTGTATGTCATTATAAGTCATATTATTGGGTATTAAAGATGAACTTCCACGTTTTGTATTCACTAATGCCCAGAACGATTTGGGATAATGTTTTACGTTTTTCCTCTGAGGATCTTAAAAAAGTTTCGTAGGCCGTTTTGATCTTTTCTTTAATATCAGATCTGCAAACAGCGAATTTAGCGTAATTATAATAATTTTTTTTGGCTTTATATTGTTTCCATAGCGTTATACCACTTTGGGTAGTGTACTTTGGTTGATCTTTTCTTTGGAACATGTAGCTCAAAAATGTTATTTAATTTAGCTTTACACTATCATCCACATTGTTATAATTACTTAGAGAGGACCAATTAGTTTTAAATATACTTTGATACAGTCGAGGAAAGTTTGCTTTTTTAAAATTATAACCACAGGAGGATATTGAAGCTAAATATTTGTTATTTTCAAAAGGTATTTCTATAGTGAGGGCAGGGTTGTGACTGTTAGTTGGAAGTAGAACGTCGATGGCGTTCTCTACTTTACGTGAGCTTACATTTGAAAAAACTAAATCAAGTAGACCACCATTCTCGTTCAGTACTTTATTATATTGCTTGTGATCGTAAAATTTTTGGAAGTTTATCAACGATTGAATCTTTCTTGAGGGATTCACTTCTGCTGAATAGTTGTAGGAAGCGAAGTCTTTAATATTAAAGTCGCCAATAATTAATAATTTATTGTTATAACAATTATTTAGTGATGTGACACCTGCTAATAAGAGTTCAATATCATCAGTAGTAACCTGAGGAGGGATATAAATATTGAGTATAAATAAATCGGAACCTTTAAACTTTAATTTCACTGAAATTATATCGATGAGGGGTAAATCCTGAAAGGTTGCAATATGTCATTAAAGGACGCTAAGAGTTATTGGTTATTTGATATGGTCTGTCTGATCTAAAGATGTCAAAATCGTATGTGTTCATAAATTCAGAATTACCGATTGAATCAGGGAGCCAGTGAGAGCTATTATGTCATATTATACCGAGGTAGCAGAACTGATATAAAGATCTTGAGTTTTTGTTCTAATACCTTACACGTTTTGGTAGTAAATAGTAACAGAAGTTGAATTTGGTGATTTTGAGTCGTTATGTACCTGCTGTGATGGCTACATATTGGAAAGGATGTTTGATGTAAATTTAGAAAGAGTTGATTTGTATACGTGACATTCTGTGCGGTATGATTGGCTGAAACAGGGCTATTAGTTGTTTTATTATAATTGTAACAATTAATACAATATTTAATGGATCTCGGACAGTCTTTTAGTTAATGGTTTTGAGTGCATATAGGATACATAAAGATAGACGATTTACAAACTCTGGACGAATGATGGTAACCACAACATTTGAAGCATCTCCTCAAATCAACTCCGTCATAGATGGAACAATATTCATGGCCGAAGAAGAGTTTTCCCTGAAGCATTACAATTTTGTAGGTAGATATATCGCACTGAATAACTGCCTGATGAAGTTTGTTGTTTTTCTTAAGTGAAAAATGGGAAATATTTGTTAGAGCAGCAACTATTTCATTTTTATTTTGAATTTTAAAACAGTAAATCAGTTCTTCATCAGATAGTTTTTCAGACATACCAACAATTTCGAATCTAGCATTTAAAACTGGCACTTCCTTAATGGTGTAATTATTAGCGAGCTTCTCATCAGCCAACTGAATTTATTGGAATCTTCTGAATTCTCACAGCTCACCACGAGTCCGCCATTTCCACTGTGAACCACTTTAAAAAGACATATATTTGAAGAAACGGGATTAATATTTTTTACCATGTAATTTTTTGTTGAAGCAGAGTCTTGCTTGTTTTTGAGCTTGATTAAATATAAAGGATGATCACATTCTAGAAGTAACACCAAATAATACGAGCCACACCAGTTAGAGACTTACCCTAGCTGGTGCGGCTAGCAATGCAAATATTAAGGATGGAAAATCGACCTGTCCAAGAATTAATTTTTTACTTAACTAGTAAACATTTTATTTTTTATGTTTGATAACACATGTTATATAAGTACTTTTAAAAAACCGAATTCAAAATAGTGCAGATTTTTTCATAGATCATCAGATCCTGACCAATTGTATATGAAAATACCCATAAGGTATTCCCTTTCTAACAAAAAAAAATCATAGAAATCGGATAACGTGGAAAAGATTTATCGCTGAACATATATAAAAAAAAATCTGACGAATTGGCTACCTCCTCCTTTTTTGAAGTCGGTTAAAAATACATAATAACTGTCAAGGAAGATGGAACATAAGACATTAGAAATAACGTTGATATTAATTTTTTCATGAAGTATCATCAAAAGTCGATCAAAATTGACAGTAGGTCATATAATGTAATAAACCACTTCAGTAGATTTTAAAATTCTTTAAATAACTCCAACAATGTGTTTAGTATCTTTTTTCTATAATGGCTAGCGGCAAAATTGAAGAGCTGCACAAAAAACTTAATGATTTGATAGCAACCGCCAATGAAAAGCAACAAGAAGAGTTGAAAAAAGAATTCACTGAATTTTCAAAAATATATCAGAGATTTTTAGAAGGAAAAAGCTCTAGAATCCAATGGAACAAGATTAAGCAACTATCGGATGACGCTATTGTTAAATATGAGAATTTAATAGAACCCTCAATCAGTGATCATGCTCAGATGCTCAATAAACTTGTTGTCATAAAACTTAATGGCGGTTTGGGAACTTCGATGGGTTGTACAGGACCTAAATCACAAATAGTAGTAAAAGATAATCGCACCTTCTTAGAACTTACTGTTGAGCAAATTAATTATCTTAATCATACGTGCAACGTTAAAATTCCTCTGGTATTTATGAACTCCTTCAATACAGACGACGATACCGAAAATGTCTTAGCCAATTTAAGAAATCCAAATATTTTTTTATACTCCTTCCTTCAATCGTGTTATCCAAGGATAGCTAAAGATACTTTAATGCCTATCGCAAGTACCTCTGACATAAAAGACTTTTACGATGCTTGGTATCCTCCTGGTCATGGTGATTTTTATACCAGTTTTTGGGATTCTGGTCTACTTGAACGGCTAATAAATGAAGGAAAAGAATATTGTTTCGTTTCCAATGTAGACAACTTGGGAGCCACCGTGGACCTAAAATTATTAAATCTAATCATGAACAACTGCGATGAGTGTGAGATACCTGAGTTTGTAATGGAAGTTACAGAGAAAACAAGAGCAGACGTCAAAGGAGGTACTTTAATCCTCTATGAAGGAAAAGTAAGTTTGTTAGAACTTGCCCAAGTCCCAGATGAAAACGTCAACGATTTCAAATCTGTGAAATATTTCAAATACTTTAATACGAATAACTTATGGATAAGTTTAAAAGCCATTAACAGATTAGTGACAGATAATAAACTTAATTTGGATATAATTATTAACAACAAAAGTCTCTCTGATGGTACTAAAGTTATTCAGCTCGAAACTGCTGTGGGCGCTGCAATGAAGTACTTCAATAAGAGTATAGGCGTTAAAGTACCAAGATCACGATTTTTACCTGTTAAAAAATGCTCGGATTTAGTATTAGTGAAGAGCAATCTTTACGAGAACGAAAATGGTTCGTTAATAGTATCACCGAAAAGAACTTTTCCGAATACGCCAATTCTTTCACTTGATGAAAAGTACTTTAAAACAGTCGCCAAAGCATCTGCAAGATTCAAAGGTATACCTGATCTAATAGAACTGGATCTTCTGATAGTTACTGGGGACGTTACATTTGGTCAAGGAGTAATATTAAAAGGTACAGTCGTTATTGTGGCTAACGAAGGATGTAAAATTGATATTCCTAATGGTGCTATATTGGAAAATAATGTTATAGAGGGAGATCTTCGTATTGGTGAATATTAAGTTTGTAAAAAAGATTTACTTAGTAAAACCATTATTGTGCATTTTTTAAAAATGTTATCTTCTGTGTATTTTTTATTATAATAATGTATATCAAATTTGTTTAATTTATGAAATCTAAACAATTTGTCTATTTCAAAATTATACATAAATTTAAGCGAGTTTTCGGAATAATATTATGATAATTTCACTTAAGGACTTAACTCTGCTTAGTAAGGAGGCAATCTGAGAATTTCAATTCCTTTTTCTCGGGCCATCTCGTCTATAATGTATTTTTTGAGTTTAAATTTTTTTATTGTATGTCCAGCATTAACCCATGTTTCATCTAAATAAAATACCTGTTTATGCTGATTCCTTGCGTCCGCTATTTTACTTAAATAATCATATATCCAGGCAATGTTTTTCTTTGTTAAAAAGCTGTTCCTGTCACATTTTTTGTAACGGAAATTTAATTTATGTAATATTTTTTGCAGATGAAATTATATATTTGGAAGAGTGGGGTTATTTTCTATTTCTGAGTTTAATTTTTTAAGTGTAGGAATTTAATTTCGAAAGAAAAAAGAATGTACCATTTCGCTTATTACATTCTTTACCCGAGTTTCAATAAAGGTCTTGTTTCTTCCTGGGGACTTTTTCGGATGTGAGACTTTTCCAATAATTGTATCTTCTTTAATAATCTTATACACTGTCCGCTTAGATACTCCTATATAGGTCTCACATTTAATGGCCATTTCATCCCCAGAAAGTGAAACAAAGTCTTTTCGAAGATTATTAAATACATTAAGTATGATATGTTTTTCTTCTAAAGATAATGCTTTATGTCCACTAGGTCGTTCACGCGTACTTGTGCTTGCAATATTTTTTAATGCCATTTTGATATTATGTAAAATTATAATATATTCTAATACAAAATTCCGAATCAATTAAAATACATACGATACGGCTATGAATAAATAAAGTCGGACTTATCTGTCAAAAGAAACATGATTAAATCTAAACGAAAATTTTTACAAATAAGCATTGAAGAATGAGATAAATAAAATGTCTACCTCTTGAACCTTTACTACGTCCTGCAAATTTAATTAGTGCACTCCTTTCTTATATAGACTATAGAATTGTGGGCGAATAATAGGTTTGGAGTATTTTTTTATCTTTATATTGTTTTAACAATAGAGTTATCATTTGGTACCTATTAAAAAATTGTGTTTCAGTATGTAGCATTTCAGTTCTTGTTTTTATAGGTATATTTTTTTAAATGTTATTTTTTTATGACACATTTTTAAATTTTTTGTAGGTTGTGTATTCGCTTCGTGCGCGACAGCAGCGCCAATTCGTTTTGGTACTAATGGACTATTTCTGCGTGTACTGACAAATACAATTTTTAATAGAATTCGTAATAAAAAAGTATATATGTTAGTTTGAATAAAATTATATAGATTTGTAAAACAAGTAAAATATTAATTTATTATTATATATTTTTATCGCTTAAATTAAAGAAAATTATGTATAATCAATAAAAATCAATAATAAAATATAGGTAGGCAACAGTATTTACTGGAAAATGTATGAGAAGTTGCCTAAGTCTAATAAGTTGTCATTGAAGTATTAACCTATTCTGTCTAAATAAAAAAAATACATTTAATAATAGCGTGAAGTTAAAATGTATAAAAAAAGGATCGTTATTTATATTTTCATTTTTGTTCGAAATAAAGCAGAATGAATGATTAAAACTGGTTTCCCATCAGTAAGTCACAAAGTTGCGTTCCAGTCTCATATAATAATCAAAGGCAAAAATCTTGAAATCTAATGAACATTTAACAATAAAGTGATATTAAAGAACATCGTAAAATGATAATTTATTGTTTATTTAAAACCTTTCAAGTTTCTGATGTCTACTATTTCCAGCATTACTGTTATTATTACAAAAATAAAGGTTAATTTTTTCCTTTTATTGTACACCTATCCATTTATTTCTTTGATTTAATTTCCACTTTGCTACTGACATTTTTTATATAAGTTTTACTGTTTTTTTTTGCTAGTATTTGTACAATTTTCAACACCGCAACTTCGGTTGCTTATTGTATTGTTTTTACCTTCTTTTTTGAAAAAAAGTAAAATGTATACGTGTATTTAATATGCCAAAATTACAAAATATCGCCCTAAAATACACGAATTATCCGCAGCTAGCGCTAGTATCGCTTTTGCTTCCCTTTCCATGACTTCACACAGAGCGAATACGTGTTGTTATAAATTAATCCACAGAATCGTTCAAAGTTTTTTATTATATAATTTACTTAAGAATAACATTTTAACTGAGAATCTATTTGTTCTTAGATATTTCGTGTTATTGGTAGACCCAATTTTTATTTGTTGATTCCTATTCTGGTTTATTTGAAGATACTTATATGCTTCTAAATTATTACTATATGAGGTAAAAGGAATGAATGATGTCTTCTCATAGTTTAAAAGTAAGTACCTTATAAATAAAACGTTTTTTAACGGTATTTTTGAGTGATTCCCAGTTATGTTAATAAAAAATTGACGTTATATAAATACACTGGTCCGCGGACTGTTCCCTGGGAACACCACATTTAATAACTTTGGTATCACTAAAACGGCCGTTGATATTAACAATATGTTTTATATTTTCTATATTGATATTAAGTGATTTGAATCTGTAATTTTCTAGAGTTTATAATAATTTTTAACGGTTAACTGTATCAATGATGATTGTTTTTCATCTATAGAATTGTTAATAAATTTTGTCAATCTTCCCATAGCATCCGAAGTTGAGGTTTGTTGGCGAAATAATGAATGTAAACACTAAAAGTTTGCGCCCAGAGTTTGAAATTATTTTTCACTCAATTTTAGAAATTAAAATTCTCAAAAACTTAATCAGTCGAGTAAAGAAGGGGGAAATAAATAACTTCGTTGTGTCTGAGTTTCTGGACTACAAAATTATCGTTTTTACACCCGGTATATATATTTAAATAGGTACATTAGATGTGGAGGGGGGCACCGGGGATTCTGGAGGTAACCGTGATCACCCTAACCTTTCTACACCAATGAGGGGACCATAGATAAATTAATAAAACAACATGAATTTTTTAAATGCACGACACTGTCAACACGTTGTAGTTCCCAGCATACTATTAGTTAGCGCCACTGTCGCAATAGTATGAAAGCGATGTTGCCGGTTTCCGTAAACTTTCATGAGATAAGAGTTATTTCAAATTCATCATTTTAATTTTTTATCAATCTACATACCATCCATACAATGTCCATACTATTGCTGGGATTTTTAAAAGAAGGAGTTGACAACCGTGATGGCGGAAGGCCAAATATGATAACTGATAAGTATTAGCAATTTAATTTAATATTAAAGGTGTGTAGATTTATTTGAGGACTTTGTTTATCATTGTTTTCTTAACCTTATATAATTTCATATTTCATGGATTTTCAGTTCTGTTTTAATATTTGAAACAAAAAATGTCTGGCCCGGGTATAGTTAAGTATTCTCGAGAGTATTCTTGTTGAGCTCCTAATTGTTTAAATAAGTATTAGTCTAAAATTCAGAAAGTTGGATATTTAAATATTACACCTTTTTTCATTTTCCTTCCGATATTAAAATTTGCCAAAACTGGTTTAAGACTTTAAATTTAACTTTAGATAATAATACTCGCTATCTTTGTGCAGACAATTGTTGTCTGAGTCTTTTAGTAAGGTTTCCTCAAAACGTAAACTGCTAGTTGGACATTCTGTACCAATTTCATTAGATAATTGTGCATCCAGTCCAAATATACAACCTGACAATAGTAACAATTAGATTTTAGAATATGATGAAGCTGAAGCACAAATATAGCAGCATAAGAAAAACAAGAAATTAGCTGCTAACGTTAACTTAATAATTAGTGATGAACAATTTGAACGACCGTCGAAACAAAGATAAACAATGACAAATAAAAGTAGGGTCAGAAATTTAAGTCTTAAAGAGAAAAAGTTTTATTTTTATTATTATTTGATAAGAGAAATTGTTCAATAAGACATGTACACTTTTTGTTTTGTTTTTATAGGAAACACCGGACACCCAACAAAATATGGTCTATTTCTCCAAGAATGGGGGAGTCTACCACTACTCATTTTACCTACAATTCTTTTTTAATATTGAACTCATTATCATGTATTACTGTATAATAAATAATTAAAACATATGTTTCAAAAATTTGATTTTATTGTAAATATTTTTTTTATATTTTTTTGGGGTTTTATTACGAAAAAAAAAAATCTAATATTTATGTAAAATATCATCTTTTGATGTAAATATTAGTTTTTTTAGAGTAATGAATGCCAAAAAATGTAAATAAATAATAAATTATATTTGAATGAACCGCGGTTGGCTTTAAGCTTTTCTTTTTTAATTCTTCTCTTTCTTATTCAGCCCCTAACTGGCAAGTCAATCAGCCAGTGTAGTTAAAAAAAATCCGATCCATACTAATTCGCAACACTATACGTTTCCAAAAATTAACACGGGATCCGACTATCTTCTTTATTAATTTATCTATGGAGGGGACAGAGGTGAAGTATACAAATCAATCCTTTTTTAATATTATATAGCTACTGAAACTTTTCTTTGTAAAATTTTTTATTTACTTTGTTATTAGCTTGCAAAATAATCAAAGTTAATGCAGGATATTTAACCGAGAAACGGAAAATCTATGTTATCTAAATGATTTACTTTACTGCGAAAAATCGGTCTGCCAGAATGTCATAAACTTCCATTTCAAATTGAATATATCCAGAACAATAAAAACGCGATATTTCAAGATTATGTCAAAACCGAGGAATATCCGCAACATATTTCGCTATAATAAATTAAATAGAAATAGCCCGTTCAATTTTCCTTCACAAATTGAATGGAGATAAGTATGCATGTCGAATGGCGTATAATTTTGTTGACTAGTATTCTCCGGAACGGTCCCAAATAATTTGATATATAGATTCAATTTGTTACACTGTATAACGTTTTCAAGATAACAGGATGGCGACGACGGCGACTCGAATGTTCTACTTGCCAGAATCAATTTCGTTTTATTAGAAATGAGCTTTATAAGATTTAAATGAATCAGAGAAATCTCCAACTTAAATCTATCTACTATCTACCGATGGACTAGAACTGTCTATTGGAAACTAATTTATTTATTCACAAGGAATACAAATTCAAATAACAACTACTAGACTAGTTTTGTTTATAAATTGCAAACATTTACGATGTTATCCACGTAGTTGTCAAATTATTATAAGAGAGTATGGGAGAGTCTTGTTACAATGATTTTCTGTGGTTATAATTCAGCATTGACTTAACATAAGGCTCTTAAAAGCACAAAAGGATTTCAAAATTATACTAAGGAAGTATATTTGCATTCTTAATGCTAGTTATTATGAGTTTAATATATTTTTTTCGTTGCAACTATCATAGTTGAAAGTGATTTTCAGTAAAAAAGCAATTAATTTTAAAATGTGACAGTCGTGTAAAGCAAGCATTGTAGTTGTAAATACTCATTCAGTTATACATTGCGTGCTCACACCTCGGATAAACAAACTCGCATAAATCATCCCCACTCAAATTAGTAGCCGTCTCGTTCTCTCTAATGCGTCAGTCGGTACTGCAGCTCTGTCTGTCTAATATAAAAGCAATTTAAATTATTGCAATAAATAAGGGCTTAATAATTATGAATGAATGGATTAGTCTAGAATTTTTCGTCATTGAATATGACAAACCCCAAATAATTGGCTATAGAATAATCTGAAAATTCAGAAAAAAATCTCAAAAATTCCTATACGAATTATTAGGAGCATCCCCCAACGCCAACGGAGAAAACAAATACTTGGAGATTTGAAAAAAGCCGGTCATCGCTGGGATTTGAAGCCAGATCTCTTTGTTCTCTAGACAAATACCCTTACCGCTAGACCATCAACGACATTGACTTTTGAGATTCCTAGACAGAAATGTGATGTGTTAGTTCGGGCCAGACGCCGTTTCGGGCTCGTTCTCAAATCTTCAAATACCTTTCTAATGATGACGGCATCGATTATTTTTTAATGAGAAAAGTAGTTCATGCGATACATCATTTAAAAGGTTTTTTAATTATTTATTAAAGGGTGTTTATAAATTAAAGTAATTCAAATTTTTCCACTATCAAATATTTTGATTAGGTACCTATTACAATTATTATTAGTGTTTATTAGATACAACCAAATTTAAAGCAAATAATCAAATCAAGAATTCTCAGCTACGACACAATGAACTTTTTCAATACCGTCCGAAATTATTTGCGCCATGCGCCATCTCGATCCGTATGCGTTCTGTGAATTCATTGATGAAATTTTGTGGTCCATTTCGGTATAATTTACTTTTTACCTCCAAAAATTATATTCAAGCAGTTAAATTTGGCAACTTATGCAGCCATTGATCCTGTTCGTCCAATCCACTTATCTAGAAATACGTAGTTTATCATCAAGACATGATAGTTTGGGGGCGCACCATCTTGCTGCAGCAACAAATCATTTCTATGTAGGAACAACAACTGATTCAATTCGGATGAAAAAAAAAATGTTTCCTAAAATTTAAATATCGAGGACCTGTTGAGGTTTAATTGAAAAAAGTATGTTCCTATAATCCTTTATCTATTAATCTCGATCAACAATATTTTTTTATAAAAAATAACACTATTCAAAAAATCTCAAAATGTTTCAACTCACAAATTCTAAAGGATTGTGCGTCAAGAGATGTGATTGATATTTCAGAGCATGTCATAGTTGATCGCTCTCACCCTGAACGTTTGCATTTGATAACATAAGGTTGTTTTACCGATGACGCGTCGCTCGACGCAACGCTATCGCATCAAGATGCGCGACGCTCCACGCAACGCTATCGCATCAAGATGCGCGACGCTCCAACTCTGAACAAGGCTTGAGAAAGACTAGCGATGCGTTGCATCACGTTGCCAACTAGCGTCAGCGACGAAAACAAACGGAATTTAGTTTTTTGTCGAGTCGTAATAGCGATCAGTGGCCAAAATGTGTTATTTAACCGAGGAGGCTATAACCGAAATGTTGGTTAGATAAATCCAGTCAAGACCCGCGTTATGGGACATAAATCTGGCTTCATATAAAAATAAACGTATGGTATAAATGGTGGAATTCACCAAACAAGCGACGTTCGCTATTTACGCCCATATGCACCGTTTTAAAATCTAATCCAGATTTGCAAATCTCGTTTAAATGGCTAGGGAATATTTGCTATGCACCGGCTACGGATTAAATAATCGAGTTTAGTAATCTGACAACACTGGAATTTTATAAATTTCACAAAAAAGAGAAGAAGAAAACGTCAGATTTGAGTAGGAAAAATGTTTGTCAGAGGATAAGAGGCTGTTGAAAATAGAAGCCCTATTTTTTAAATGTACCAAAACCGTAAACACGCCGTAAAACGTATACAAAATTCTACGCAGGGTGAAAAAAAAAGGCAAATAATTTTATAAAAATAATTCTATAGTAAGATGGCGATTACCATTATGTTAATTTTTGGTAATTTTAACATATATACATACAAGCTGCTGTATTTCAAGCTTTTTTATGCAAAAGATATACCTATGTGAATATTTTATTCCCTGTACTGTGCATGTTCAAAACTAGATATGACATTATCAGTATTTAAAAGTGGACAAAATCAGATAAATATATGTACCTATTGCTTACTTTTTTTATATTTTTCAATGTATCCGAATTTGCCATCTAACTACAGAATTATGATGTAACGTTAGAATATAAAAAACCTCTTAAAACTGACAAAGTTGCCCATCGTTTAAAAATATTCACTTTTCTAGTAATTTTGTCAAGAATCTTTATCATCTTCCAAGAAAAGCTGGTATTCTATTTCCGATTATTATTAAAATTCAATTAAAAGAAACACAAATAGAAATTTCCAAATATACTGACAAAACATTGACATCTTTTTGACGTAAGAAAATCTCGATTAGATAAGTTGATCCACCGATGTCGACGGATTAGAATAAAATCGGATTAAGAATGATTTTTATTACGGTGCATCGCTAAAAATGGTACTAAACGCGATTAAACCCTTAATCTGGATTAAACGTGTACGGTGCATACGGGCGTAATACAAGGAAATTCCGACTTTTTAATCGTTTAAACCTATGATACGGCGTTTCCAGTAACAAAAGAATCGAAGTGCTTTCGTCGGAGCCATTTTATAAAACAAAAATTAAATTCAGCTTGTTATTAGTGAATATGCAACCAATCACGACAAATCGCGACGCTTGACGCAAAGCTCCTACTCTAAACAAGTTTCCCAGTCTGAAACATAAATCGAACCGCTCCTAATCTGAACAAGGCTTAATAATAACATCGGAGGTTGAGATGATGGAGGGAGGCTACATGGCCCACAGACCTAAAGAAATCTGATCTAATTACAATAACATTAAAATTTGAAAAAACGAACTGATATTTCTTTGGTTAGATGGCAAATTCAGATACGTTGAAAAAGGTAAAAATAAGCAATATAATATGTGATTTTTTCCACTTCAAAATATTGGTTACATGTTTGTTTTGGAACATACACATTATTCTTACAGGAAAGGTATTCGCATATTTCGTATTTCCATCGTACAGAGCCTAAAATACGGATTGTATGTATCTGTTAAAATGACTAAAATTGACCTATATGGATTTTCCATTTAACCATAGAATTTAAAAAATTCACAAAAGTTTCTCAAATAGTCCATAATTTTCTCCAATACACAGTTGAAGTCTTTTTAAACGAACGTTATATTCTTCGCAACACTAATTGGCATAATGAAAAAATGGTTGATTTCAGTTGCATGACCTTGTATATAATTAGATTCCATATAGAAATATTTGTTTCTATTATATATTTTTAAGTTTATTCAATTCTTTTCTGTTTTCTGACTGTTACGGTGAGGGTTAAAGCCGTTAATGGTGGACTGTATGTTTCACCTTAAAAACATCCTTATCAATGATAATGAAATGTTAATAAAAAGTACGTCCATTTATTCACTTACTACATATTTTTTATCCATATGTACAACTCGCATTAGAAAAACTTATTACTACATGCTTGTATTGTTATAAGAAACAAAACGTCAGAAACGATGTAGATTTTCCGACCTTCAACATAGGTTTGACACGAAAGGATAATTCATTAAATGTTGATTGATTGGTAGTAAAGCAGACTCAAATGAACGATATGGATGCTTTGAAGATAGAAGAGCGACTCGCAGAATCATGTGTTTGATGAGGCGTTGCCCAAACCTATCTTACTTCATTGTGTAATGTATCCTTCTAAATGACGACACGATGTGGTCATTGGAAGAAGCTTTTTCATTTATAAATAGCTCTGTTGGGTAAGCAAAGAAGGGTGCTACGACTTAAAAGATAGAATATGTGTTGGAGTGTTCTACTTTTGCTAGTTGGGTTGGTGTAGGTGACTTTCTTATTTTCTACAGAATATTTTGATTATATTGTGTTGAAGCTAGAAGATAGTTGATACTCAAAGGTTGGAAGATGTGTGTTTCTTGAATATTTTTTATTGCTAGGTGGGCTTTGAATGTAAGTATATATACACAGGTCCGGCCTGGTCTGTTTAAATTGAGCGATTTGATATGAATTTATTTCTGTGATTGTTTCCACCTTTCTGTGTAATACTTTTGCTATGGTTCTTATTCCAAATTTTCTCAATTTTTACCATTTTGTCGCTTTCTATTTTTGTAAGAGTCTTCACTAGATTAATTGTCATTTTTCTATGCACTCTTAACTCATAAACATTTAAACAAAAGAGAGTTAAATTTTCCACACTACTTTATTTTAAGAGGCGGGGTAAAATTTTATTATTATTTTCTCATTATTAAGGTTCAAGTTACGCCCCTAGCGATCGTCTTAGAAACTAAAAAATAATTGTAAAAGTACATTCTCTACTACATTCTCTAGTAAAATCTTGATTTATTACACACCCACCTGTCAGACTCTTGATAATCGACTGTTATATAGTAATGTTGACAAAATTTAAATTATTCAGGAACTGTCCATGTATCTTCTAGAGACCCCACGCCAATGTTAAACTTTTAAACCAAATTAGCGCCACCTTGTGTTTGGAGCTGGAACTAAAATGACAATTGACAGATGGCGGTAAATTCAAATTGTAATTTTTAGGAGTACGTAGTAGTTTTAAATTAAATTTTAAATGATTTCCACATAAATTATTTTATAAAATAAAGTATGGAACTAGTAAGTTCGAAACTTTTGTTTTACAAAATAATTTAGGTCGATTATACCAAATTTGAAGAATTAATTTGTTATAAGGGGTCTAATGTGGAGAGTTGGTTCTGCATATTTTTATTAAATAAATATAAGATATATCTATAAATAATAAAATAGAACATTCTTAAAATATGTTTATTAATAACTTAAATATTATTAGATAAAAATATATACAAATAATAATACATATTTAACGAATACTTACTTGGAGCAAATAGATATATAATCTCAAATCTTTAAAATACCTATCAATAATTTAAATGTGAAGTAGAGACTAGGATATATTACATTTTATTAACACTAAAGTTATATATTTTATAAATGTGTTTTAACTGAGGACAAATGTAATACCTATAGGTATTGTATTAAAAGGTGAATCCTTTTAACTATTCATTCAATGATAAATAGGAATTTTCCTTCCAAATACAGATGGTGGTATTACTCTCTTATGTGAAAAATGATTTCGGAATCTAGTCCAGTGATAAATTGATTATCAATTAGTTGTTGTCCCCGTTTGTCTTTTTATGATGCAGATGCATGGTGAATATATGGTGAATCAATGAATTTTTTCTCGAAGTTTTCAACGTAGCACCAAAATTATTGCAAAACACAGTAGGAAATAAAAAAGCGAAACATCACAATTTTGCAAATAACTAAGACGAAACTATAAACAGAAACCAAAAGCGAAAGCCAACAAAAAATCACTAAAATCAGACGGAAAAATGAAACTAACCAAGAACATAAATAAATACACGTCACATCTTTGGAGTCTTTGGTTAAGTTTTTCTCCCATAAGGCTTAAAAATGGAGTAAGAAATCATAATTTCACCAGTAGCCCCATCTAGAGTTTGGAGCAAATAGCATAAAAAATGTCAGTTGTCAGTTTTGACCTTGGTCATTCACGTGGAACCTCTATGTGCTTTGTGGTCAAGACTTCTTTAAGTTCCCGATTCATTACGTCATTCTGATTTGAGGTTCTGCCAATGGTAAGTACTCTTTCGAAAAATCTTCGTCTTCGGTGCGTTGAATGCATGCTAAGTACAAGAACAATATCTGTCATATTTTGCTAGAAAAGGAGGTTAGAATTATTTGCTATACTTATATCGGCATTTACCCTACCAAGCGAAGAAATATGATAGAATAAGACGGGTCTGATGAATGAAATTAAACAGACTACGAATGACAGAAAAGTCTTTCAACGTTTTCATTCATGAGAGAGACAATTGGAGACGGAATTAATTTAAATAGACTATAAGATTTAAACAGTTTGTTTAGTTTATTTTCACTAAGACATTTATTTTATAACTCAATTTATTTGTGCATCACTAATTTATATCACTCTTACTGATACTAATTTTTATTAGAACTAAACTCCATCAGCAAAACACAGTCTATTCGCGATTCAAGCTAAGTGATACGCCCTCTGGAGAAAATTAGTAAAAGGTCCCTATAAGTAGGATGACGTTCAGTGTTGCCAGAAGCAGCAAAATTTCGTTACGTCGTCGGATTTTAGTTTTTGAAGAAATGGATAAGACCTTTTATTTAAGAATCAAAATTTGTGTCTAGTAATATGTAATCATACTATTTATTTAAGGATTTTTTTATAAAATCGATTTATTATATTGATTTTTTTTTAAATATCAGTTCATTTATTAATTTTAATTTTAAAATCAGTCAGAGACAAAATCAGTTCATCATTTGGCAACATTGGCGTTCGTGTTCATTGTTTACATTTTAATTTGTATCAATTACAATTAGAGTTTTTTGTTACTTTTTAGCTTTAAATTTGTTTATTTCTTATAGTATGTGATAGTATTTAAAGTAAAAATGAAATCTGCGAAAAAGCCTCCAGAAAATTGCAATCTGTATGGTGTTATTGTCAAAATCAAAACTGGAGTATTCATTATTTTTCAAGTGCAAGTCATAAAATTCTGTTTCTTACGATAAATGGGTATCTACAAATTCACAATATTGAAATTTTGCAAAACGTTGTTTAGAATCAAACTCCAATATGAGTTGTTACGGTTTTATTACCATTTACATGTATACAAAGTACTACACAATTCACTTCATGATATAAGAATAAGGATAGTAAGATTTTTAAAGAAGTTCATCAATAATAAACGTTTGGTACCTGATATGTCCTTTAAACCACATAATAAAACATGTCCTGGGTTTAGTAAATACATATTTCTAGATGTTCTTGTAACAACCAATAGGTCAATATTTCCAACAAATTAGTTCGTACTACACATGAAAAATTACATTTATAACGAAAGTACGAAAACTAAACTTAAATTAACACTAAATGAAACTCAAAAATACTATTATAATAAGAATATTATCTAAAAACAGTTAAAAAATCACAAATACAAAATCCCACAACACGTAAATAAACAAACATCCTACTTATACGTGACAAATGACAGGCGCGCGAAAATTAATTTGAATCGCGAATAGTATACGTGTGTGATGCTCCATACTTGGTCTAGAATATTTCAGACGTCCTTCGACTAAGAATCGATGTTTGGACACCTCCGCCAGAACATACTTCGGCGCGTCCAGAATGTTCTAGATTTAACCGTTACTTGGACTGGCGATGACTGTACATTGGCGTCTCATAGGAATTTCTGAGGTTACTTAATCGAATATTCTCGATAACTAAAAAGGCCCAAATATGGCAGAGAGGGATTTAAGGGATTAGAACAGGATTGAACTGGCCGGAAATGGATAGCATTTCAATATTTATTTATTTGTGTGATTCTAAAACTATCAATTCAACTTTGGTAACATTTTTATAAAAACTGAATTAGTTATTTGCTGGATATTATTATGTAAAAAATATGTTAATAAAACAAATGTATTTAAAATAATTTGAGTTCTTGTTTTTTACCAGACTAAAATAAAATAAAGACATTTAATTGGTTAAAAAAATGATGAGGCAAATAACAATTTGTCTCTGAACGATTTTTTATTTTATGGAATTATTTAAATTAAATCACATTTAATAAACCCACAAGAAGCGAAAAGATAAATTAATAATAAATTTAAAATCGATGTCTCGAGAAAAAACACTCATTGGCTAATAATTCATTAGTGCTATCATGGCACACTACGCCATGCATATTTCATGAATAAATAACTTCAGTTGCCGCCATGTTTACCATATTTAAACACAATTGTAATTATGTACCACGTCGCTTGCATTGCATATAATCGTTCGATCAGTTTGTCGAGACATGAATGTGTAAAGGCTTTTTTATTTGTTTTACAGGGCAAATAATATGGCTTATATGATAATTAAAATTAATGTCGAGCTGTTAACTCAGCGCCGTTTCTAATAAAGTACTTAAGTACTTAAGTTTTATTAAAAACAAATTACCTATCGAAAGGAGGCTGTTCATAATTCAGTGAAATTCAGAAGCAAAATGTAGTTAATCTGTACAGTCTGAGTAGAGTGTCAAGTCAATATTCGAGGTTGCAATAAAAATAATCAGATATTTTTTGCATATTCAATATTCAACAAAATATAAGTTGTTGAGTTTTGATTAGAAATATTTATAGTATTAGCTGTGTCAAATTATAATGAGAAAAAGTCTTTAATTAATTGATGTAGAGGGTGTCCCAGAATTAGTCAGATATTAGACTTGATATTATGTCGTTTTGACAAAAATTATTTTTATCTGAAAATGCTTCTTAACTAATGTAAGCCCTACACGCTCCGATATGGCCTGCAGGCCAAAACGCACAGTTTCATTCTGAAGGCAAGATTTAATCAGTTCATTTCACTCTTTTCTTCATACAAAAAGGGACAGAAAAAGAGAGGCCAGATGTGAGTCAGATCGAGCACTCCACGTTGAGTTATGGACTAAATCGATGGACTGTTGTTCATTTCACATCTCACTCAAATCTCACAAAATTTGTAGCGTGTAGGGCCTCTATAAGTTAGAGCTCTTTGAAGATGGAGCCGTCAAGTATATTTTTTTAATATACCTCGAAAAAGACCAACAGATTAAAAGTTAAAATTTTGCACCTTGACTAAGCTTCCCACTATTCACTCTAGCCTCTAACAAAGTCGAAGATGTCAAAAAAAATGTATGGAATTAAGGAAATACTCTATTTGAGAGTGAAAATAGAAGCCTACAAAAACCTCCACTATTGCGCCAATATAAACGATGACAAGAATTTGGGTATTCTCAAAAATACTGCAAAAGAGAACCCAGAAGTGTTAAATGCGCTGGAAAACACTCAACTCGAGATTGTAAAAATCCAATAAGTACAGCACCAAAGTGCATACACTATGAAGGGGAGTAGCCAGCTAATTATAGAGGTTGCAACACACTAAAAGCTCTGCAGAGGATAAGAAACAAAACTACAAATCAGAAAGACAGATTCAAACAAGTGAACCGAGGAAATTTAGAGAAAACTGTAAGAAGACAACAAACATTAATGGAGGCTGGTATACCTTATGCTCTAGTAGCAAGTGATAAAATACAACCGACAGTAGAGAACAGTACTGATCCAGTAACTTTAATGCTGTCAAAAATAATGAATCAAATGCAGGAAGAATTTAACAAAAAAGGCTGGACAGACTAATAAATAATAATAAAATATTGTAAAATACAAAACGACTCCTGACCTTAAGATTCTCGACACCATCAAGAGTTATTAGTGACCTTAGAGACGCAACAAGTGGATATATGTCTAATACTAGAAACTCATTTTACGAAACATACGTACGTCAATCTAAAAGGATATCAGATCTATAATGCCATTCATCAAAGTAATTCTGCCCGAGGTGGATCTTCTAATATTATTATTAAAAATAACACACTATGAACGAGGAAAAAGTGAAATTGAAAAAATACAAGTATATCATCTGTTAAAATAAAAAAAATATGTACTCACTATTGTCACTGCCAACTTCCCACCCAGATATAATCTAAAAGAAGAAGACTACAACCACTCCTTGTCAAAACTTTGTGAAAAATGTATATTAGGTGCTGATTTTAATGCAAAAAATGTCTACTGGGCTCAAGACTTACTACAACCAAATGAAATGGACTGAACCAGATTATCAAAGATTAGAAATGTAGGTGGCACTAAACGGATAAACTTACATATTATTGTCAAAGCGATATAAACAAAATACCGGATCCTCTGGACTTTTTTATTTCCAGAAATATTGCAGAAAATTTTATTAAGATAGAAGATGTTGAGGAATTAATATCACTCCTAACAATAAGTGAAAATATATTACCAGAGAATTCAATACCACACTGATAAAAAAATACAGACTGGGAAAGAATTCAACTTCAACTTGAATTAAATAAGTGTCCCAATTAGGACAGTGAAAGATTTGGATACAGAAACCGAATTGTTTCTCCAAAGAGCTGCATGGAATAATACACCATTAATACGCGGGAAACCCATAGGTATTAATTACCCCAAGTAATAAGGGATTTAATACAAAACAAGAGAAAAGCTCAAAAGAAGTGGCGAAAAATGAGAACTGAAGAGAACAAAAATAAATTAAATAGACTTACACAACAGCTACGAAGAGAGATAGAAAAAATTAAAAATGAGTCAACTAACAAATATCCGAGAGAGCACACAGATGATCAAATCACTGATTACTCATTATGGAAAGCTGTCAAAAAAATAAACCAATTCAATACATACTTTAATGCGAACAGAAAATGGGATGTGGGTAAAAAATTGATGCTTTTGTCAACTATTTAGGACACATTTTCTATCCGAACCCAGAGAAAAATGAAGAAATTGAAATGTACAACCAAGAGGAAGTTAGTGATATAAAGAAAATATTAACTAGTCCTATCTGTAACGTGAGAAAGGTGGGTTACCCCCACGGCACTTAGGCCTCACTAGGCCCATTGTGCACCCTTTTAAGATGATAGGCACCTACTAGCTTGTGAGCCAGCCTACAGATTTAATGTAGTTGACAACGTCACCAAGAGGTGCTTCTCTTATATCGGCCGGTGTTAGCTGATACTTGCCAAACACAAATCTTCTAATAAATGAAAGCGTCGGGCAATCGTAAAGGATATGCTCGATGGTATCATCTACTTGTTCGCACCCTCTGCAGAGTATTAATTCTGACAGCCCCATGATATGGAGATGCTTCCGTACTAATCAGTCAGAATTCCAGTGACTAGGCGCAGATTCTGTCTAGTCATAGTCAAGTATTTGTTTGCTGTAGTGTTGTCAGGATAGTTTAAGAGCTCCCTGGCAACTGAAGTTTATTGTTTTATTCCATCTTTCTTTGAATTTCACAAGGGAATGTTCTTTAATTAGATCTGTCACTACCAATTTTGTAAGGCCAATAGAAGGTCCAGGTTCAAAAAGTATTTGGTTGACTGCTTTCTTGGCTAGTGAATCAACAAGGCGGTTACCTTTCGATGTGGCGTGACCTTGAACTGTTCCTAAAAAAGTACAAAGAGAAGTAAACAATATTGTAAATAATGTAAAAACAGCTTCCGGGTTCGATCTGACCACAGGAGAGATACTAAAGAAATTACCACTAAAAGGTCCAGTAAAACCGACCAATATAATTAAAGTACAGGATCCGTAAGGATCCAAGTAAGGTCGACCTTCACCCATCTGTTTAATGGATGAGAGTTTTTCTGTCAAATAAAATATGCTAATAAATATACGGCAAATGGGTTGCCTAAGAAAATACAGTCACGGTAATTTTTTACTTTTCTTTCTTTATACAGATAAGGAAAGCATAGGAATCATGATAAAAGTTGCTTATAATATCATTCTCTATAATTTTGTTCCCATACATGATTTCCCAAAAATTGACCTAATTCGTGATATTTAAGGAAACGTGAAAATTTCGAATTTTGAAAACTCAAAAACGATTAAAGAGAAAAACACCAAATTTTAAAATAAAGCTTAAATTCATTCTGCGATGAGCTAATTAAATTTAGGGCACAATCGAAGTATCTTGGGAATACTTTACAGGGTGCCGTTTTTTTTTATTTAAGAAAATAAATAGTCATGACCGTATTTTCTTTTTGCGATATATTTATAAACATATTTTATTTAATAAAAAGAAACTGCCATCCGTGAAACAGATGGGTGAAGATCGACCTTATTTGGGATCTTAGACCATTAATGCAGCTTTTAGACTTTAACATTCTCTGCTACTATGGAAAACTGCTGAGGTAATAATAATACCCAAATCTGGAAAACCCAACAATGAAATAACATCTTATAGACCAATCTCGCTTTTACCTATGATATTAAAACTATTTGAGAAATTGCTCTTAAGAAGACAGCATTATATAATTGACAAAAAGCAACTTATATCGTCGTCACATCAAATCGGATTTCGTGATAAACATTCCTATGATTGATCATATTCATGGCATAATAAATAAAATTAAAAATTCTCTAAAAGAGAAAAAATTGTTCTGTAGTATTTCTTAATAGCTCAAAAGCGATGCAATATGTTGTCCACTACTAGAATCATATCTATCGCAGCGAAAATCCTATACTATATTAAAGTGCCAATGTCTGTCTGTCCGTGCCGCGATCTCGGGATAGAGAAAGCCAAACCTTATTGGACTCAGATATAAGCTAGGGACACTTAGAGAAGCAAGATGACTCCAAAATCATGGTACCTACTTCTGTGTGTCCCGAGATATAGAATTCGGTCGAAAATTTAAATGGACGAAATCGCCTAGATGTCAAAGATTACAAATTACGGCCTACTATATTAAAGTGCCAATGTCTGTCTGTCTGTCAAATTACCGTTGTTTATCAATACACTTTTCAATCAATAAGCAATCAACTATGAATTTCTCGATGAACGCTCGATCTTCGGTCTCCCGGTTCTTTAAAGTTAAAATGGAAAATGAATACTCTGAAGTTAAGTCAATAAATGCTTGCGTCCCACGGGGAATTGTTCTTGGGCCAGTATCACATTTATTATATATCTCTAACAACGAATTTTTGATTTGCAACTGCAGTTGTTTTATTGTTAGATGAATTTATACCGTGTGTTTTTTAGAATATCGAGAAATGAATTGCAAATCAAGATTAATTGAATTAATTGTATTAGGAATATCAAGAGATGCAAAGCAGTGTAAAAGTTAAGTATCGTTGACTATTATTCGTGACCTGCGGCAAATCTTAAGTATAACTAAGAAACAATACCGGACCTAAAATACACCTTTGAGGTACACCTGAAATGATAATTTTGGTGAAGGATAAACTGTCGTTGATGGACACACGTTGAGTTGAGTAAGGTTCCATAAATTGAATTTAAAACCACGGATCCATAGTATTTAAGTTTAGCACTTAATGATTAATAATCAACTGGGTCAAAAATCAAGAAAATATTTTACACAAATAGTTATTGCGGAGACACTGGAGTGAGGTAATTTGGTTGGATTTTTTGTTGTATAACACTATCCAACTGTACCAAGTATGATTATTTACAATTAATCAAGTAGGTCCAGGATTTATAAAAGTTAAGGAAATGAATTACATTGTGTGTGTGATCGATTTCAGTTTTTGAAAGAATGACTTTTATGCATTTAAATTGGATTTATTGACAAAAACTTCAAATTGAAACTTACATTTTCTTCTGTTTCCATAATAATTATAAGATTTAGTAATTACTTCTTGCTCACTGCGAATCAGAATTAAATCGCGTTTTAATGTCGTTTTTCCCTGCAATTATTGTTTTGGAATGAAACCAACTTTTTCAATAAACCCGGACGGCACTTTAAAAATAGTTAATAAAGTTTTTATACTTCAATTACGAAAGTTCGCTATAATGAGAATTACTGTTTAGTGGTAATTAAGGATTCTTTGAACTGTTTTAAACACCGCACCATTAAAATTATGTAAAAAAGTGAAGTATCCATTTAGTCCTCAATAAATTTGAGATTAAATACTCAAAAAAGTTGAAGAAGCAAAAAATATTATAAAAAAATGAATGCGAATACAGTATAAACAATGTAATATAAAATGCATTTTTTTTTAATTTAACCTACAGGGTTCTACAACTTATTAAACTCAACTAAAACTTAACTTACCTAAAGCTAGGGGTATATTGTGTGCACCATAGATTAAACCTTTCCTGGGACTCCAAAAGTGTAAAATATGTCCTTTGTATCTGCATCATCTGGAGTGTGAGTTGCTCTATGGCACTGAGGCCTCACTAGGCCCATTGTGCATCCTCATTAATTCATATGCCCTTCTTAGCAGTCTTAGCTCGTCAGCTAGCATACTTATTTAATGTAGTTGATAACGTCCCTAGAGGCGCTTTTCTTATATTGGCTGATATTAGCCAATACTTTCCGAACACAAATCTTCTAACGAATGAGAGCGTCGGATAATCGTAGATGATATGCTCGATGGTTTCATCTACTTGTTCGCACTCCCTTACAAAATGCGTATTCTGATAGTCCCATGATATGGAGATGCTTCCGTACCAAGTAATTACCAGTCAGAATTGCTATGATTAGGTGCAGATTTTGTCTGGTCATAGTTAAGTATTTGTTTGCTGTAATGTTATAGTAATAGCTTATAAGCTTCCTGGAAATTCTGCAGCTTCTTGTTTCATCCCATCTTTCTTTGAAGGAAACGATCTTTAACTAGATTTGTCACTACTGATGTAGTATTTGATTGGCTGCCTTCTTGGTAAGTAAATCAGTAAAACAGTTACCTTTCGATGTACCCTGACTGGGGGTCCATCTTAAGGTAACCACATGGTTGATGGATACTTAGGCCAAAGCTTCGTAACATTCTACTACTAACCCTGAGTAAATTGATGGTCTGTCCAGGGTGATTAGTGCTTTTCTGTTATCTGTATAGATGAGCTTCTTCCTTCCAGTGATATGGTTTCTAAATACTTCTTTTGCAGCTATGAGAATCACTGTAAGCTTGGCTTGAACTATACTGGCAGTATTGCATAGCTTATTTTATGCTTAGATTTATAGATCTAGAGTATATTCCACATTCCTAAGCCTTGTTTTGTTTTAAAACTGTTGATGTACCTACATATTGATCGTACCTGCCACTCCGGTTTTTATCTTTGTTCCATTATAACTTTATATAGCTTATGGAAGCTATATATCGGTGAGATGGAGTCCATGTCATGTCATTGTCATCAGAGCAACCTCCTTGATGTAAATATCGAGGAAAGTGAGGGTAAGAATGACATGACTCTAGTTGGTGTGGTTTTCATGGCTCCTGTTATGTTGAGACATGCTGTTCTATATATTTGCTCTAGTTTGTAAATTACTCTCAATTGTTGGGATTTCGATACCCAGACAACGGCTCTTTAGCATATGTCTTATGATGGGCGAGTAAGTTCATGTGACAACTCTGGGGAAAAACCCCAAGTGCGTCCTACGGTTCGACGGCATTGTTCATAAGCAATGTGGGCTTTCTATCCTAAATATTTAACAGAGATCAATAAAATAAAAAATTTATTTTAATGTCAATGATTTTTATTTATTTATTTTTATTTGCTGTTGATGAAATTCATTTACGAATAATAAACATTAAAAAAATATTATTGTATAATTTCGGACCTGTACTTCTTTAATTTGATATTGAATAAGTTACATTAAAATTGATTTAAATATTTTTTAATTTTAAATATAGATTGATGAAAGTAGGATTATTCTCTAAAATGCATTTTTACCAAATTTCATTAAATTTGTTTCACGCCTACAAAAATGTGATTTTTTAAGTAAACTTCGAACTTTCCTCACAAACACATGGTACATCTTAGTTTATATATAAATGGGGTACAAAATACAGTATTACCAAAAATAAACAGTACTTACGTAGTAGCACATAATTTGTCAACGACGAGCCTATCAAATTTTTTCATTCACATTATGATCAAAAAAATACCCCACAAACCATCAATAAATAAGAGGAGATTTTTCGAACTTTTAAAGAGGAGGTCTACATGATACGTTTTTCTTGAATAAATAAAGGAATTAAAGGTTTAGTACTGTTTATTTTGGGCTATCCTGTACTTATTTTGACCTCTGTAATACGTGATAGCTCTATCTTCCAGCAATTCTGGGACACCCTGTATTTGTTATTAATGGCAAGAAATATTGATACCCTAAAAATTAATTTATTTAGTTTTTAAAGACATTTAAAATATCTATTCAAGGTGAAGTTGAAGAAAATAAATTACAATAATAATTTATTTTTCTTACGCTCGATTCACTTAGTTTTACTTATGAATTTATTGATACTATCTTAACACAAAATTAAAAATACATGTGCTTATAAATATCTTTATTCATTTACATCTAACTTTATCTTAATATAGATATTAAATACATCATTAATAAAACGGACTAAGAACAAGAGGCATTGATGAGAACCCCGAGGCACATCACAGAAGACATTAACTTCTTTTACGCTAATCTCTACCAATTATCATGATTTATTTACATTTATATATTCTCTATTAGAACTATCTTAAATAATTAGTTACTTTTAATAAATGCCATAATAGAAAATTTACAGGTCAGAAATCTTTATACCCTGAATTGTACTAGCACACTTTATGCACAAAAAAAGAAAATCTATAAGGACGATATTTGTTTCTAGGGTTAACTAATAGTCAAGAGAGAAACAGCAATTTATAGACTTTAGTGCAAATCCGGAAAACGCCGTAGTTCGACAAAGGACTAGGCAGATTGGAATCACAAACTTAAACTAAATGTTACTCTCCTTATTCAGGAAGGGTTCAAAATTACTATAGTGGTTCGATGGGTGCATTCTTCATCATTCATCTGGTTGTAGACGCCACTCTTTTATGACAGAGTGGTCGTAGTTGAAGCAATTCAATTATATTATTTTGCTCTTTTCTTTTTTTACTGGAAACTGTCTAGAAATACGAGTAGCAGCTATTTATGTTCAGATAACAGCAACTTCACTAAATACGTTCCTAGATGTTGAAATAATCCTACTAATTTAGTTTCCTTTGAGATTTATTGTTTACGTTTTGGGTTCTTGTCAATACGTTTTGATCATTTTTACAATGATGTCTGCCTGTATGTCTGTATCCACGATAACCCAAAAGCGGATAAAGAGAAAAACACAAAATTTTAAACTTAATATTCTTAAGGAAGTGTAGGATTTAGGTAGATCGACCTCTTCTATTTGGTATGCTCTTGGATTTTTGAGTGCTTTTTATCTTTATCTTTGTCGGTTGTAAGCAGGTAAGGTTAGGTTTTGCCCAGAACACTGCGGCCTCTTGGGTCTATTGTATTTCCCTGCTTTCCCCGTATTCAAGTACTATCTTTGGAATAGTCCTGTGTCATTTGTTAGTTTTAATAAGTTCTCTATCAAGTGTTCCTGGGGCGTTCTTTCCGGTTCTAGGTCGAAAAGGAAGAAACGTCGCCTAGTAAGAGCTTTGCATTCGAAGATCACATGGTATGAGGTTTCTTCCTCTTCCATGCATAGTCTACACATGAAGGTGTTTCAACAAGCAGTGCCCCGTTAGTAAATCTACAATGGTGGATATCTGAGGCCTTGCGAGTTGTAGTGCCTTAGGAGTCATGCATGGGTTTAGTCCCCTTAGCATAAGCTTACTGATTCTGTGCCCTCTTATTTGTTGCCAGTGAATTTGGTGTTTTGTGGTTATCCACCTATTCACTGCCTGTCAAGCAGAGGTTTTGCTTATTCCAAATACAGATTCGGGTCCTGTGAATAGTAGATCTGATCCCTCTTTAGCGAGTTCATCAGCCTTTTTATTTCCTTGGATACCTTTGTGCCCAGGTATTCATGCTAGTTTTACTTTGTTGTGGGTTGCCAGATCATTTAGTATTCCAAGGCAATTCCAGACAAGCTTTGACTTGATTATGTTTGAATCAAGAGCCTTTAAGGCTGCTTGGCTATCTGAGAGAATTAAGATGGTTTGTTTTTTGAACTTCCTTTTTAAATTCTCTCGTACACACAATTCGATTGCATGTATTTCAGCCTGAAATACAGTGGTATGTTTTCCCAGTGAGACGATGATGTCGCATTTGGGTTTCACTCCATGTACGCCAGAGCCTGTTTCCTTGTTAGTTTTAGATCCATCCACTAAGCAAGTATTTATCTATCTCCTTATTTACCTCGTTCCAGTTACAGTTGACCTGGAAGAGTCTGTTGAAGGTTAGGAAGGGTGTCATGTTTAATATAGATTCATTTAATTCATGTGCTATTCTGGTATGTTTTATATGTCTCAGTGGGTTCCAGTTGTTGGAGATTTCCAGTCTGTATGTACTCATTGGCCTCCCCCTTTATGACTAGGTCAAGGGGTGGGAGGTTTAGAATAATTTCCATAGAGGCTGTCTGTGTACTTCTCAGTGCTCCTGTAATACAAAGACTCCTGAGAGGGTATTGAGGGCTGTTTTCTAGTTTACTTTGGGTTACCAAACAACCGCTCCATAAGTTATCTTGGGTCTTGTTATTGCCAAATATAGTCAGTGGACCATTTTTGTTTTTAATTTCTATGTTTTTCCAAATGCCCGTCTCCCTACAATGAGAGACATTTTACATTTGTTGGTCACTTTTTGTAAGTGTTGGTTCTAAGTAAGTTTGCTATCTAGGATTAGACCCAGATATTTTAATTGGTTCGTTTTGTTTAGCCGTCCTCCAAACAGTTGGAGTTTCTAAGACCTCCAACCTTGTTTTCCGAGTAAAGGTTATGAGTTGTGCCTCAGGGTTTACCAAGAGGTTTTCCCTAACGCACCACATTTCTGTCAGCCTAAGAGCTCTTTGCTTGAGTTCGAAGACTATCGTTTGGTGTTTCCTTCGGATAAGGATGACTATGTCATCGGCATGTCCTTGGGCGTACAGCCCTTGATTGTTCAATGTTTTCAGCAGTTCATCTGCCACTCGGTTCCACAGTAGTTTATAATATATCTTTCTGAAACACTGACAGTTTTTTACCTATATCTGTACCGGGATCTATATTCTGCTACTGTGAACCCCCAAAATTTTGGTCATGAGCCGCCCCTGAACTCCACTCTGTTGGCATCCCCTATGGACATTCACCTGCATGGTTTCACTAAACATTTGTACCTGTACTTGTTGTCCGCGTAACATGTCTTCTATCCACCAGCAGATGGTGTCTTCTATTCCATATTTGCGAGCGGCCATTGATTTAAAGGAGATATTATCAAAAGCTCCTATGTCAAGAAATGCTCCTAGGACTATTTCTTGGCTACGGGTCCCCCCTCAATCTTGGTTACGAGATGATGCAGAGCAGACTCACAAGATTTTCCTGATTGATAGGCATGTTGGTTTGTATGAAATGGCCTCTCTATCAGAGTGGTTTGCGGGACATGCTGGAGTGCTACACGCTATATTTTGATACATTTATAGGTTATTTGTTGTTCTTTTTCATATAGTTTTTTCTCTTTTATTGTTTAACAATTCAGGGGCACGTAAATGTCACAATACGTTTAACAACTTCAATTCTTATTTTGGACTCAAATGTAATAGTAGTTTATATTATGAGGACGAAAAGTTTAGTTTTCCGAAAATACAATTTTCGTTCGTGTTTCAAATACATAAAATTAAATCCGTAATGATATTATTTCTTATAACTGATATAGATGGCTGTGATCGATAACAATTAAACAATTGCTGTCATGTTAGTGTGCTTATGTCAAATCGATTTAATTATAGTTTATTTATTTTTTCTCTTATTCAATTAAAAGTATTTATATTTAAATTTGATGTAAATGTGGATTATGGACTACCATTTTACAAACGCAAAAAAAAATTATCGTTGGCAGTATCAAAAGGTAAACTGAAAATAAAACATAATGTTTAGATAGCAGAGTTGCTTTACTATTTTTTAGCAGTTCATTTGAACTATATTTAAAAGGTTTCCTTTTAGATTATGTTTTCTGTCCGAAAAAACGACGTTTTATGACTCATTCGAATAAAAGCGTAATTTGTGTGCGTTTACGTCTACGTTAATGTTAACATAATGAAAATACTTAAACAGTCTAAAATATGACGGAAAGAAAACAGAATTGTTGCCCATTATAAAAATAGATGTTTCACATATACAGAAACTATATAAGCTGGTGTAACTGTGAGCTTGGACAAATACAGTTATTTCACATATAACCGTTAACCATGTTCTCATACTTAATTATAATGAACTCGAATTTTATTTTTGAATTTGAATGTCTACTACGCCACTGTTCAAAAGTCAAGATGATTAGTTAGCTATTCGATTTACATCTGTCCGATACTTCTTCAGCAGGTTGGAGCTTAACATGTAACGTTACAAATTGAACAAATTATCAATTCAGCCACAATAATTCAAATTACAATAATGACAGAGTCACGTAAAGCGCTGCCTAAACCTCAATTATATACGGCGTCCCAAATATGATTACCCATCGTTTTTGCTCATTTTCTTGATAGATGTGTTTGTTTTTCATCAATGATTTCAATTACATGAATGTTTTTTTAATTTAATATATTTTTTAATAATATCATCACGGAATGAAAGAGTAAGGAAAAACAAATTTTTGGGGAACATTGCATTCATTTTTCTACAGTCTCCGTTTAGCTTTCCAATTTTAATCTAACGCTTTTCGAGAACCTTCCAACCCTTCACAAAATTGGAACTATTGAAACCTTCTAAATATCCATTTAAACCTTCGATAATTTCAGTTATAAAATATAATTTACACTAGTTATAAAATTTATTTATTATAACTAATAAAAAAAGAAAAGTTTACTAAGCTCAGTCAGGAGGGGTCGGGTTATAATGAAAATAAAATGCCACGCTATATGGAGTATTTGGTTCCTTTTATTCTATTTTCTCCTACAATTTGAAATCGGATGGTTTCAAGCCCTGTCCAGACGTCAAATCGTCACATACGTACCTCGTGCCTAACTTCTTAAGGATGTTAGATTGTGAGGTTAGAATGACGCATATACCACAAACAAAATACGCACTTGTGATATTTACTAAGACAATTCTAAATATGATTTTGGTAGTTGCCCCTCAAGTACGTACTCTTGGTTCACAGGTAAGGATTTGAAATATATAATAGTACACATTAATTTAACCTATAAAACTAATTTATACACAGAAGAGATACCCGCTATGAGGGCCAAACCCTGCTTTAAAAACAATAAAATATATTTACAAGAGATTAGTAGGCTACTAGTATTTATGTACTCTAATGGTTCAACAAAAACAACTGATATTCACTATCTAAATTTTAGAGAGACAAAATATTAACTGAATGGTCCGAATGAAGATTACCCTGGGTATATTGAGGGCCTATTAATATGGGAAGGTCCTACCTTAGTATTCCTGAAGGATATTCGGTAAGTCTGGTATTCTTTATTTGATTAATTAACTGGTAACTCTCTGGTTTTTCTTCCAGGATCATCCAGGTATACAATACGAATCCAGGAATCTGACACTGGTTTTAAATTCAACTTGCAGACTCCTTTTCTAAAAAAGGTAGGCACAGAACTTTCTGCAGTCATGTTAGAAAAGTGACCAAATCAACCCAAAAAAAAGGTTGAAAGTTAGAGTTTAAGTTCTCTTTAAAAATGTTGAACAAAAGTATCTATCTGTTCCTACTTATAAACAATTACTAGTATAGGCCCATTGTCTAACCTTGTCTAATAAGTTCTAACTGTATTTTTGTTCACCTAGAACCAAATCATGTCAATCTGGTGGATTGAATAACAATGACACAAGGACAAGTGACACAATAAAAGTAAACAAACCCTATTATTAAAATAAATAACTAGAATTGTTATTTCTTATTTTAGGATAGAAATCTCAATGACATGGGAAAAATAAATAGAAGGATTTTATAAACAGGATATGAAAGTGGAAAATCTAACCGAAGAATGTCAGTAGCTTCAGGACTTAGAGTTCCGTTCTTCAAATACTAAAGGTATGTTTTATTTTAATTTTTCAGTAAACCAGAATCAGCTGGGTGAGACTAGTCCATTACATATTATCAGGCTTTAGATTTATTCTCTTTACAGGATATTGTATATAGATTTTAAATATTATTCATAATAAACGTTTTATTTGCATAAGAGGTGCATTTTTCTCACTAATTCGGAGAGTATTATAGAGTTGTAATTTTGAAACCGTAACATTTCTTTCAAGACAACCATTTCTTCAGATTTGGAAACAGGAAAAAATCAAACCGAATCAAGTCAAGTAAATACGGGACATGTTCAATGAACTGGAATCACATTTGCCGACTTGTGGGACGGAACATTATATTAGTGATCCAAGACTTTTTCTTACCTCTTATCTTTAATTTCTGCGTTTTATCTGTCTAATCACTAAGGACAATATTCACCTCTTATTCCCTTGCTTGTTGCGGAATTATTCCACGGAAATCCCAAAAGACGATAGCATCACTTTTCCAGTAGACGAAATCGTCTTGGCCTTTCTTGGCTCACCACGTATGGGTGACTGCTTTGACTTTTTGGTCTTCGGAGTGCAGTAACGTATCCACGTTTCATTTAGAGTTATAAAACGTCCAAAAATTATTTTTCGTTGCGTTTGCACAGGTCTAGATATCCTGGAAAAGGTGCAAAATGGTAATTCGAACTCGCTTTTGGTCGATTGTCAAGAGACGAGGTTAGTTAAAACATTTCGAATATTTCCCAAACGAATTGGTGTTTCTTCACTTTTCAAAATTATCCCTACGAAATAATGAAAACAATTTTTAAACCTTCAAATTTATTGACAAATTGAAAAACTCTAGTCGTTTCGAGTGTTAAACCTTTAAAAGTGTCAAATTATTGAAATTCGTTAAAAAATAAACAGAAAACCTAATTAAAACCCATGAAAAAAAAAAATAAACAAATTAGCGAAAAATCGAGAAAAACAAACTGTTAAATACTATTCAAAAAACGTAATTTTACATAAAAAAATACTAGAAAACGTATTTATTTATTAAAAATCTTAATAAAAATAGTGAGCCTGAAATCCATTACATGGTTAGTTAGATATCTAATTTTTAATTCTAAATTTTCAGAACTATTATTTTTAATTTGCTAGATAAATTTATGAAGTAAAAATAGGGCTGCGAACTATATATATATATATATATATATATATATATATATATATATATATATATATATATATATATATATATATATATATATATATATATATATAGTTCGCAGCCTCGCATTAAAACGTATGAGAAAATGCTACTAAATTTATAATCAGGGTGATGGTTATTCGAATATTGACGTTGTTACAATTTTGAACTTAATACGGCCAAAGTTCATAAGGTGGAACTGGAAATTGTCTCGAATACAATTCATGAAAAGTAAAAAAGCAGGTTGTTTGGGATCTTAATTAAACTTTTGAGAGCAATCAAGAGGTTTCTCTTAGAGCTTAAGGGAGGCATGACGCCATCTGGTTCCCACCTCGACCTGTTTGTACCAGTACCTCATGCCAAACCACAGAGCTAGGATCTATAGAGGTAGCCTCAGAGAGAGATAGAAGTTTTAAAATACACAAAACGTAAATGTTTACATCAGGTCTAACATCCGAAAACAATGTTAATAAATTTAAGTTGTATATATTTAGATCTCTTAGTGCTCATCGTTTCTATGTTTATTAAAATATTACTATTTTATGATAAGCGTTTTATAAAATAATTAATAGAGTACTTAGATTGTATAAAAAGACTTTAGCATATGTCTAAAATTTGGTTGTTCTTAAGTATTTGTAATACTTTACTAAATCTGACAAAGGTCAGCCAAGTTGGCATTATCTTTAGACGAAAACAAATATCGTACTTAATGTATTTAATAATCTTCGAAAAGACTTTGCTTCAATTTCTGTGGATAAAATAGTCACTAAATGTGAGAACTATACTGAAGTATCTAAGCGGACAGCTTTTTAACAGATAAAAATGAAAAGGAATCAGCATAAACAGGTATTTTCTTCAGATGAAACATGGGATAATGCTGGACATCCAGTAACAAAAATTTGGCAAGATACCTCCATCAAAACTAAAAAACAAGCCTTTATTGAATGGGTCTCTTGTGGATTATAAAATCTCACAGGAAAAGGAAATCGACTTTTGCCAGATGGTTTATTAATGTTCGAGTCAACGAGAACAAAAGACTACCATGAAGAAATGGATAGCCGTATGTTTGAAAATTGGCTTCAAAACATTATAAAAAAAATCCAGCCACTCCGTTATTGTTTTGGATAATGCATCTTTTCACAGTCGATTAAAGAAGTACCTACCTACCTACAATAAGATGGAAAACAGAAGATATTTTAAAATGGCTTCATTCTAAAAATATTATTACTTCTCCTAAATCCTTGAAGGCAGAATTATTCGTAATAGCAGGGCAACATAAAAACAAATTCAAAAAATATATTATAGACGAGATGGCCCGAGAAAAAAGAATTGAAATTCTCAGATTGGCTCCTTACCACGCAGAGTAAAATCCTATTGAACTGATCTGGTCACAATTAAAAGATTATGTTCCTCGAAACAATACAACATTTATATTAATTTATGTGTGAAATTTGTTTTTGAAGACCGTTTCAGATGAAAATGGAGAACATTGGAGAAAATACATTGATTATGTTAAAAAGGTGAAAAATGTATTGTGGAAAGTGGATAAAGCAACGGTAAATTTAATAGACCTTATAATAATAAACCTCAGACAAGACAATGATGATACAAGTAGTTATAGTAAAGACAATGACTTTTAAAGATAGTTCTTAAACTTTTTATTTGTTTTTTATCTTTCATTTTAGGTATTCAAGTGTTACTTTTAATGCCAAGAGATTAAAAAAAGATTAATCCCATTAACAACATATAATCATCCTTGTTATTTTTTAATTAAATTTATTTCGTTCAATGTTAAGTGTAACAATTTTATCAGCAGCATAAGGTTTATTTTTATTTTTTTATAAATAATTTAACTTGTTTTATTCTAAATTTAATCTACGAAGTGTGTATATACCATTTTATATACCGTGACCCTATTTATATTATAGAAACTTATTTTGCAAAGTACGCCTATGGAATGTGACGTCATATCTCCACTTTTACTGCACTTTTATTCAGACTCTAGTCATTATTAAGGTACCATTTCGGTAGGCGCGACAGACGACCGCCGACGCGACATACGACCGATGACGCGACCGAGAAGTGGCGCTTCACATTTAAAATACATACAATTATATGAAACACATTTCGCACGGCGCGACACGAGATGTGTCGTCAAGACGACACTTCCTGACGACACTTCTGAATCTGTCTCGGGGTCACTGTCCTCGGAGTGTCGCACTCGAGGTTGGAAATTTCTTTCGATCTAGGCAGCGTTGCCAGATTTTGGAACAGTGTGTAAAAAAAAACCGTAGATCTGAACAGTAGATTTTAATACAGGGGGAAATAATTATAATTTGCAGTGTAGTAAATAAAAAAACAAGTATACAAGAAACGAAAAATAAACTTTTTTCTACCCAAATTAGAAAGTAAACAAAGAATAAAAACAAATAAAAACATTTTTATTATATACTTAACGTACGGGAAAAAATCAATGAAAAATAATAAGTACCTACTTCTTTTAGATCAGTCTGAATCAGATAATTCAAAATCCTAGTGTTTGGCAAATGCATGTTCTTTTTATGATGCACTATTAATTCTTTGTTTCATTTTAAATAAAAACAATGATTATCTTGATGTTTTTTTTATGGAGCCAACCTACAGTAGTGGATGCTTATTGCGCTGCTTTTACTGCAGAAAATTTACTAGAGAAAATATTCTTTAACCATTTGCTGAAGGTTGAGGCAAACTTAATAAATTAAGAACAAAATTTACTAGAGACAAAAACACTGGATCTACGTAAAAACAGTAGGTCTGGCAACGCTAATCGTTCCCTCGAATGGTTATTTGCAAGTGTCGCGCGACACTTCTTCAAGCTTCCGAAATCTACGGAGCGTAACATTTATGCATCTGTCGTCCTACTGGTCTCCTCAGTGGTCTCCTGTCTCCTGACGCGGCTACCGAAATGGTACCTTTATTATGTTTCTGTACTTCCGAATCTTCCAATTATTTGGTTGATTTGTTTCTGTTATGTTATAAATTTTGTGTTCCAGAGGAGTTTTTGTTCTGTTTTTAGCTGGGAATAAAATGAACTTTTGTTATATTGTTTAGTTAATGATTTATAGTTTGTAGAATATATTTATTTGTGTGTAGAATACCTTTGTATATTATTATATTCTGAATATGGAGTCCTGTACAGTCAGCCATAAATAATTTCATTTTACTTGTAAGTATAAATAATAAAATTATAATAAATAAATCAATTTGTTTAATTAAAACAATAGGATTTTTAGCATCTGGTTTCTATTAATAAAAGTGTAAACTTTTGTAGCATTTCAAGAGTTGAGCGTAGATTTTTCCGGTTGAAAGTGTTACATTTACCCGATAATACTACTAAATACACATGGATATGTGGAAACCACTTAATTAAACAATCTGAAATTTCATTTTATTACAAATAACCAATTATGGTTTTTTGTTTTCCCAATGAAATGGGAATTTTCTACGTTTATGAACCGAGTCCTTGTCAAAACAAACAACACGATATGTTTGCAACATCGCTTAGCATTGAATACGTATAGGTCTGTCTCTCTCATGATCCCTCTATATATCCTGGCTATGTGTGGCATAGATTCCAAGATTATAAGAAGATAGTTAACGACTGTTGTAGTACGCATGATGATTTGGAAAGCAGGACTTTCTGTAAGGTTCAATATTTTTAACCTTTATGAAATGCACTTTCTTTGATGTCCTGCTTTTGGTTCTAAAATGAATGGAATCACAAGTTCTACATATGTCTACGTGGGACCTCTTGAAGGACAACTTTGGAAAACACTTTTCAGAAAAGCTTGCAAAATAATTTGTATGCAACGATACTCTTAGGATAATTTTCTTTAGCTTGAAATAGCATGTTTTAGATAGATTTAGATAATTGCATAAATACTCCTTGTTAGATTTTGTAAGGTTGAAGTGACTTTCCACCCTCGGCAAACTATTAATTTGGCTATTATCATACCTCTATACTGAACGATGTACTTAAATGTTCTTAAACCACCACGTTTGTCTTTACTTTTACCTTGTTTTATAATTGTAACTGATGTTATAATATTTTGAGGGTTTATTGAGAATATCTCCATGAACGTTTTTTACATACATTCTTTAATTTGGAGATGGCGGGTGGAGTATATGAGTATATGAGAAGAAAGACCTATTTTTGTATTTTTATCATAAAAGTCTCACCTTTAAAATAATTTGGGGGTAAATAGTTTTTTTATTGAAATTCCCTGTATAGTAAATGTACTTTAATACATATCATTTTATATGCTTTATCTTACGCTCTTGCTCTTACACAATTAATTCTCTAATCAAAATGTTAATTGATATTTTGTTTAAAAATCATGCCGAAAAAAGCGAGTGACAATTCTTCAGCGTGTTAATGACATGCACCGTGGGGTTGATTTTAACCAACGCGATGCTATAATGTAGCGGTAAATTGAGTGAGGGTTGCACTCCCCGTTGAGCTATCACCCCCGTGAGTCCCATTTACCAGCCAGACTCTATTATTATTGTATAGAACAAATCAGAAGGTTGAACAAGAGTGAACTTAATACTAATATAAATCATCGCCAAATAAAAATGTAACGGGGGATTTAGGAAAACAACTGGGATTTAGATAGCTTTTGGCTTGGCTTTCGGTTTTTGTGCTCCGAGGGGTAGATTTCTGTTTGTATGCGGTTAAATAGCTTGTTATTCCATTATGTATTGATGGAGTGTTTGACTGTTTATTGGATTTGATTTTCTGAAAATGTCGGGATAAAGTGCCAGTTTTCAAGGCAATTGTTATTCTGTCGAACGTTTGTTACATTAAAGAGCGTTCAGGAAAATTTGACTACGGAACGAGGATATATTGAAAATTTTTCGAATTTATCTTAAAACTATTTGTGAAATTTATTTGATTATAGGTAATTTCATCGATTATGACATAGACGTCAACACTAGATGGAAAACAAGTAGGCGTATTACCAGTTACTGCAGATGTACCAGTTTCGACAATAATAATAAATTAATAGTATATTAAAGTATAAGTGGATATAACGGTCTTTAAAACACGCGCGATTTTTCGAGCACGACGGCGCTGCCGGAGTGCTCGAAATAGAGCAAATGTTTTAAAGACCAGTTATCCACGAATACTTTACGCTATTTTTTTTATTGGTATACTTTGAAATCCTAAATATTGGTATTATTTCTACAAAAAAATGGAAATAAGAACTAATAACTGAAAATGGTTGAATTTGTGATGTAACATCAGTATACCTCGTTGTCATGAACATGAGACAAACAAAAATTGTTGTTATTGTTTAAAATGAGTTCAAATATTGAGTATTTAAATAATAAAGCAGAATCGCGCTTAGTACCACAAAAATCCGAAGCGGGTTTATAAAAAAGAATACGATAAATTCAGCAAATGGTTACACATATAGATGAACGAGTTGTTCTCGCTTATCTCCAGAAAATGTCGGAACAGTATAAAGTATCGACTATGTGGACTATCCATTCAAAATTACGAAGTATGTTGAGGATAAACAAAGGGGTCGATATAAAATCGTTCGTCAAAGTGCATGCATTTATGAAGGCAATTAGCAAAAATGAGGTATCTGTAACGTGTGGAGGGTGGGTTACCCCCACGGCACTTAGGCCTCATTAGGCCCATTGTGCATCCTCCTAAGATGATAGGCACCTTCTAGCTCGTCAGCCAGCCTACAGATTTAATGTAGTTGACAACGTCGCCAAGAGGTGCTTCTCTTATATCGGCCGGTGTTAGCCGATACTCGCCGAACACAAATCTTCTAATAAATGAGAGCGTCGGGCAATCGTAAGGCATATGCTCGATGGTCTCATCTTCTTGTTCGCACCCTCTGCAGAGTGCGGATTCTGACAGCCCCATGATATGGAGATGCCTCCGTACTTGGCAATGACCAGTCAGAATGCCTGTGACCAGACGCAGAGTATGTCTAGTCATAGTCAAGTATTTGTTTGCTGCAGTGTTGTCAGGATAACTTAAGAGATCCCTGACAACTCTGCAGTTTCTTGTTTTATCCCATCTTTCCTTGAATTTCACAAGGGAATGTTCTTTAATTAGGTCTGTCACTACCGATTTTGTCAGGCCAATAGAAGGGCCAGGTCCAAAAAGTATTTGGTTGGCTACTTTCTTGGCTAGTGAATCGGCAAGACGTTTACCTTTCGATGTGGCGTGACCTTTGATCCATCTTAAGGTGACCACATTGTTGATGGATACTTCGGCCAAAGCTTCATGACATTCTAGTACTAACCCTGAATAAATTCGTGGTCTGTTCAGGGTGAGTAGTGCTTGTCTGCTATCTGTATAGATGAGCATGTTCCTTTCAGTGATATTATTTCTGGTTATTTCTTTTGCTACTATGAGAATCTTTGTTAGCTCTGTTTGAACTACACTGGCACTATTGCTCACAGCCCATTTTGAATCTGACGTATATTCCGCATCCTGAGCCTTGTTTTGTTTTAGGACCGTCGGTGTAGATATTAATCGTACCTGCCACTTCTGGCTCTTCTATTTGTTCTATTATAACTTTATATGGCTTATGGAAGATATGGAAAATGAGGTAGTCAGAAGGCATATGTATTCGAGGAAGACGATTTGCGGAAGTTTTTTACAGATGCACCGGCCATTACGTATTTATTTTTGAAGGCGGTTGCTATTTGTGGCATCTTTGGCTCTCGTAGAAGATGTGAATTGTGCGATTGAATAAATTTTTTGAAAAATTTCTCAGAAATATTTTATGTGACATTACAAGGCACTCCTGTCAGATCAATATTTAAAAAGTTGGCATTTAGACATCACGTTTCTCGGGTTGTTGATGTTGCCATGGTAACTTTAAAACGCGCGTTTTTTAAAGTTCGTTTTAAACACGCTGAGGCGTACTTTAAATAAGTAAAATAGGGTACCAATAAAAAAATACTATTTCAAAATGGTTGTGTATTTTGTTATTATATAATATAGGGTACTATTCTTTAGGCTAAAGCAATAAGTGTTTTATGGAAATTAGAATTATTGTGACCTTTTATTACGTTGACCCCTCGACTGATAGGGGTTCTCTTAAATTTCATCCGGAGAGTAGGATGTGGAAAGTAAACCAGTATTATTTAAAAATTCAGTAATATTTGCTACCTCCTTTATAATTATTGAAGTAAATTATTGGTAAGATTAATTTCTGACCTATAACACATTTTTAAGTTTTTCAAATTTTGTTCGTGCTAAACTTATATAAGTCTTTAAAGATATCCACGATTCATCAAGGAAAACAAACTTAAGCGGCTTTGGACATTAGGAAATATATTGCCTTGAAAAAGAATATTTAAGAACATCATTTGGTTTTTGGTAAAGCCGTTTTTCCATTTTGTATAAAAATACAGTTTTTCATAAGACTCTATGAACTTCTACCAGAAGCTTTGTATATATTGACATGATTCCTTCATTTTCTTTTTGGTGTTATGTTTTCGTCTTGTACCGTTGGCTTCAATAAGTTATTCGGAACGCCTTAGGAATGTAATGGCGATGGTATTGGAATTGAATTGTCGATTAGAGACAGATTGTCACTGGGAATTATTGTTATTGGGAAAGGGAGAAGTATTAGAATTGTATTTTGTTTATGAAGATTAAATAGAAATAAAGCAAAATATAAAAATGGTAAAAATAGTTTTATTTAAGAAGAAAGTGTAACAAGGAAAAGTAGGAATCAGAGGAGGAGGTAGAGGAGATTAGTCAGTAAAAGAACAAATATATTCAAAGAAGCAAGACATGATTTGAAACAGGAGGCATGAAAACAGGAGATATAGAAAAGCAGGAGTTGGAACCAGAATTACAGGGAGAAAGAAGAGTAACGGAAGATTTTTATTTATGTCATATTCAAAATTTATTTGGTTATTTTTTTTTTAATTTTGTAGGTAGTTAAAAGAAGCGACAATCCTAGAAGCTTGAGAATATTGGAATGTTTTATCCTTTCCGGGGTAAAAATACATTCATAATTGCTCCTTTTACAGTATCATATACATCATTAGTCTTTAACTTCGGTACAATGCGAGATTGTCCCAGCGTTGTTCTTGCTGCTTCCTTCCTGCTTTTTGATTTTTTACACCTAATTATACGTATATTCATTTTTTTTAAATCTAAAATCATTTTTGCACAGAAGAAAATGATATCAAAGGTTCGTTGTTTTCTTTGTCCTTGGTAAAATACTTCAACAAATTCAGAACTGTCAATAATTGTTGATCGGCTGTTATGCGAAATTTATACAGGTCGATTTTCGCCGTGCTGTTAGTCACCATTAGACACACCATTAGACACACAACTAGTTCATTTTGTTTGATAATGTTGTGTACAACAAATGTTCTACAGAAATAAAAAAACACCTTTATGAATAGAGCAATCACCTGTAACTGATCATCAGTGTTGACAGGTTCAAACGGTGACAATCCATATTTAATAAACGATTTTTCCCGCAATGACCAATAAAATGTAATAATGACTAATGAAATGTTGAAAATATTTTCACACATGACTTTGCTACTAAATAATAATACCAATAATAAGTTGGTTAAAAATACTCGAAAATGGGGTATAAAATACCCGAAGTTATTTAAACGAAAATCCTATAAGCAAATATTTGATAATAAAATTTAACTACAAATTAACTATTCATAATTAAAATAAATTGAAATCACATATTACTGATCATTTTCGTCTGACAAAAGTCAGCAGTTATTCTACGTTAGAGTTTGCGATTTTAGTCACCTGCGGCCTAGTGAATTGCTATTTTCAGTGACTTTATAGGTGCGGGTAAAAATCGCCTAAAAAAGTCGACTCACGTAAACTTCGTATCATTGGCGCATCCAGAGTTTAAATCTGGAGGGTAGTGGTAATATTTAAGAGTTTATTATTGATAATAAAACATTTTAGTACATATAAAAAGTTAAATTTATAAATTCTTGAGGGTAATTACCCCCATTATCCTCCCCCGTAAATGCGCCCTTGCTCCGTATTAGCTGTTTTTATACGGTGGTGAGTACTGCTTAGTAATGCCGTGAGACGAGAGATTCTCGTCTTGTCTCGTCTCGTCTCGTACGAGACGAGAGAGACATTTTCTCTCGAAAAAAGATTCGAGACGAGAGAGTGTCATCTCTCGACGAGAATTTCTCGTTTCTCTCGAGTTCTCTCGCGCAATTAACTTTTTATTTCCCTAAAATTTTCAATTACTTATCGTAACTTAGAATTTAAAAATACCAGATTTCCAGACAGTCACAAAGTTAACTATAAAACACCTATTCTATATATACAGTGAGTTTTAATTATGGAACGCCTCAATTATCTCGGAAACGGCTTGCACGATTTTTATTTATGGTGATCCGTCAAATGGCCCCGAAAATAGCGCTTCCCGACAAAAGCGCCCAAGACAAAAGCGCCACCCGAAATTTCTTTATATAAAAAACTAACCAACGAACAGAATTGTAATAATTTCCATGCAGTTAAATTTTTCGGAGGTTACTTTTGGAGATAAATTAGAAAGACAATAATTTAATTTAATAAGTGTTTTTTCGAAAAACTGTCAAAGAAAAAGTAAAAGAAACGAACGTATAATAATATTGTTAACATGCTTTAAAATGCTTTCATTTGATATTACACGAAAAAAATTTTAACTTCCAAATGAAACCCTACCCCCTCCCAACTGACTTCTAAGACAAAGTATTTATAGCAGGGGCAGAAGTTGAAAAGGCTTTTGCTAGTTTTCTCACTTCATACACATAACTTGACAGGTTTGCGGCGGATCTAACCGAAGTGGACGCGATACATTGGCGTACAAAATTATTTTTTAGATGTTTATAACAATTTCGAGTACCTAAATAGTTTAATAAATTGTGAATAGCTGTTGAAATTTTGTAGAATTATGATTTGGGTATTACAATACATGTATAATAATTATTTATGGGCCATAAATACATGCGATTGTCCAGTTCTATGAAACGACACTGGCAGGTAAACATTACTGCAAAATTCTCGAAGTCGTCCGACGTGGTTTGACGTTTACCTACCAAAAGCCTTTCCAACTTCTGCCTCTGCTATACATTCTTAGTTAACGCCCAATTTGGACCACTGATTATTTTAAATTTCAATTGTTTATGTCAAATGGTGTCTAAGTAAAACGATTGTGACAGACGGACAGGCAGAGAGATACCAAGGTAATTTCCCTAAGTGTTTCTTATTGCCAATTTGGGTACTGATGAGACAAATTACTTGAAAAATTATTTGTTATTGTCTTTAAAATTTTATAGTTTTTTCATGTTTCGTCCTAAGTATATCTTTTCCAAATTTAAATTTGATATGTTTTTATTACGAGAGAAACGAGACGAAACAAGACGAGACGAGAAAATGGCTCTCTCAAACGAGAAAAGCGTCTTCTCGTCTCGCGGCATCACTAGGTAGTACTGCTCCGAATGCCCCTATTTTCCTGCCTTTCGTTTCTAGTATTACTACTTTTCATAATTCTTTTAAAAGTTGTATATCAGAACCATGGCATCACTACTACTGGAGTAGAAACACCTGCATTTAGTTCCTCAAATAGACCTACCATGTGATGTGACAGTTCCAAGTCAACTGCAACTGGAAAGAGGTAAATAAGGAGGTAGAGAAACACTTGCTTAGCGGTCCCGTATGGTATACGGATGGATCTAAACCTAATAAGGGAATAGGCTCTGGCGTACATGGAGAACCCCTAATACGACATCATCGTCTCACATACCACTATATTTCAGGCTGATATGCATGTGATCGAATTGTGTGTGCGAGATAATTTAAGAAGGAAGCACAAAAAACAAACCATCCTAATTCTCTCAGATAGCCAAGCAGTCTTAAAGGCTCTTGATTCAAATATAATCAAGTCAAAGCTTGTCTGGAACTGCCTTGGAATACTAAATGATCTGGCAACCCACAACAAGGTGAAACTAGCATGGGTACCAGGGTACAAAGGTATCCAAGGAAATGAAAAGGCTGATGAACTCGCCAAAGAGGGATTAGAACTACCATTCACAGAAACCGAACCTGTATTTGGAATAAGCAAAACCTCTGCTTGACCGGCAGTGAACAGGTGGATAGCCACAAAACACCAAATTCACCGGTAACAGATAAGATGGCACAGAATCAGTAATCTCATGCTAGGGGAACAAACCCACGCATGGCTACTGAGGCATTACAACTCGCAAGGCCTCAGATATCCACTATTGTGGGATTACTAACGGGACAGGCACTGCTTGCTGAAACACTTTCATGTGATAGGATTTTACAATGATCCCACTACATGTAGATTCTGCATGGAAGAGGAAGAAACCTCATACCATGTGATCTTCGAATGCGAAGCTTTTACTAGGCGATGTTTCATCCTTTTCGGCCTAGAACCGGAAATAACGACCAAGGAGCACTTGGTAGGGAACTTATTAAAACTAACCAAAGACACAGAACTATTCCAAAGATAGTACCCTACCTGCTTATAACCGACAAAGATGAAGATAAAAATGTGATAGTACTTGTATATACAATACAGCCAAAGGGTTCTTTTCGCTTCAAATAAACGGAGATTTTTCTGATAAAAAAATCCACTTAATATGGTGTTCTTTTTTTTACTAATTTAACAAATAGATCTTTTTAGTGCAGACTACTTGTACGCGTGTAATAAATTCAATTTATAATTAAGGTTCTTTAAATATATATTTTTTACTAATAATAATATATGGCAACATTTTGTTGCAGACAAAAAAATTGATATGGCGACAATCATAAAAACAATTACAATATACTAACAACAGGTCGATCTTGGAACAAATTGTTTTGTAGTTATATATGTTGAAGTATTTATCTTCATAAATAAATTTCCCAAGACAACTTTGTTGTCATTATCGCTATAGAAACTAAAAATTAACTCATTACTGAAATGGCAATTCTTGAATGGATTTTCAATTAATGAAACAGTAAAAATAAACAGTAAATTAAGCTGCAGGTAGAAATACAAAACGTTGTAAATCATTTGAGGAAACATTGTAGAACTGGCGTGTAAGAATTTCAATATCTCAATACAGGATCGGCTTAGGATATTAATAACTAAACAATTATGACCATATCAATTGTTATAATGTTAAAGTTAACTCGACATGATCTTATTGAAAGAGAGACCAGTAACATTTTTCGTTTAGGAGAGAAAATTGTGCGAAGACTTTATTATAAGGGTTAAAGATTAACAAAAAAGTTCAAATTAAAATTGTATTCGAGAAAAACGTGAAACATAAACAGTTCAGCTATTATAGTTACTTATAACCAGGGATAGTATTTGGAGCAAACGTACAAAAGTAATGGAAATATTAAAAAGTAATGGAACAATATTTTTTTACATAATGAAACAACAGTAACAATCCAAAACAGTAACAAAATAAAGAAAAATGTTATAAATCATAAATATTTGAAATTATTAAAAAATATTTTGCTTGAGGTTTTCTTGGGATTAAAGTGTTGGATTTAATGAAACCATTGTGGTTTAGGTTTGTATTTTTACGTTTTCATAATTCGCCTCTTGTTTCTGTTTTGTATTTGCCAAGTGCAATAATTTTTTGTTGTTGGATTTTTAAGGGTTTCTATTCTGTTTTCTATAAGTAGTTTTTTCTTGAATCAAACGTATTTATTTGAAATTTGTTTATGTTAAATCAACGACGAAAAACTACTAGACTAATCCATTCATGCAAGGCCGGCACATTTCTGATAGGAAAAGTGTTCTGTTATTTTATGTAATGTTGTATATATTTTAAATATTTAACAGGTGAATAAATGTTTTAAATAAAAAATACGTCTACTAAGCTAAAATGGTCTGGTGGGATAAATGTGCATTTCTTGGGGTGCTCCGAATATTTTTACTTGCACCAGTGGTGTTCGTGCGAGAATGCCACATTTTTTTAATACAAAATGGTGCGCCACTGACTTTTTCTCGTATTGATATTTAACAGAATATTTTCGGCAACCACCCCCTAAAATATTTCGCACTAATTTACAAACAACTTGTATATTAACTATATACCTTTTCGTAAATTATTTTGACTCCTACTCTGTATTCTAAAAAATTCAGTAAATTAATTATGAAGAAAATATGTCTAAAGAATGAAGAGCGGCCAGTCGAATATATCATAAGTCTTTAATGGTAAGACCATCAAGTTATCTCCCAAATAAATTTAATTATAACCCATAGGATTTTGGTATATCGCACGCAATCTTGCAAGCTTGAAAAATAAAGTGTAAAAAATGAGTTCGTGCATACAAGGAATTTTAAAAGAAAAGATTGTAAATCATTATAAAAATTTATTTTTTTTTTCGGAGTATCTGTTTAATAATTTTTAATCTATGTGTGTGAGATTGGATTTAGGTTTCCCTTGGCTACGGGTAGGTACTAAGTTCATTCGCCAATTTTTTTTTAATCTATTGAATAGCAATATTTCCGTGATGTGATCGCTGTAATATCTTTAATTTACTATTTGACTATTATACTATCTACACTTAATTTGTATATGTACCAAGTTTGTTGATTTTTTTTAATTTTTAGGATCAATGAAGATCCAATGAAGGCACGAAGATGAAACTCAAGCCATCGATACAATAAAATATTGGTTGGGTAAGGCCAAAGAAAGAATAAGAACAAGTATGAATTTTTGTACACAAAGATTTAAAAAATGTTTACGATTTTCATTCTATACACTTATTTTTTATTGTTCAATATTAATGTATTAGGGTGTCTAGTATATACCAAGTACATGCTTATTTAAATACTTAGTATATACTTAGAACGTACTATCAAATGAAAGTAGATACTTAATGCATACTGTACACATACATTTATTCTGAGAATGTATCAAATTCAAATAAAGTATATTCTCAGCATATGCGTATTTTTAAAAAGTATATACTAAGAATATGCTAAGAATGTATAATTGTTATCTGGGTTATGTCTCGATTCGGTCTTCAATACTGTAAGACAAAGACAATCGTATTGCTGATTGGTTTGACGGGAAGGCAGCTGTGCTAAAATCTTGTTAGGACCTACCTCCATATAATTTAAACTACATCAGCAGTGACGTACCCAATTTTGACTGGGCTGTAAACTTGAATACTTAAATACCGAGAATGACAAGTCGGAGTATTGTTAATGCTGACTTGTGCGAAACAAAGATCTGCATTGGGAACTATATATTTTTACAGTCAAAAAGATAGTGCTAGCCAAGAGTATCGAAGAACAATTCCATAGACATAGAAACTTTTAGACAAGCAACATCAAGTCCTTATTATCAAGCACACCAAAGCTTTTGATCTTTTGCAGCCACAACAGTGTAGTGAGCATAAAAATTAATTTTAAGGAAGATTATTCGGAATACTAAGGCAACAAAATAGCAGATGTTGGTGCATTATTACTATTAATAGAAAAACAATTCTGAGAGAAGGAAATAGAATTCATTTTGCTGAATAACCGACCAATTCTGATATTTTGGATTTCAAAACAACCTCATATTGGACTTGATTAACGAAATAACAATACATTTCAGTTAAAAAGTGGGCAACCCTGAATATAACAGCTATAATTAAATGAGTATTGTATATTATTTAAAATAAATAAAATTAATATTTTACTTGATAACAAAGTTCATGAAAACCTAGTCTATTTGTAACCTGATCAAAAAATAATAATAGTAAATCCACAATCCTCAATCAGAAGACCTTTTTTTATTTATTTTCCAATTTTTAAATTAATCCACATTTTGACACTCCATTTCAGACTAAACCAATTACGGCAAATCAGAAGATAAAGAAATTATCCACACAGCTTGAATGGAACAATATTAAAAGAGGCATAATTTAAAATTTCACGGATATCGTAAATTTACTATAGTCAATTTGTAGACGTCAAAGCAAAAAAAATATGTTCTGATAATCAAGATGTCTCAGGTGTTATTATTTATTGTATTGAAAAATCTGAAATACATTTTTTGCTTATTACTATAGATGTTAAGGAATTATTATTGTTAAAAGCAGCTTCAAATGATTAATCGACCCTTACAATTTGACTTGATATTTTCGAGCTATAGGTACGATAATTCTTAAAATTAAAAACTAACAACTTGATTATTCTAAATCTTAATTATAGAAAGGGCACAAAAGAATGATTTGGTTGGCTTAAACATTATATGCATGAATTGAAGCAAACAAACTATTATTACCCACTTAAGAGAATACTAATAATCTTGTATGTAATTCATGTTAATTTACTGTAATCAGAAGTAATATCTGCAGATATTAAACAATACTTTTAACTTAAAATACATTAAGATAATATTAATATTTCTATAATTTTAATGATCAAAATGATTTTTAAGAGCGTATTTTAAATTATATTTTTATTTAGATTGCAAATTGTATCTTTTTGACACTGTCAGGTAACCTAAAACTTTAGATTACAATTCCACATTCTACAGCAAATAGATGTGATAATAATCCTACAATCTCACTAAGAACGAAAAAGCATATTAATGTTAAAAAATATAGATATTTATAGCTAGAGTGAAATCTAAAAGAATAATTATATGTAAACCTATTTTTTGTATATTTACAATAACTGGAAATCTGTTTCCTGTGATATAGGCGAAAAAAGCTTAGACTCCAGCGTCTCTACCGGTCACTTTTTCGTCCTCCGCTGGGCCATTTATAGTTTGTTTACATTTGTTTTCATATGACATGCCATAGGTTTTTCGTAAGATTAGGTGTTGAATTTTTCGTTTTTAAAGTGTGTAAAGGATTTTGTTAGTTTTAGTGTTGGTTATATATGTATTAATTAAACATTTTTATAGATAGTGGCAGTGTATTTATTTAGCAAAAGTATGTTTACCTTATATTACATTAACCCATAACCTAAATACATAATACTATTTTATCTTCCAAAGGTAACTTCCTAGACGGTACTGCATTAAATTTTAATCTATCTAATTTAGAGCTGTCCCCTACAAACAAAAACTATTAATACGGAAACACAAAATACGACTAAATACTAACCTCTATAAAAATAATCGTTTTCAGAGAAATGCAATGAACATACTCTCATGTACGGACTCACAGGCTTTCCAATTTTTAATTTTCTTATCCATTCCTCCCTCCGATCAACAGCTTCTCGTTTCCCTAATTTTGTTTCTACCAAAACACGTTGTCCTTTTTTGGGAAATATATGAAAACTAAGTTCTTTATTTAGTTTTACCCAAGAGGCACACATGGGAACACAATAGTGATGGTTCATTTTGATAAAATAAACAATAATTTTATCAATTAAACGTCTTTAAAACACCATATACAAACAGAAACCGTAAGATTAACCTATATTATGCTTGAATCACATGAGTAAACAAAACATTAATGGCCCACTGGAAGGTTTCAAATTAAAACTGTAGGTGGCGTATCGCTTATTTTGTCAAGCCTATAGGGTTATACAAATATAAGCGACCTTTTAGGAAATTTAAAAATTAGGTATTAAAATAAAAAAAAATAATTCCCATAATAATACGTATTATCCTACTTCCATCAGCCACAATTTTTTTGCATACTACCCGTCTTGATTTTACGACTTCTACAACCTCGTCCTGTTGGCCAATATCAATTAAGCTCTCAATATGTTAATATTTAATTTCAAACGGCAAACAGGATTTTTTCCAATAAAATTATGAATTCAGTAGTCTTCGGCAGTAAACACGTCCGTTGAAATGAAGACATTTAATGATTATGGATTTCATGCATACGTAATCTCCTTACATAAGGTAATAAACTGGGATTTGGGAAATCAAGAACTTGATTCAGAAACTCCTGTCTACCGTTTAAGCATGTAATATAAATGCGTGGACAAATCCATTAACAACGGAAGCAATAATTCTCTCTGATCTTAAATACAATGGCGGAGGTACAGGAGAAAACCGGTGAGTAGAACAGCGGCGGCCATATCCCATCTCCAAGCACAGCTGAAAAAGTAGAGCTAAAATAGCACTGATGATGTGTTTCATTTTTGTTGCCTAGAAAGTTAATGTAGTACGTACATTTTCTACAAAGAGGAAATATATAAATATATATGAAGGAATATATTTCATATCCATTCTACCTAGTAAGAACACTGCAAAAAAATAAATCACCAATCACAGTTCATATTTTGGTCACCCGGCTACTATTATTTTTAAAATTCTGATAATTCTGTCAAACTAATTGTCAGTATATTTTTTAGTTGTTGAGATTAAATATAAGTAGATTGCAAAGAACCATGTACAAGTATATTGCCAACTGCTGGCATACTTCGGTTATAGTTGTAATAATAGTTTTCACTATACAGCTTCTATTTAAATAAATGGAACATATTTTTTTGCACCTACATGGATATATTATAGCTTATCTACGCACAGACTACAAAACGAAAAAGTATGTCATTGCGATCAACTGAACGAATATATTTCCTATTCATTCTACCAAATAATTGTCAGTATATTTTTTGTTATTGAAATTAAATATACGTAAAAATGAGTTATTCTTGTGTAGAATAGATAAATAATAGCATTTCTATTTTTATTTCGTCCACATTTACAAATAAATCTAAAATTTTAATTAAACTATATGAAATTAATTTAATTAGAAGAATTAAAACTAAAATTGTATGTGTGGCGATGGAGCCGAGACTAGCGCATGTGGCTGTTATGCGAGAGGCCTGGGTTCAAATTTAAGCTGGAGATTAATTACATTAAATATTTGTTTTTCTTGTTTATTTTATTAGTAAAAATCATAAATTATTGTAAAATTAGTAATTTTGTCTTAATAACCTAAAATAATTTTTAAAATGTGTAGATTTTTGATAGTGGGTCGTAAAAAAATTACCAGGGGGCCGGACCATATACCAGCTTTTCTCATACGAGACTGAGTAGCAGCTCTAGCATTACTTCTGAGATTGATATTTATTTGGGACTAAATAGCAAGATATTTTCCGAGGTATGGAAAACTACAAAAGTTATTCCAGTTTTTAAAAAGAAAGCCACAGCGACATAAAAACCTACAGACCATTCAACGTTATGTCGGATTTCAGTAAATGATTTAAAATTTGTATTAAGAAATGCATCTGTAATCATATCTCCCATTGCATAATACCCTAAGAGCATAGATTTATCAGTAAGATCTACTGTATCTAACCTGGTATGCAAAACTAGTCGACGTAATTTATACTAACTTTTCCAAAGCTTTCGACCGTAATAATCATTAATAAAAACAATTTGAATCAATGTCAATATCGCCAGAATTTACATCTCAAAGTCCTATTTGGTAAATAGAATTCAATATCTATAAATCAACGGCTGTATATCAAACTTATTTTCTCAAATTTCCGGTGGACCACAGAGTTTAATCACGAGGCCCTTATTCTTTATGGTATTTATCAACGAGATTGGCCGCCATTTGAAGGCTAACTTCCTTATCTACGCAGATTACCTTAAACTTTAATACTTCAATACGATCTCACCGAAATCAGCTCTTATGGTGCAAAATAATAACATGGACTTGAACGCTTAAAAATATCAGGTAATGTCATTTACCAGAAGGCAGTCCGTAATTATGTACACAGCTACACAATGCAGTCGTTTGTCGTCCAGACATCATCAAAGATCCCTGTGTGACTTCTGATCCAAAACTAACATTTTTGCACATCAGCTCATGTTTTAAAACACTGGGATTTATAACACGTAATATAAAGGAATTTACCAGACTAGTTGATCCATGTAAACTACTGTTTAATTCTTTTGTAGTAGATATCCAAGTTGAAATACGATTGTATTCGCTCCGTGCGAAGTCATGGAAAGGGAAGCAAAAGCGATACTAGCGCTAGCTGCGGACAATTCGTGCATTTTAGAGCAATATTTTGTAATTTTGGCATAGTAAATACACGTATACATTTTACTTTTTTGTCAAAAAGTAGGTAAAAACAATACAATAAGCAACCGGAGTTGCTGTGTTGAAAATTGTACAAATACTAGCAAAAAAACAGTAAAACTTAAATAAAAAATTTCAGTAGCAATGTGGAAATGAAATCAAAGAAATAAATGGATAGGTGTACAATAAGAAGAAAAATTACCTTTATTTTTGTAATAATAACAATAATGCTGGAAATAGTAGACTTCAGAAACTTGAAAGGTTTTAAATAAACAATAAATTATCATTTTACGATGTTCTTTAATATCCCTTTATTCTTAAATGTTCATTCAGCAAGGCCTACATTTCAAGATTTCTGCCTTTGATTATTATATGTGGCTGGAATGCAATTTTGTGACTTACTGATTGGAAACCATTCTATGTTTTCTTTTAAACAAAAATATAAATAACGATCCTTTTTTATAAATTTTAACTTCAGGCTATTATTAAATGATATTTTTTTATTTTGACAGAATATGCCAATTCTTCAATGGCAACTTAGGCTTAAGCAAGTTCTCATACATTTTTCGATAAATACTGTTGCTTGCCTATATTTTATTATTGATTTTTATTGATTATACATAATTTTCTTTAATTTAAGCGATAAAAATATATAATAATAATAATAATAATACAAAATTAATGTTTTACTTGTTTTACAAATCCATATACTTTTATTAAAACTAACATATATATCCGCGGAACGAAGAATACACCTGCAGAAGCAAAGGGAGTACAATCATCGTTATTTTACTGCCGATTCACCTAGGAAAAATTTTTAATTAATACGACGTGTCCTGGGGAACTAGAATCCCCAACTAGTCTTACTGGCTATGCCGACAGTAAATTAAGAATGGTTCTAATTAATATTCGATCAATACGGAATAAGACTGATGAATTGTATTTGTTTTTGGAAGAGTTAGGGTTTCCCCAAATAGTTGCTATTACAGAACACTGGTTACAAGTTGGTGAACCAGTTTTTGTCGAAAAATATACTATCGTCAGCAGATATGATAGAAGTAATACAGACCATGGTGGAACTCTAATTTTATCCTTAGACAAGGACTTTTCTGCTGTATCTAAATACGACTTTCTACAAGCTGAAAATTTCTTCGAATTTTCCATTGTAAACAACAAAAACATTGATTTGTTTATTATTTGTATTTATAGAACACCTAAATCAAATGTTCACCTCTTTCTAGAGAATCTTCTTAATCTACTTGACGCATTGCCTATAAAAAGTAAGAAAATTTTATTCGGCGATTTTAATATTGACTTTGCTAATGTATGTGCTACTCAAAAGTCTTTGATCAATATTTTTGAATCATTAAGTCTCAATATGCACGTAAATTCTCCAACTAGAATCACAGAAACAACATCTACAATTATAGATTACGTAGTCTCTGATTTTAAACCCATTGATGTAGAGCACCAAGTAATTAGCTCAGGTCTCTCAGACCACGAAGCAGTATTTGCCAAATTTTTGATACCCCGTACAGCTCCAAAAAAAGTCCGTCAGCTAGGTAGAATTTTCTCTAAGCATAATTTCAAAAATTTCTATAATTTATGTCTAACTACTGATTGGAATGGTCTTTCTGAAGATATTGACTCTAAATTTTTAGACTTCTTAAATAAAATAATTATGTGTTTCAATACAGCTTTCCCCCTTCGCCCCATTAAAACTAAATGTCATAAATCTTGGACAACTAAAGGAATAAGAACATCATCTAAAAATATGAGGTTACTCATGTATATTAAAAAGTACACAGATAATCCCCTAATATTAAACTATATCAACAACTACAGAATATTGTATCGGAAAATCACCAAATCTGCTAAGAAAAACTATTACAAAAATCGCATCGCAAGAGCTAAAAACTCCTCCAAAGAAACCTGGTCTATAATAAATGACTTAAGGAATAAAACCCGTTCTTCAAACAGTGTAAATCCTAGCCCAGACGAACTAAACAATTATTTCGTAAATGTAAGTAAAAATATCAAATCTAACATAGCTCCGAGTCAGGATGCTCTCTCCTTCCTCCTACCTACTAAAAGGATCACTGAAAGTTTCTTCCTAAGACCAGTAGACAAGCATGAACTAGTGCAAACCATAAACAACATCCAAAATAAATTTTCCTGTGGAATTGATGGCCTGTCCACCAAAATATTTCTAAATATACCGGATGTAGTAATCAACATTTTAACTTTACTGATTAATGAATCCTTTGAAATTGGTCTCTTTCCTAACTGTCTAAAAACAGCTATAATAATCCCACTTCATAAAGGTGGCGACAAAACCAAAACCTGTAACTATAGACCTATCGCGTTATTGCCTACCTTATCGAAGATAGTAGACCGGCTAATGAAAAACCGTCTTTTGCCCTTTCTTTTCAAGCATAACATCCTCACAGCTCATCAGTATGGCTTTCTACCTAAAAAATGCACTAGCGACGCAATGTTTTCCGTTCTTAATGAAATATACACATCACTTAATGATAAACTTTTCACCGCTTCAGTATTTTGTGACTTCGCAAAGGCCTTCGATTGTGTAAATCATAATATTTTAATTAATAAGTTACAAATTTATGGCATACGGGGTTCTCCTTTACAATGGTTTAAAACTTACATAGAAAATAGAAATCAACAGGTGCGGGCGAATGGTGAGGATTCTACAAATCTAGCAATAAGCAGTGGAGTACCTCAAGGATCAGTATTAGGTCCAATTTTGTTTTTATTATTCATCAACGACATCACAGACTTAAGAATAAGTGGTAGAATTACTTTATTTGCTGATGACACCAGTGTAACCTGGAATAATTCTAACATGCAGACATTACAATCTATCATAAGTGAAGATCTAGTGACTATTAAGTCCTGGTCTGATTCGAATGGACTTTGTTTCAACACCAGTAAAACTGTAGCATTGTCTTGCAGAGGTACTTTACAACCTATAACTTTAAACAATAATCTGATCCAAACGGTGACTTCAATCAAGTTTTTAGGTCTTTATATAGACGATTCTCTAAAATGGTCTGCTCATATAGATACCTTAGCAAAAAAATTATCCTCCGCATGTTTTGCCATTAAATCGGTTTCTAAAGAGCTGACTCCTTCTACTGCATTAATAACCTACTTTTCCTTATTCGAATCTCACCTTCGCTATGGTTTACCTTTCTGGGGTTCTTGTAGCTTATACCTTTTCGAATCTATTTTTAAACTGCAAAAAAGAGCAATCCGCTATGTATTTGGTTTAAGTAGTAGGACACATTGCGAAAATTACTTCAAAAATTTCAAAATTCTAACCCTTCCTGTTCTATTTATTTTCGAATCCGTCTGCTTAGTTCGCAAGCACATTCAAAATTTATCCGAAAGACCGACTCGTAGATATCCTACAAGAAATTTAGAGACTGATGTTTATTTAACAATGCCCACTTCTGACCTATTAAAACATTCCATTACCTACAATGCCAAAAAATTGTATAATAACCTTCCGATGCAATTAAAATCTATAAATACATACGATAAGTTCCGAAGACTGGCTAAAGCTTTTCTTCTAGAAAGACCATATTACACAGTAGCAGAATTTTATAACGTACCTTAGACATTTGAGTTCCACATACAATTGCATTAATTAAATAATTAAATATTAAAGTTTAAATTTAAATTTAAATTTAAAAATTAAATTAGAATAATCATAATGACGGATATTGCATATCCATTGCAATTGTTATTCCTATTTTGTCTGTTTGTTTCTGTTTGTTTTTTCTGCTGTTTAGTTATTTTTATAATATGTTTAGTATTTAAGTTACACGCTTTGTCTATAAAATTTTTGTAAATTTTTTTACGACAATAAAGCATATCTCTCTCTCTCTCTCTCTCTCTATACTTTTTAATTACGAATTCTATTAAAAATAGTATTTGTCAGTATACGCAGAAATAGTCCATTAGTACCAAAACGAATTGGCGCTGCTGTCGCGCACGGAGCGAATAGTGTGGTCACATATCTATATTACTCATGCAATTAGTCTGGAGAGGGTCCAGAAATGATTCTTCGGCAACTATCCACCTAGGGGACTTCCGCAAGTCTTCAAAATGAATAATCTGAAGAAATGGCGTATGGTATTATACAAATTAATCAATAACACAATTAACTGCTCTGATCTGCTTGGAAAAAAATTATTTACATGTGCTCCGTATTTCTGCTAGACATGGTCGAACCTTCTCGGTTTCAGTAGGTAGAACGAATATATTAAATCAAGCTCCCCTTTCTTAAATACAGGAATGAATACGATGGTATTTTAGATATTTTCAGTTGCAGTCTAATGGCTTTAAAACAAAATTTGTTTACTTGGAAAATTAGTATAATTCTGTAAATATCTATGTATGTGCTTTAGTTTTAGCAGCGGCCTAGTTGTCTAAAAGGTATCACGTTTTTTTTCTTCACTGGGTTTTCTTCTTTAAGGCTACTCTTTTTAAATCATTATACTCATTCGTTTTATTAGTTTATTTTAACTGATTTGCTCTTATGTTTCATATTTCAACTTTATTTAATAAATCTACAACAGATTCAATACCCTTGATAGGATTTAAATAAATAAAAAATAAATGTGTAATTGGAACTCAGGGTAGGAAACATAACATCAATAAATAGATATTGATGATTTGAAGCGAAAGTAGAATTTGAGCATAAGTAATAGAGATCAGTAACGGGAAAGGTCTATTGTTAATTCAGTATTTTTTTCTGATAGAAACAAAAAAGGTAGGTAATAAAATTTTGCTTATACCAAAAGTATCATAATAAAAATGTATTTGTTTTGTTTTTTAGATTTTAATTTCATATAAGTAGATACTCGGTGTATTAAAGATGTCTAAGAGCACCTTGTCTTCTGTATTATTGAAAAAGAGCAAGAAATAATAATAATTTAAAATAATATTATGAATTTGCATACTTTTCAATATCATTTATGTCATTATTGCTTTCTATATTTTATTTTTTTATTAATTTTAGATACCTACCTAGTATTGTTCCGAATTTATATTTCGCTGTGTTCTTTATCCGTCGGATAAAACTACACTACCCACCTCTCATAAATTGCAAAGAATTGATTAAATATTTAATTTCCGTTATGAAACATAATATAAAATATTTTATACACTTTAGTAATTAAAAAACTTTCTTATGTTTATTACAATTTATGGAAATGTAAGTTCCGTTTTACGTTTATTATATTGACGACATAAACGATAATAATAGCACTAATCCAGACAATTTATATCGATAATATTCATGTTTAATTATAATGTAGATTTTGACGTATATCCTTGTAAAATAAACATTTATCATGTTAATTAAATGTTGAAATTAAATATATTCAATCAATAAAATTAATATTTATGTGCTAATGAAAAAGGTCAATTTAATAGAAAACTTAAACTAATAAACATAACATTAGTAATAAATAAAGAAAATAAAAATGACTAGACGTAAAAACCTGCAGCAAAAATAATAGCTTCATTATTTTTTTTTTGTTGCTGGAATAAGTATAAGAAATTGAGATTGAAAATTTTGGATGGGTAGGTATTGTAGTTAATCTATGTAACTTCTGCTAGGAGATTTTTCGTTAAAATGAAACAAATTGAATTTAATAATAATGCAACTTTTCTTTCATGTAACGGAATCAATAAATTATGAAGATACCTGGTTAAGGTAGGTCACAGTCATGGGCGCCGCCAGAACTTCTTCCAGGTGGGGGACAAGAATGCAAAATTGTGAATTCTTTAAAACAAATTACAGAAATGTTAGGGATTTATAGACGCTATCCGCTATCGTGTAATACGATACGATACGATACGGAATATAATGAGCTTAGGCGTGGTTGTCAAATGCTGCCGAATTTACCATTTCAAGGGATTATAGTCCAGGAGACAGTGAAGTTTTTTGGTACTTATTTTCCCAGTCAGGAAGCATCAATAGAATTATTCGGTTTGTTATTCCAATCAAAATTCATATATATGTAGGGGGGTTTTCCGATGGGTTGAGGCGGAAAATGCGTTTGAAAATAGTCTGACTAATCTGTGAGTATGGGTAATATATCTGACAGGTTAAAAATTGGAAAAAAATTACCAAAGCCATTGACCTTATTTTCGCAGTCCTAAATTGTCAGATGATGCATTATATTATAATTACACTAATTACAGCTGCAAATATAGTCTAGCTAATGTGGAACGCCCCCAAAGCCTTACCAGACTCATCCAACGCTCGTCAGGCGCGCTAAATTCGGCATGTTCAATTATACAGGTGATTTTTGTCATCTTTACATGTTGTTACACATTGGACATATATCTTTATTTTGTTCCTGTCCAACAGATTCTGGGTGAAATTTCCAATTCCACAAATCACATTTTGTTGGCTGTAGAATAAACATAAGATTTATATTATAACCTTAATGTTCTTATCCTGAAAATGCCACAATATAAAAATAATAATTACCCCCCTGTGATTCCATATTTTTTTGTTAACTGCAAAATAATGTTAAGTTTATGTTCAAAATTAAAGATTCTAAAAAGTTAAGTAAATTAATTAGTGAATTTTAAAACCACTATAAAACTAACCCAACTCAGATGTAATAAATATTAAAATTGCTATTGTATTTATTTTTTTAGACTCTTATATGCACTCATCAAAATTATGCAAACTATAAGATGTATAGATTTAAAATATCGCGAATAAGCGAATATTACCAAACCAACGAAATCTGAAATTCTGAAATCTAAAGCATGGAAGAAGGATAGATTAGGTAAGGTTAATTACCGTCAAATTCCAAAGTCTCCAACGAAATACGAACTGACACGATACTAAACGAAGAATCATTTGATCGGCTGGACCATTAGGAATTCTGATTGGCTGGGCATGTTTGCATTTTCATGTATGCTGACAATGACGCATAGAAAAGTACTTATACTGTGTATAGTTACCTGGTAATTGAGAGAGATAGGAATATAAGGGACCAGAGCCCAGGCAACTATTTTCAGGTACTCGCATTCCAGCATCGTTACCTAAATACGCACCTGCCTCTTCCTCTCCTAATTCAATTATCTTACTTGTGAGTCTGGCGGTGCTTTAGTGATTGTAAATGACAACCAGACGTGTATTTTCTATGAAATTATAGTATTATTTATTATGTGACAAATTTTTAAATCCGAGAAAATATGAGCAAAATTTTTGTAATTTTGACAGTTTTCAAGATGCCGCCAGACTCATTTAGCAATTTCGTAAATCAGTCAGACTTACTTTTGATTCATGATCTTTTGATTATAGTTTATGACAATATCAAATGATACATTAAATTTCAAGCATGGGAAAATAAGGGTTACGGATTTCAAAAATCGGTGAAATTTTTGGATCCGCAAATTTTCAGCCGGACTGATTTTCCTCCGGTTAGGATATTCCAGAGTGTTATTTTCATTATTAAAATGATTCACTTTAATAAATGTCAAATATTTATACAATATTTATACTCGATACAATCTATTATTATGCCCCAATAATTGTTTGACAGAAGTTGCTATTGTATATTTTTTTTTTGAACTTGGAAATTTCCCTTTGCCCCTTCTCCCTGCCGGTGCCCATGGTCACAGTATATGAAGTAAATAATATTAAGAGGTACACAAATTTACAATTAATGATACGTTTAAAAAGTATTTCATTTTGCTATTTTAACTATCGGATCTTCTCCATGGTCTTTTAGTAACAGCTGTTTACTCAGCATACAGTTCCAGAGTTAGGAGTAAATATCATTTTGTGACAAATTACAAAGAAAAAAGTCGCAGTTGGCAGTTGATATTCAATTGAAAATTACTGTAAATCTGTAGAAAAAACTGTTATATAATATTATATTTATAAAAAATTGGTTACTTGTTAGTGTTAATATTTATGCTCTTAAAATTTGGCAATCGATTAAAGAAAGACATACAAAAAGAAGTTTTAAATAAATAAATTAATTTGTAAATGTATTCTTTACCTGCGACTAACTTTATCCTGGCAATCAGGAACAGGGAACCGAGTAAGGACGAATTCGCACCATAATTTTATATGTTCAAATCACTAAAAACTATCTTTAAAACACTAAACAAATAAACGAAAAGAATTAATATCGCACAAAATGGAAGAATACCAACTTGCGTAGCGTACCTTGCGTCATTCTGAACACACTCTAAACCTGCTCGACAAACAAATTTTGTGTAAAGTAATGTCATCTATATTTGTTGCACACTACTATAACACGAGTTAGAATTTTCCTATTAAAGATCCCCTAGCCTGATATGGATCGCATGTGGGATCTGGGGTGTCCCACATAGTACCGTCCCAGTTTGTACCGCGCACATATTACATCTTTTTTGTTCCAGTTTGTACCGTCTCTCGCAAAATAAATAATGACAGTTCTTATTTCTTACCGTCACCCTTACATTACCTAGGTTAAGTTATAAAGTAGATCGTGAAAAAATCTTATTTATTTCTTGTATTATTTTAATGTAAATCATATATCCACTTTTTGTAGCTATGACTTAAAGACGAGCTATAACTAGTCCGATACGAGACGAGGAAAAAACTAATACAGCTTTATTTAGGTACGTAGGTATTAAACTATTAAATAAAGATATTGATTAGCAGGATTCAGGCTTTAAAAAATAAAAAGTCTTGAATACTTGGTAATCAATTTATAATACAGGTACATACAGGTTCGTGAAATTTCAAATTGATTAATTTACAAAATGTAGTTATACCGAGTGACAATTAGACCACGACCACGTTAATATCTCTTTTATTTTCGAATGGATTTGGATCAAATTTTTTTTTTAGAATTTACTGTTAAAAATATTTTTTACCTCGGCTTGTCAAGAAAAATCTCAAAATAGTCTAAATTATTGCAAATGAGGTATAAATACTGAATAAAAAATGATTACGTGGACAAACTACTATTGTGAAACTGAAATTAAAAACATTCACAAAAGTCAGACAAGACAAGACAAGACAACTGGAATAAAAATGTAATAAATAACCACCGAAACTATTAATGCATTACTAGAAGAAATGGCAAATATTAGCTTTCCGGCTATCATATTTGGCAACTTTGTAACAATCATAGGGGTAAAGTACATTAGTCAATGGATATTTTCATATTAGTTAATAAAATTTTATTTAAAAGTTTTACATATTTAACTATCAGTTTTGCCTGATGAGGCGTCTAATAAAAGATTGATTTAAGACTCAATATTATTATATTTTAGCTGCTGCTGAGAACGACAATGGCTCTGCTTAAAAAGTAAGCAAACTAGCCTTATGAGAACGGCTGAGAAAGTCAACAGAAAGTAGTGCGTATAAAACCATACATGTTTGATATTATTTATGACAATAAAAATATGCCCATAGTTGCAATTAATTTATTTCTTATTAATGTCCATAAATTGTTAAAAAGCAATACAAAAAGAGTCCATATATAGACCTTTCATGGAGTCCAAATGGACGTCTAGGAGTGGGACATTTGTATAGTCCAATGGATGTCCTTCAGTAAAATGCTGGACGTCCTTTGGAAAGCCGATAAGTCCATAAATGGACTTCCGATGGACATCCATATATCCATCCATTGGATGTCCAATTGAACTATTCTGCTGTCTGGGTTTTTTCTCGCTACGGCCTTGCCAGTGCCAGCTCATTTTATGCTTTTAGCATTTACTAGTAAAGTGTGTCAATTTTCTTGGAACCATCCTGTATATTATTAAATAAGAAAGTACTCCTACTAAACGAAACCCGTCTATAGTATAATAAATATAAAATAAGTTGTAAAATATATTTACATTAAATTGATCAGTGAAAAGCGCATTTTAATAGGTCAATTTGTTTTGAATAAGTTACAAAAGTTAGTGTTACTATATGTATATTAACAGTTATACATTTATAATCTTGTTATTGAACGGTATCTTTGTCTTTAAATCTATGTTTGCAATTACAATTAGGGGAGAGCGGGGTTTATATATTTAAGATTTATGCTGATTCTGAAGAAAATTGTTACAAATATGCAGCCGGTTGCAAGAAAGTTTATCAAAATGTATCAGTCATAGTCTATACAACTGTCAAAGTTTATCATTAAGAGAACTTTAATACTATTATTAAATATATAAGTAATACTTTTTTATGTTTATACTTTGATCTTTTTTGGTATTTTTTTTGGTCCTAACTTTACAACATATTAAGTGGCTTATTATATCGATACATCCTAAAAATATTTTAATAATAATAAATTGAAATCATATCTATTTTTATTAAATTATAAATAAATATTAAAATTACAGGGGTGAATGGCTCAATGGTAGAGTCTCTGCCTGTGGATTCAAGGGTCCCAGGTTCGAATCCCACCGTTGGCCGGGATTTTTTTATTTAATTTAATTATTTAAAATTAATTCTGATGCCTTGGTAGGATTCCCCACTCGACCATTCACTGTTGGATTCTAATTAACAGTGCTGTTCCTAAAGTGACGCTAGGAAACAGTTACAAAGCCTACACAGAACACGAGGCTAATGGCCTTAGTAGTCGAAGACAATGACTAATTTTACAAATACACCAACTTTTACGAATTTTACCAAATCGTCCTGGACTATATTAAAAATTATTATAAATCTTTTTTATTTATTACTTTTGTTTAAAATTCTATTAGGGACGACGATATTATTAGAACAGAGTGAACAGCAATTCGCTGGAGGATATATTAAAACATAGAAGGGTGCGAACTCATCAAGCACCGGTGTGTTTATGATTCGCGTTTAAGATATTCAAGCATCCCTTAATGCATAATAACATTGAGTGACTGATCAGTATTCAGTGTAAATACAATTCATACGTTTAAGCGCCCACCTAGGTCAGAATCATGGGTTTTATGGCACTAGCCCTAGTCGCCCCTAAACAATAACAAAAGAAGCTATTAAGATCTATATGTATACTTCAAACAATAGTGCTGTTAATGTTTCTGAATATATTTGACACAGCAAAAATGTACCTACTAGTTGCTTAATCGTGTAAGAAATAGTGGAACCTTGCCATTTTAAATGACTATATAATCAAATCGTTAATATTTATTATAATACAATAGACAATAATTTTTAATAGCCCCAATTTGAATAACTATAATCAGAGGTAATCGGCCTGAAGCTGTATAAATGAATGTGTTTAAAATATGTACCGAAAAAATATCACGGAAGATTGAATCTTATTGAGACGTTATGGGTTGGTAATGGGTCTTGTGCTGTCATGAGAGTGATAAAATCGAATAAAATTGACTTTATTTCTTGTATATATCAAACGGTTTTTGTAGACAAAGGGCCAGAGATTGAGGCCTTGTTACTCCCCTTTCTATTTAGTTAGTGTTAACCTAAAATACAACAACATAATATGAACTCTAAAATAAAATAAAAAAATCAACTATTAACACGTTCGCGGACATGTAGGATTTCGAGGGTGATGCCATATCGTCACTACCATATTTTTATTAATCTTTAGATATAGATCGGTGAAACAAGTTGCGATGGGATTATATTTTATGGTATTTTTTATAGAAAAAAACAAAGGCGGCAATTGCCGCTTTGTTCCTATATATATCACGCATTTTTATCATTAGGGACAAAGCGGCACATGACGCATCTTCTTTCCATAAAAGAACTCTTTATTTTTAGTCTTCTAAAATTGGTATAACAATGTGATGAATTGCTTATCACTGCCTATCTGTATGGTGTAATTCAAAACACGGCACAGTACAGAGCGGTGGTTGGTCAGGACATGTTTTGTACATATATTTCGTTTCCTTCCGTTTGTTATTTTTCAAGCATTCCCTGCGTCTTCTGTGGAATGATTTCTGAGGATCTTTTTGATTGGAAATATTACCGGAAAAATGCATATTTGGTAAATCTGGTACTGCATTATCTGTTCGTTTACGCTTTCCACCGCGCGAAGGTCCATCATTTATCAGTATCCTCCCATCCTGCAAGTCAGAAGGTATACCAAGCAGTTCTTGGACGAGCTTTTCCCTGTATTCAAGAAGTGTTAGTTTGTTATCATAACTCTTTAACATGTAATAAGCATTCGATATTGCAATATCTAGTAGATGAAACATCACCTTTTTTTACCATCTAATAGATTTACGGGGAGATGAATAATAACTAGTCATCTGATCACAACGATCAACTCCAGACATAAAATCGTTGTATCTCGCAATCTCCTCCGGCTTTTCTTTAATTTTTCCAAATCTATTACTAACATTTATCAGCTTTGGTTGATATTTTGTGGTTATGCAATGGATGTCTCGCTTATCAGGCCACTTTGTAACATAAATGCTACCTTTTTGTTTATGTTTCATCAAGAATGTATACCTGCGTGAAGTTGGCCCTACCATGTTATGATAATTACACCGAAGTTGTACCAATATTTTGCAACTAACTTGCAACTTTAGGCAACCGCTATAAAAAAATTTGCAACCTTACATTTTTGTTCTAATCGCTAAAACAAAATTGGTGGGGCCAAATTCACGCAGCCCCACCACATCGTCGTATTGACCTCGAACCTTTTTCATAATTTAGCAACTAATTTGCAACTTTGGGCAACCTTCGTGAAAAAATTTGCAACCTCGTGGTTACACCGAAAACGAATCCCTAAGTTGATGGTGACAAATTCACGCAACCCCACCACATCGTTATATTGACCTCGAACCTTTTTCATAATTTAGCAACTAGTTTGCAACTTTAGGAAACCTTCGTGAAAAAATTTGCAACCTCGTGGTTACGCCAGAAACGAATTCCTAAGTTGGTGGGGCCAAATACACGCAGCCCCACCACATCGTCGTAGTGACCTCGATTTTTTTTCATAATTTAGCAACTAATTTGCAACTTTAGGCAACCTTTGTGAAAAAATTTGCAACCTCGTGGTTACGCCGGAAGCGAATTCCTAAGTTGTTGGGGCTTAATTGACGCGGCCCCGCCACATCGTCGTATTGCCCTCGAACCTTTTTCATAATTTAGCAACTAATTTGCAACTTTAGGCCACCTTTGTAAAAAAAATTGCAACCTCGTGGTTATGTCGAAATCGAATTCCTAAGTTGGAAGGTGGGCCAAATTCACCGGGCCACACCACATCGTCGTGTAGACCTGGAATTTTTTGGGGCCATCTTTTTCTTAAATTTATATTCCAGTTTTACTTTAATAAATTAAGATGGTGATATAAATATAAGCACCATGTATTGTAATATTTAGTAGGTACATTTTTGTATTTGATACGCAAATCATAATTAAACAAAACAAAATAAAATAAAATATAATTTAACATTTTAAGAGGAGCATTTTATTAAATATTCCTATATCTGTAAAATATAAAACAATTTAAAGTAACCAAGAAGAGTGACTTACAAGTTGTTTTAAAATTGTACAATAATTAAAAAAGGACATTCTAGTTAAAAATAAAAGTTTTCTTGAAAAACGTTAAAATAAAAAATGCATATTAAGAAACTACTGTTTTATATAAACCATTAAATGTGGGTTGACCTTGTTGTGACCTTGTTTTGATTTGGAAATTTTTTTTTGTAGGTCATTGTGTAGTTCCCAATTTCCCTGTTTTCTCCTTATAACAGCTACATAATGGTCTAATCCATATGAAACTATGCCATAAAATATATATCTAAAAACGAAAAATAATTATTTTTAATAACAATATTATAAATATATTTACTATTATTACCTGTCATCATTTAAATATATCTCTGTAGGAAATTCATTTAGAGAAAATGGCCGTGAATTTGCATACACTTCAGTTTCAATAAATAAATGTTGCTGTACGAATTGGTTGCAGTACAAAGATAAGTGATTGGTTGTATGTACTTATTTAAAGCTGTATTCATTCTATTGAAGCCTTCACAAAAATTTAAGATTATTGTTGGACTTGATAAGTTTTTTTTAGAATTAATACACTTAATATTTGAGCACCTTAATTCTTCAATAGCTGATGGCACATCTTTTAATAGTTTTGAAATAATATATGTAATGTTACATCTAGCGTCGATTAGTTTGACATTAGTTATTCCATCAGATTCTTTAAAAATATAAGTCTCTTCAAATACATTATTTTGGAACTTCCATGAATAGCTAATTCTTTACAAGTAACTAATTTTTTTCTGTGTCAATAAATTGTTTATATTGATCATTTTCAATGTAAGCCATAGCTATAATAACTGCAATTGAGTTATGCAATAAGTACCTTTGCTTTGAGATTTTTAGTGGAGTGATAATATTTCCATTTATAAGCAAACTATTTAAATTTGAACGCGTTGTCTTTTGTGTCAATATATGTTCAATTTCTGGCACTGCATCCATATATGTGGTCATTCTTAGTTTTTTTTCTCTTAATTTGCTTTTGATTGATATTTACCACAACTTCGTTATTCTCTCCCAAACCTCACCAATTGTCAAATGCATCCATTTCATTTCTACCTTCTGATATTTCTGATATAATCGACACTTCTGAATCACTACATTCATCTAAATTTTCAAATAATGATCGTTTTATAATTTTTACTGGTGATTTTTTATCTACAGTAATATCGTCCGTGGTGAGGCCGCGTGAATTTGGCCCCCCTTCCAACCACGAGGTTTCAAATGTTTTCACGAAGGTTGCCTAAAGTTGCAAATTAGTTGCTAAATTATGAAAAAGGTTCGAGGTCAATACGACGATGTGATGGGGCTTCGTGAATTTGGCCCCATCAACTTAGGGAGTCGTTTCCGGCGTAACCACGAGTTGCAAATTTTTTCACCAAGGTTGGTTAAAGTTGTATATTAGTTGCTACATTATAAAAAAAGTTCGAGGTCAATACGACGATGTGGTGGGGCCGCGTGAATTTGGCAAAATCAACTTAGGGATTCGTTTCCGGTGTAACCACGAAGTTGTAAATTTTTTCACGAAGGTTGCCTAAAGTTGTAAATTAGTTGCTAAATTATAAAAAAGGTTCGAGGTCAATACGACGATGTGGTGGGGCCGCGTGAATTTGGCCCAATCAACTTAGGGAGTTGTTTCCGGCGTAACCACGAGGTTGCAAATTTTTTCACGAAGGTTGCCTTAAGTTGCAAATTAGTTGCTAAATTATAAAAAAGGTTCGAGGTCAATATGACGATGTGGTGGGGCTGCGTGAATTTGGCCCCACCAATTTTGTTTTAGCGATTAGAACAAAAATGTAAGTTTGCAAATTTTTTTATACCGGTTGCCTAAAGTTGCAAATTAGTTGCAAAATATTGATACAACTTTGGTGTAATTATCATAACATGGTAGGGCCAACTTCACACTCGTAGTATGACCATGTATTTCAACATTAAAATTTGATTTTTCTCGAAAACAGTCGACTTTAGAGCGTATGACCAAGAGTACCCTTTTTGTGTAGAAAATATTGGCGGTCCAAATGGGCGTCTCAAAACCGTACTTTTTTTTTTTTTTTAATTTCAACACTGTATCTCGAAAATGGTGCATTTTAGAGGATAAGTTAATAGAAACGTTTATCATATTTTTGGACGAGCTATCAGGTCCTGAAATCCTGCGCATATATTATGAAACACCCTGTATATATTTTATACAAGGATTTCTTAAATAAATTGTCAGGTTCCGAACATATCAACATTGGGTAACGCATGGTTAATTTATATATTATTTTTTTTGAAATAAGATATTATTCTTTATTATGTTTAAATGTATTAAATAAAATTTTTCCTTTTCATATTAATTTTAGTCTCTGTGAAATTATTCATTTAATAGTTTTAAATTGTTCATTTTATCTAAATCCTGTTCAAATTTCCTATCTCAACATTTTAACCCTTTTTTAGCATGGCTATATCTAGACGGTTTTGAATTCTTCTCAAGATGTTTTATTGTTTTTATACCTAGAAGTTTGTTTTGGTTTTGGTACAATCCGAAGACCGTTGTTTGATTCATCTCCAGAAGATCTAGACAGTTTCGAGTTTAAGTTAGAATACCAAATATCACGAGATCATTCACGTTGCAGAATTACGAATAAGGATCCCGAATACCTTTGTGGAAGTTGCCTGAGGATATATCATGCGATAACCCAGTTTTATATTCCTTATATTGCCTTCATTTACCAAAAGATAAGTGCTATTTAATAAATCATCTTAAATTTGAATTTAGTAAAACTATGTGAATTAGAATTTGATATCTACCTTATCTAAAGCATGGTTTAAATATTATTTGTTAGTGGTTAGTGATTTTCTATATTTTTATCACTAATCTAGAGTCAAGTTATAGTAAGCTTTAAATATAGTGGTGCCCAACTTCTTTTCAAACTCACGCCCAATAAATTGAGCTCAAACACATTTAACAACTAGATAGAATAACTAGAGATCACGTTACATATTAATTAAGTAAGTACATAATTAAGTATGTTTTTCAAACATTCAAAACGGTATCTCTTGCCGTGGATGTTGTCAACCCAATATAGATGATCCGCTAGATACTGACTTTTCTGAATAAAACCCAAATCTACATTTTTATTTTTTTTTTTAGGAAATGTAAGCAATATTTATTAATTGTTATAGAATGGATGATTAAGGTCATAAAAATTAATTTTTAGTAATTCCACCGAGAATTCCACTTATAGATAAAATAAGTGTCAAGGAATCAAAAATGTGCAAGTGAAAGATAGTATTTTATAGAATAATAAAGTCTAGAAATTTCATTTAATATATCATGGTTTAACATAACTGTTATTTTAGACCGAAACTGATGTAACAGAATAATCAAACAGTTATTAGGTATTAATTGAAAATATATTATGGCAAAATAACAAATAATATAAAAATTATGTTTATATTGGCCATTAAAAATTTTTATTGTTATGATGTCTTATGCTACCACATTTTTTAATTTTATTTTTAATGAGGTAAAACATCCAAATGTTTGTATATTTGTTAGGTTATACAAAGGATGCTGATCAAAACTGTACAATTTGCAAAGATATTTTAATTTATAAATGACTTGTAGCATTGAACACATTATACATTTTATTAAAATAAGGTGGATAATTTAAAGTATGTTTATTATTTGTTCACATTAAAGACAAACGTCTAACATCCATAGAGCATAGAGCATAGAGCATATACTATTGGATTTTTCATTTTTTTTTTGTCAATAAACGAAAATATTTTTCTCGATTTAGGCAGGACAGTCCCGATTTTAAACCACTAGTCCCGATTTAACATGTCCCGCTTTTGTCTAACGAAAAAAATATAAATATTTCAATTTTTATGGTGACGTGACATCCCACTCTTTTATATATATTTTTTTGCTCCTAAATGAACCAAACCGTCACTAATACAAAGAGAATTCGTAGAAATATATCCTTGTTTCCGATTTGTCCCGCTCTCTACTTTTCAAAATATGGTCGCTTTAAATATATGTATAACAATATATTTCAAGATTTTCATGTGAAATGTCATATGTCAACGTGAAAACAGTATTTTTAAAGCCAATGAGAATTCAAATTCTTGGAAGAATTTTAATCCTCTCGAAATAAACCAAAAGAAACAGTCTGCAAGTTTTCACTGGCTTTAAAAATACTGTTTTTACGATGACGTATGACATTTATCATGAAAATCTTAAGAGAAATCACTTTCTCTCGAGTTTAAAAATAGTCCCCCAGAAATTGCTGACCGGTGGAGTTATTGTTGTGGCCTCCATGTAAGCGAATAAAATATTCTTAAGATATATGGCATATTGGTAAAAACTGTAAATGTGACTCGGTGATTTTAAGGCATACTTATCCATGTCATTTAAAAAAGTTTTTATACTTTCATAATTTTTTTAAAGACATGCTTTTTATAATGAAACTGAAGTAAATTTATAGAATTTAAGATAACAAAGAGAATATTTATGATTATTTTAAATCTAATTTGTGCACCAACTACAGCAAATTCTTTCATTTTTAATTCACCTTTACAAAACCCTAATATGGTTACAACACTCTCACTCAAAGCACAATTAATATCTCAAATACGGCCTTGCACATTGTTTTCTATGTTGTATATTTAGTTGTGGAATGTTTTTTTTTTTTTGATAATTTCTTCATATAAATATCTATTAGGTTGCTAAAAATACGTTGAGCACAAGCAACCAATGTTTAACTTTTAATATGTACCATATATTTAGTTTGCAAACGACATAAAAATAGAAAAAACGTTGATTGAAACCACGATTAGCTGTTTGAAGGATTCGTCAACGCAATATGGCGGAAGTGAACCCGTCTTGGAATACGTGACAGCGTCTCCCTACCTTCTGCCTCCTTGAAACGGCCATACTTATTTATTGCCTCATAAATGCTCATTAATCAGAATCGGTCTAACAAAATTTTGTTTAGCAACCAATTTTCAGCCTTTGTGAATATAGTAAAAAAAATTTACCTACATTTTTTACTTCAAGCATAAGCTTATGTTAGTATTGGAAAACATGGAATATCATTCTAGGCCCATAAGGTTGCCATAACAATGCCCACAGGCAACCATTTTGTTTAGAATGCCTAATTATGCATTAAGTCTATCAAGTCTGTTAATAGTAATAAATCAGCTATTGAGAGCAGAATACAACTCGAATAAATTTTATAGGATCATTAGGATTTATTGAGTCTATAAATTTTTAATGATCGTTTTTGCAACCGGCTGTAATGATTTTTGTAAAGGAAATAAATGAACGTTCTAGAGACTACATTGGTTCTAAAAATGATAAAATTATATACAAATTTTTGTAAACAACCAAAGGAGATAAATAACAATAAACATCAGACGAGCTACCGGTGATAATTAACAATAGTTTACTGCCAATGCAATTTACCTCTAATTATTTTTATTGTAGGAATGAAAAACATTTTTCTATTACATATCTACTTACTTCAACTAGACAATATTAATAGGAACTATTAAATTACTGTCATACAATAAAATGCATGAAAAATAAAACGTGTGTGATCATGATAAAAACAAAAGACGTTAGTTTTAAGGCATTTAAAAAGGCACTTAATCACAATGAGTAATGACTCTATTATTAATTTTTATTTACTATATCTATGACCAATTAACAATTATTGTTTTTCTTATTAAAATAATATATATTTTAAAAATAACCATAAAAATGATTGAATATTATATGGAAAGACATAAAGTGTCAGATTTCTAACATAAAACTATTTTATCTTCATTTGTTGAAGTTATATGATTCTGTTTAAAAATTTTTCACGTGTTGCCATCAATTGGAAAGTTAACAATAGAAGTAGTAATAAAATTGTTTATTAAAATTTAATGAATAAATAAAATTTCTGAAATTTTATGTTAATAAAATTTGGGATGCTCCTATTAATAAAATTAACTGTATTATACCCTATTTCAAAAGGGGATATAATCTATTAAATAAGGTAGGTATCTTTAATTTTATGGGTTGATATTAAATGAACTACAAAATAGACCAAAATGGTTTAAAAAGAAATTAATAAACATAACAAAAATGAACAATGAAAAAATATTATTAACTCCATATTAAATTTGATAGAACATACAAATAAGAGCAATAATTTATTAATTATTACCAAATTGTAAGAGCTGATAGAGATGACAGAGGTGGCGGTGTCGCTTTTTACATCAACTCAAACATTCCTTTTAAATTTATATTTTCTAAAAATTCTCCTAATTTAGAACAACTTGATCAAAGGCAGACAAACGATTGCCCTCATGCCTTTTATGCAACAAAGTTTTGAGCAATGACTTTATGAAACCTTCAAAGCTGGAAAATCATCTATGAAAGTGTCATCCTGATAAAATAGGTAAATATTTGAAATATTTCCAAACATTAAAGGAAAAATATGAAAAAAAACCCACCGTGCACAGTATGTTCTCTTCAACGTCTAAAAGCAACGAAGTTGGCTTGCGGGCATCTTACAATATCTCATTACTTATCGGAAAATCTGGAAAACCACACACCATTGGAGAACAGTTAATTTTACCTGCTGTTGAAGAGGTTTTAAAAACTGTTCTGCACAAATCTTCATTTGATATACTCAAAAGAATTCCTTTGAGTAACAATACTGTACAAAGACGTATTGATGAAATGAGCTCTGATATTGAAAGTTTCTTGTGTGATTATCTACGAACAATTCATTTTTCTTTTCACCTGGCAATGAAATTCATGAAGAGCTACTATTCGCGAAAACTTTGAAGACGGACACTAAAGGTGAATCAATATTTAATGTTTTGAGTGATTTTTTAAAGAAAAATCGATTCCATTCACAAACGTGGGTTTATAAGCCATCTTAAAAGAATTATACCAGAGGTAATTGCGATTCACTGTGTTATCCACCGACAACATCTAGTAGCGAAAAATTTGAGTGATAGATTGCACCAATCGCTTAAATTTGTAATTAATGCAGTTAACAAAATAAGAAGCAATGCATTGAATACTCGTTTATTTGCACAATTGTGCGATGAAAATGATGAGGACTTCCAACGATTGCTGTTACGTATCGAAGTACGCTGGTTGTCGAAAGGTGCATGTTTTTTCAAGATTTTATTTACTTTTTGACTCAGTTTTAGAGTTTTTGGACAGTAAAGATCCTGATTAAAAAAAAACTTGATCAATTTTAACGCAGACAGATTTGTTCAAAAAATTTAATGACCTCAACTTACAATTACAAAGGACAGCCTCAATTTAATAAAAACAAAGAGTGTAATTTCAGATTTTCTTGGTAAATTGAAATTTATGAAGGAAAATATTGGTCGGCACGAATTTTCACAGTTTTTAAACTTGTCGCAGGTAGAATGCCTTGATGAAGATATTCAGACATACGTTTAACATTTGATTGCCCTGCATGATGATTTGAAATTCAGATTTGAAGATATTCTGTCGATGGAAATACCACCATGGATCATAAATCCATTTGATGAAGCGGAAGTGAAGAATGTGATATTACAAGAGGAGCTACTCGAGCTTAGCACTAATGAGGAGCTGAAAGTGACATTTAAGAGAGGGCATCAAAAATTTTGGCTGCAGGCAGAAATACCCGAAAAATATCCTGGTCTGTGGGGAATTGTGCAAAAGCTTCTGATAGCGTTTCCCTCGTCATATCTCGTAGAAAAAAGTTTTAGTGCCGCTACAAACTTATTAACAAAAAAAAGGAGCAGATTGAATATCACAGAAAGGGGAGATTTACGGTTAGTCCTTACAAAACTCAAGCCAAATATTGATAATTTGCTGTCAATCCATCAAGTTCATCCCTCTCATTAAAATTATATATTTTTTTTGTAATTACCATTGTAGAAATTACATTACGTTATAAGTGTTTAATTTTAATTATATTTCGACGGTTATAACAATAATTATTATTAATAGTACAATAATTTATATATTTAAATTTAAATAAATACCTACAGCACAAGGAAATATACTATATTTCTTTTTACCTTTCCAAATGGGACGTTTTCTAAATAAATTTTGTGAGAATTGATTGGTTCTTGTGATGTGAGTCACTGTAGATTTTAAAAAAGTAAAGTTGGATGGAGTCACTTTTTCGTTTGGCCAACTTTGCCTTTTTTAACATCCACTCACAGCACAATCAATTAAAATTTAATTAAAAATTTGTTTAGTCGACTTTATCAAATAATTAACCCTATCAAGCAGTCAATTCTAACCTTTTTTTTCGAAAACTGTTAATTCGTCGTTAAAACTCGGCCACAACGCAAGTTTCCATAGATAGATCTAATCTTCACTTTTTTTTTGAGATTTAGAAATTGGTAGTGATTCAGCAAAATTTTGAAAGTGGTCTATGAAACAAAAGAGTTTGAGAACCTCTGACTTAAACGATCTACGCATGCTCAAATGTCAAAATGAAGGCGATTTTAATAGTTGTTGAACTTGCAATATTTCAGGGTTTCTGAATAGGTGAATGAATAAAAATTTTAGAGAGTTCCATACAATAAATTTGCTATTCTCAGATCCAGTTCGATCTAAACTTGTATACGGATGTATAATTTAAAACCCCAACTTATATTATTCATATAACGCAACTAGCTAAGATTTTTTTAATTTTGCCACTTTTATTTTAGATAATAGGTATATTTCCCGCAAAAGTCACTCCACAAAAATATTTTTGAGGCCGATTCGTATCATGCATCCTTGTAAAACGCAGAATAATACTTTCTGTTATATTTTTACACCAAGTTGTTAATGATTCCGTTGATTTTATGGGGTTAATTAACATGATCAACTTCCACGTTCCTATGCTAAACTTATGTGTATTTCACATTCCGATTTATAGGATAAACATTTATAAATCATCACCGCCCTTTTGCCTTTATGTTGCTGTTTGGGAATGCTTTTTTCCAAATTATTTGTAAGGCTTAAAAGTTTGTATATTACAAACGCACTTTTTGTTGTTTGTTTTTTTACATTTTTGTTTGTGAAAACATTCTTTTAACGAACTAGAAAGTTTTATTTGGTTTATTTATCATTGTACCTTCAATATATATTTTCTTTGTCAATCCTTGTCCTGTGAGGCCTGTATGATATAGAAATAAATAATATTATTGAAATGTGCTGATGCATAAGCATAACAGGTGTAGTGTAGATTTAAAAATATTCACAATACTCTAACGATATGGCTATGCTAAATCTATTCTCTGTTATATTTACAATAAAACGGCAATTCGTAACGTGTTACATATAATAATTTTTTTTTAATTTTGAATAAATTATTTATAAAACTATGTTTCGGTAAAAATTACTGATATCTAGGCAACCAATATTACTATTTTCTTGTATTGTTAGTTGCATATAATTAACTTGATTCTATTATTGACAAATAGAAAATCGTATTCATTTATTCTCACCAACTTATTGTAGTGATTTATATTGCTTGTTAAAGTTATTTAGATTTTAAGAAAGTGGGTTATTTTGTCGCGTATTGTGTTTTAATTATTTTGTGCTTATTCAGAATGGAAAATAAGAAAACAAAAAAATATTATTACTGTTTAAACCAAATTCTATTTTTATAAGCGGGTCCTTCTTTGATATAAATTTTCAATAAGTAGGTATATTGATTTTTAAACCAAAAAAGGTTAATTTATATTTGATGTCTTCTTGCAACTGGTGACAATGAATTTTTCGAAACCAGTTTTATAATGTTCAACATTATACAACTGGTTGCGTAAAGTATACCATTTTGAAACTTGCTGCGAGTACAAAAAATGTCTTTTTATATGTCAAAATTATAAAAATACTTTTTTGCTAATCTAATAATATTTTTTTGTTACAATAGGAATTATTGAATAAATGTACCTAACTATTAAACAGTAATTTTTAAAAAATAATAGTTTGTGTTTGGTTTAGTTTGGTTAGTGCTACATATTTCAGATATTTAGGTATTAGGTCGTCCATTTCGAATAATTTATTTGCCAAATAATTTTGTACAGAGTTATTGATCATATTTTCTTGTAGGCTCTGTTATTATTTCTCCATTGGAATTTTAATTCAACATTGATATATCAATTACACTTGAAAAGTATTTGCCCTAACGGCTAGGACAAGTGCACCTTTCCAATAAATACAGTAAATACTATGAAAAAGCTAGTCCACAACAAAATATTTGGGCCAAAATTTTAAAATAACTCCACTATTTTTTAAGATATTTTGACATTTTGATTTTTATAAATAATACTAAATTGCTTAACAAATTCTAAGACGATTGAAAATTAAATGCGTTTATTAGTAAACGTTTTTTTATTAAAAGTTTATTTCTATTTTTATTAGTTTTAAAAGTTATGGAACTTTTGTTAAGTCAAAATATTAAAAAAATATAGATACCTATATCATATTCTTATTTTAATACGGTAGATATACTTATTCTTTATTACTTTTATAAAAAACAGTTTTCCTACCTATTAGTTATACCAATGGCGGCTCGTGGGGGGGTTCACAGTGACAGAATATAGGTGTATGACAGATGTATAAAAAAAACTTTCAGTATTTTAGAAAGTTTATAATATACCTTTCTAAAACACTGACAGTTTTTACCTATATCTGTACCGGGATCTATATTCTGCTACTGTGAACCCCCAAAATTTTGGTCACAAGCCGCCCTTGAGTTATACCTATGTATATTAAACAAAATATATTTAGAAATATATACTATTCATATTGAAATATTGATTTATAAAAATTTTACCAAACTTTGATACATATTAATTTTGATATTCAAATTTATGTATATAGGAAACGGTACCTACTTACTTATCTATCTACCATCTATCTAAAAATGAACCAAAAAAATAAAATTATTACATACGCATCCACCATTATGTCCGTTAAACTATTTGGCGGTGGTGGCAAACTAACCACTTTTTTGTTAACATTTGAGAATAATTGTCAAGTTATACTTATAAGTACAAAATTAAAAAATTCTTATATCCTCTTATTATCTATTGAAAATTTTTGCAGTACTTAAATAGGATACTATAATTATTGTATTTATTTTGTTAAGAAACAATAATTTAAAGAGTAGGTACCTATATACCTACTCAGTAGGTATTTTAGAGGTTACAAAATGGTAGGTAATTTATTTATTTATTTAAAATTGAAAGGTATTCATAGTAGGTATTTTAACTATATATAATTTTCTCCTAAGACACACATAACACTGTCCCGAAGTGATCTAAAATTGTTATAAAGTGTTTTCAGTAGTTTTTAAAATGTGTATAATTAAAAAAAAAACGTTGGACTAAGTAAAGTTATCTGTAGGTCCCTATTTTACATTTAACTTTGAAAAGTTAAACGAGTGGTATTCAATAGGTTCTTCTAAAAGTTAGAGTAATGTACAATTGAACATTTCTGCTTAAAATAAAGTATTTTTAACTTTTCAATATAGTGCTACTAATCAGTATTACACAATTTATACAATAAGCTATATAAAATTTTACACAACAAACATTGTAAATTATGGAGGCAATAAATTTGCTCATAAGTAAATTAAAATTTATGGTAGGTACCTAAAAACCTTAATGGTTAACCACTGTAAATTCTTATATCATTATTATTTGCTCTTTGTACCTAAATTCATCAGCTTGAACTATCTATTTATATTTTTAAAACTGTCCTTACCTTTACCGATTGTTTCACTTCCACTATCTTCAGACGGAGGTCCTGGAGGAGCCCTTAACCCATGTCCAAGCCCATGTGGATATCTCGGCCTATTCAGCGGTGAAAATGCCCCATGCATGCCCAATAATTGGGCAGCTCCAGGAAATTGCAGCATCCAGGGCGGCCTGGGCGCCAAATGGGCAGCCGCAGCAGCGTACAGCTGTAGCGGAGGGGGCAGCACCCCCGATTCCAGTACCATTTTTTCGCCCACTTTGTTTATTTTGTTACACTCTGTACACTAGGGCACTTATGCACGACACTGCATGGTTATGTTGACGTTAAGTTCTGTGTCCATCACTTCATTTTGAAAATTTATAAAATGTTCACTTTTCACGTTTAATGTTCTACGGAGTAAGTTTGATGTTATATTGAGTTGGGTAGTTTTAATACACTGGCCACTAGATGTTTTTAAACCGATATAGTTATTGACTTATTGCTACGAAATGGACTCCATGTGTTTAAGTTCACATAGACATGCGTTACGTTGCAGACGACTATATTCACTAACTTCGTAAAGTTCCAAGCAACAGAGGGCGTGTTGATTTCCACCACAATCGAACAGTTTACTTTCATTGGTCGATTAGGGCCCCGCCCAGCTATATTTTCCCTCCCAAACCGGTGAATATCATTATTGAAGAATGGACTGATGTCAATATGTTTCAGTTATTTATTATTTTTTGGGTTTGATAGCCTTTTGGTGTAGTTGAATTTAGATGATATGTTATTTTTTGTTGATAAACTGATAACTGTACATTTTTAGGGATTTATGGTTAATTATGTTTTTATTTTTGAAATTTAATTTGAAATAATTGTTTTGTGGTGTTAGTAAATCAGTAAATTTAATGAAATATGGAAATCGTTTGATATCATCTGGGAGATATGGAATATTAAAAAAAAATATGAAAATATGATTATGATTTTTATTAAAGATATTAAAGTTTTACTGAATAGACTCATAACATGAAATATGCGAAAACAGATATCGCAATTTATTTGACATTTCCTACACAATGAAAACATTTAAATTTAATAACTCTATTTCACTAGGTACAAAAAAATTCCTACCTACACGAAAAAAATATAATGTAATAATTGGGTTAAAGTTGTGTACTTACTACAATGGTAGGGTTGCCACCTTTTTGAAAAGTGAATAAAGGACTACGGTGCTGACAGGGACTCCGGTATACTAAAAATAAAGTCCTCAGCTTATATATTTTTGTACAAACCATGTCCCTTCCAAAAATATGTGCTGTAAAAAAGGATATTTGCGTAAAAAAAGACATTTGCCGTAAAAAAAGGACATTTTAAGCTTTAAAAAGTCACAAGGACATTTTGCTTCAAAAAGCACTGTCCTTTTCAAAAAATGACTGTCCTTTTCAAAAAAGGACAGGTGGCAACCGTATACATGGGAAAATTAAAAGTTTATAAAAAATAATTTCTGAAATAAGCCACCTATACATGGCCAGTTTTTTGATGTATGTAAGTGAACTATTTACTTGCGGTTAGTGATTTTATTTTAAAAGGATAAGTAATATACAGGGCCGACTAGAAGGGGGGGGGGGGGTAGCCGGGACCAATTCCCGGGGCCCGGACTTAAATGGGGGCCCGGCAGCGGTATTTTTGTTTGTTTTGTATGAGACATTCGACACAAAACGAGAGGAGGAAGTTTTTGATTGGGGAGCTTTTTTTTTTAGAAACTTTAATTAAAGTAGGGGAGGAAAAGTTTTTGCTTGAGGACCTTCTTTTTTTAGAAAAAGCAGTTGAAGCAGAGGAAGAATTGAGGATTTTTTTTAGAAACTCAATTCAACTAGAAGAGTAAAAGTTTTTGTAAAGAACTGTTTTTTGTCACGGGGCCCGATCTAGAGAATTGTCCTGGGGCCCGGCCTGGCTCTCGGCGGCCCTGGTAATATAAATGCATCTTACTCAGGGCCATCTTAGATCATGATGGACCTCGAGCAAAAAACATGAAAATGATAACATCTAGCGACTTTATTGGTTACTATAATGATAAAATATTAAGATCGCAATACCACCTATTATAATAGCTGATATCACTTAATCAGTGGCGGCTCGGGGTAATTTGAAATAGGTGTTCACTTTTTCCAATACTTTTATCATTTTTGTAAGTTCGGTCCAAAACTTTGTACAAGAGCCAATATCGCTGTTTTTATTATTATTTGAGTTTGTATTAAATGTAGTTATTATCAACATCATACTATTTTCAAGCACTATAACTATTAATAAATAAATATTTTAGTTAGTGTGATATTTGTTTTTTTTTTGATACATTGAAAACCACCTATAAACATTATTAGTTAGTAAACTGACTTTTGTTCATAATTTGAGATTATTTTTAAATATATATAAGGTTATGTAGAAAGCTTGACATTGATTTTTGTGTAAAAAATTTTATATGAAACTTTACCTACCATTTTTCAGATTTTAATTGTAAATTTAATCATTTTCACAATTTGTCACAGATGTCAAATAAAAAATATGTTTTTTAAATACCTTTTAAAATAATAACTTTTAAATAAAATAAGAACTAAAATGTTTTAAATGTTTATTTTATGAGATCAGTCCCATCATAATATATACTATTACACAAATAAAAACTAGAATAAAGATATATAATGCCTGGCATTCTAAATGACACTCTTCGCAGTTTAACAGACTCTCTTAACTACCCATTTTCTACCAGATCGTTTTCACAATCAACAGGCCTCATCTCCTTATAGGGCTTGATTTTTACTAAAAATTTCATGTTGATATCGCTTTTCATTTTTGTCTTTTTGTTTTTAATTTTAATTTCAACCCCCCCCTTAAATCCCCCATATTTAATTAGATTTTTTATAATTAAAGGCAGTGGCGGCTCGTTATAATTTAAAAAGGGTGTCCACAATTTTTAATTCTGTGCTCTATAGAAGAAAAAAAATATAATTTACACAATGTCGGGTATAATATTAATTCCTCGATTAATACAGTGCAAGAAAGAAACGACAAGTTTAAATTATAGAAATAATGCAAAAACATGCTTACCTAATATAATCAGTGTCAGGTTTTTGCTCGGTTCATTGGGTAGTTCAATAGTTTAATAATAATAATAATAATAATAATAATAATAATAATAAAAGTGTTTTTTAATTTTTGCTGATAAATGAGATAAATCCCTAACACCCGTTTTTGTCCTTTCTGATTTAGTATTTTCATTGTTTGCAAAAACTAAACAAGGAAAAGTTTTTTTATATTGTTCAATCTTAAAAGTATGTTTAAACTTTCTATTTTTTATGGCACATTCTTGAACAATGTTTATCTCCGATCGAGGTGGGCCATTCTTTTTTATAAGCACTCGATTCTCGAAATTATGTTTATTTGTTTTTATAAATTTCACCGAATACGATTCCATCATATATAAATACTAGTAAATTCACACAGAACCTAAGACCAGTACAGCCAACCTCAAAATAACGAACATTCGGTTCACGGAACACACAAATCCATAAAAAGTATAATTTGTAAAGGGATCTCGTGTCTCACTGAGTGTATTCTCACTTTCTTCTTTTATATATCGATAAACAAGGATACAAATATATTCAGGTCCATATTTATAAACAGAAATCAGCTGAGTCGGAGTTGGGTAAGTCGTCCTTGAACTAAAATCAAAGTTCGGTTACAACGTCTCTAAAGTTCCAAGTGATTCCGGTGTCACACTGGAATTTAGAGATGGATATTGGCAAATCTGTAAGTGTTAAGTAGGTACATTTACGTTATTACTACTCATCTCTAAATTCGCGCTATATAACTGAACCCCAGGTAGACAGTTTGTTTGATTTGGTAGTGTTGCCAGAATATGTTTTTGTTACGTACCAGATTTGTCTAAAAAATGTACCAGATTCCTTAAATGTACCAAATTTTTCGAATTCTATTTGCAGTGACATCTAATTTATTGAAGAGAAAAAAAGGGGATTTTTATAGATAACGAACCCAAACAAGGAACACAATATATTTTACACGTGAACACTGCGTCAAGCATAATGTACTACATCTAGTACAATTGTGAATTGTCTGGCAACACTGGTTTGGCAACCTTGTTTGTGAGCGGCGCGCCAAATAATGTGTTCCTTTGACGTTTGAAGGATATGTTGGCGTGTTGTTTTCTCTTTTTAACTTTATGCATTCACCAAATCGTCTCACTCGTGTTAGGCTCACTCATCATAATGCGCCACAGATACAGTATACTTAGGTATTCTGGGCCACAGAGACGCGATCAGCCAGAGGGCAATGATGTACAAAAAAATATAGATTAACACGTATGAAAATAAAAATATTAAAAATAAATTTATATTTTTATGTTATTTATGTAATTATAAAATAATGTGTTTTTATGAATTTTAATTGGGTGTTCACTGCACAAAGGAACCAATGGAGAAACCGCCCCTGCACTTAATTATACATCGGTATTTACAGACTACTCGCATTTTTTACATCTTATTTTTCGTTTTTTTTCCCAATTGCAAAATAGCTATTTATGCAACCAGTTACGAAATGCCTTATTTTATGTAACGAGTGAATATTTGCGGAAAGAAGTCCCGCTATATAAACGGCATTTCATAACGTTTTGCATGCAGTATGTTTTCTAATTTTGACTAGATTGTTTATAAAATTGTGTTTTGGTAAAATATTACTGATATCTGGGCAATCAATATTACTTTCTTGTATTGTTAGTTGCATATGCATTATTTTATTGACAAATAGAACATCCTATTAATTATTTATTCTTAATGACTTGTGTGTTAATATTGCTTATTATTGTTATTTAGTTTTTATAAAAGTGGGTTATTTCGTCGTGTATTGTGTTTTAATTATTTTGTGCCGATTCAGAATGGAAAATAAGGACCAAAACAACATTATTACTAGATTATAATTTTAACCAGCCTCTATGTTTATAACACAACCTGCTATTCTTTAATATAAACTTTCAATAGGTAATAGGGTACCTAAGTATGTATTGATTTTAAAAACAAAAAAACATTTATTTTTATTTGTTTCCTTTTCGCAACTCGTGACATAATGAATTTTTTGTAACCAATTGCGTAAAATAGATTATTTTGTCACTTGCTGCTATTACAAAAATTGTCACTTTATATGTCAAAATTAGAAAAAATATGTTAAAGAATATACTATATATATTTGTATAAACAAAACATTGTGTGTTTTAGAGATTTATTAGTAATTTAGGTATTAAAACCATTAACGACAATTTGAGCGGTCTTTTAGGTCAAGCCACTGTTCCTGAACTTAGATTTATTTTTGTATAATATCTCTTTTGTATTTTATTTAGACCTGAGAAATGTTAATATTTGGTGATTATTAAATATTTTTTATAGTATCTGAGAAATTTTAACAACTACCTATCGAAAACCATTATCAATTCTAGATTTAAAATTATTTCATCAAAAAAATTGTAAAATAATATTGTCAGGAACAAGTTCATTTTGGAAAGTAACTACCTATGTATGCAGGTATCTACTCTGAACTCTCCAACATCAGAAAATTTGGGATTTGTTTTTTCAATGAACAAAACTGTGTCACTGAATAGTAATAATATACTATTTTACTCATTGTAATTTAAATCAAGTTCGAAAAACTCTTTGAAAACGTTACCAGAAATGCACTTATAAGTACATAGCGGTGTAATATCGCTTCTAATCCCTATAGTTAGGTATAGCTAGTTTTTCGGTGATAATCAGAGTGACAGTAAAGTTGTGTCTAAAAGTGTATACTAGTACTAGCAGGCTATATATAGACCTGAATCTCGACATCGCCACCTACCAGGTCCAACTATAGCTAAGAAACATCCAGGTTCGGTTGTCGTTCACTAATGCATTTTATTTTCCTTATTTTTTGGTTTTAAAATTTATGAGAAGTGTTATTGTTCTGTTTTGAGAAATATGTATTTTATTTTCTTTAAGATAAATTATAATAAAAAAAGGAAAACATAATTCCAACTCAAATGTGATCAATACGTAAAATAAATATATATTTCCCTTCAGAAAACAACTACTCCTTTGACTAATACCGCAACAGGTTATATCCAAAGGAAAGACAGCAGAGATAGAACTTAAATTTCAATACTCTACCTTTGATTTTGCTCACTAAGGAGAATGTCATTCTTGGACCGGTTTCGTTCTTATTAGGACTCTTCAGCAAGAAATAGATAGGTTCTCAATTCCAGTCTCTAATGGAATTAACAAATGCTACACATTTCACCAGTGTACAATAATGTTAGTTACGAAGAAATTAAGAATTCAAGTAGTGAAATGGTGTCGCTATCTGTTCCTAGTAACCAAAATTAAAGGCCGCTAGTACCATACCATACCATAAATTATAATTACTTTTAAAAAATAGCGTTTCGAGTTTTATTCACAGTCCCGATTTTTTAACAGCTTCTTGATTGATATAACCATTTTTTTTTATATTCCTATTTAGCAAACCTAAAGAAGATACCATTACGTTAATAATACATTATCTGTTGTAGTAACTATTTATTTAACCTATGATTGTAAATAAGAGTCGAATTTAAATTGGTTTTACCCTTCAAAAATTTACTAAATGTAGATGTCCCTCGTCGAAATTCTAGATGATTTAAAACGGTAATTTCGATGCGAGAAGTGTGACGTAATGGTATATTCTCTATCCTAGCGGACCCTTCTATAATTTTATTATTGTCGTAGGTTTACTAATTCATTTAGGGCTGATTCCACCGTTGTGTTAAACAACATTAACATTTTAATCTTCGTTTAATAATTTAAACTTAGTTTAACACAACGGTGGAATCGGCTCTTATAGACATTAAAGTTTGAGTCATATTTTGATTAATTTTAAGTTAACAATTTCATATTTGAAGATTGACGAAATAAAAATGTTTTTATATCAATTAAATCACGCTATTTTAAAAAATGGCATTTATTCTCACCAAAACAGACTAGCTCGAGTTTGCAAACACTTTTAGTAACGTCATTGCATCTCCTCTTTATTCTATATGTATAATTTGAAAGATTCGTATGCCCCACCCTACTTTGTGACATCACTGTGTGCGTTGCGAAAAATAAGGTGATTTTAGTGATTTTACGTAGGCACATTGTTTGTTTCACGGATTTGTAGGCGTGTTTACCTCTCGTTTTAGCTAAATGCTTTCGGGAAAACATCTCGCTATCTCGGGCGCCAGAAAGACGCGATTAGCCTGAGCGCAGTCGCATACCAAAAAATACAAATTAAGACGTATGAAAACAATAAAATGATTAAAATTGAATTTATATTTTTGTTATTTATTTTAAAATAATGTTTTTATGAAATGTAACTGGGTGTTCACTGCACAAATGAACCAATGGAGAAACCGCCCCTGTTAGTAAACAATACATATTGTGATAATAAATGGGGCTATCTGCATTTCTTGTCGAAATATAATTAATATATGTAAATATGGAGCACAAAAGTTGTCCAGACAATATTCAGTCTACTCTACTAAAAAGCTGACTAGAATGAAAAAGTGCAGTTTATCTCCGAGGTACTGATTACCTATTAAATAATTTTCAAAACTTTTGACTTTATCATTCTTTTATTGTACTTATTTTAGTCTATTATGTTATTTTTTGGCCTTGCTTATATTATTATTATTATATTCTTCACACAGTAGTTTGTGAACAGTATTATAGGTTTACTTTGTCCGTCTGTCCAATTTCACGTTTTTTGCCGAAAACAAAAAATGATGTCAACTTGAAAATTGTAAGCAAAATCAAGCTCTATAAGGGGACAAATCTAGATTTAAGGAGACGGAGCCTATTGATTGTGAAACAAAATTTAATAAAAGTGGGGTGGGGGTTAAGAAAGTTAAAATATTTAAAAAAAATCTAACTTTAAAAAGAAATTTTTGAAAAATTTTGGAAAAATCAAGATCTACAAGGGGATAAAGCCTAAAGATTCTGAAAAAAGATTCTGACAAAAACTGATTGAAAATGGGGGTAAGGAGGTCTGTTAAACTATGAAGAGTATAATTTAGAATGCCACACTGTATAATATTATCTATTGTGATGGGACTGATCTTATAAAATAAACAATTTAGTTTTCGTGTTTTATTTGCCAATAAAAGGTACTTACCTATTTAAAATATACATTATTTTATTTGACATGTGTGGCAAATTGTGAAAATGATTAAATTTACAATAAAAACTAAAAAATGGTAGGTAAAGTTTCATGTAATAATATTTTTTACGCAAAATCAATGTTAAGCTTTATACATAATCTGTTATATACAGAGTGTCTACTTAAGTTGGAACCACATGGAAAAAAATGTATTATTGATTTTAGGAAAAAAAGTTATTCCTGATAAAAAGTCCTGCATGACGCAAAACTTAAAATACAGTCATCAGATATCAAATTTTTCAAGCCGTATACGAGGTTAGTCAAAAAATATGAATTTTGCTCGAGAGTAAAGTACGTTTATTTTTAACAAAATCGAAAATTTTCATTAAAAAAAATTGATTAGAATTGAAAATAACATTCAAATAAGCAAAATAATACTGATCTTTCTGAAAAATCAGATTTTTTCTAGATTTTGTATTGATCCACCTAATTACGGTAATCCATAATTTTTTCTCTCTTCTCTACTATAAACATGATACGCTTTCCTTTTCTTGATGTTTGTGAAGAATTTAGCAATTTTGTTCGGACAACGTATACAGGGAGATTAAAAGGTTGTATAAAATTGAAATATAGGTACAAACTGTGCCACTTTTTATCAAACTTCCTGTTGATAAATAATCGAACAAATCAAGTATGATTTTGATATACTAAAACAATAGAATTAACAAGTTTATTTTCACAAGTTATTCCATGTTTTTATGACTAGTTTTTTCTGTATTGGATCAATTTTTTATTGGGTACTGCCCATGGGCGCCGCCACAAGAGGACAAGGGGGGCGTCTGTATAGTGCCTACTATTGAACTACTTACTACGCTTCACCTTACTTGTATTAACTTTACGCAAATCTATGACCTGCAATTTTCGTGGCAGTGTTGACAGGGAAAATATTAAGCTCATTTCACCGTAGCTCCCTGGTTGCCAGAAGAGCAGATATTCGTAGAGAAACAAAATTATTATTATGATTATATTTTACATTTATTTCCCTTTTACAATAATTCTACTTTTATAAATACATCTTCAACGAGAATGAATTTATTTATTGATGGAATAAACACATTTTGACCCTGCTTATAAGACTGGCACCCCCTGGAAATATTTTGGCCGGTGTCCATGGTAGGTACATCCTTCTGCTGACTTTTTTTGTAAATAAACTTAAATTTTAATTTTAAGCAACAGTTATCAGGTATGTGTATTAGGTCTTTGTTTAAAGAAAAAAATTTAGGAATTTTAGTATGTACCTTAGAGTTTACAAATTATTACTAATACTAAGTCAAAGTACAAAAAATCAACAAAATGCAGTAATAAAATGCCCATACCTACAGAAAAATCTGATGTGTCCAACACATGACTTTCCTATCTAGTTATTACAGGTTTTTTCCAGTTATTTTGTACAACCTATTGCAGCACCTTTGTAAATGTTTAGAGGACAAACTCAAAGTATACATTTTCCACATTCATCTAACTCGAAACATTTTTCTATATTACATTCATTGAAAACAAAATTACTGAAAAATTTAATTTTACAATTTTCCTCCAATTTTTTCAATACGGTCCCATTTTAGAGAAATTATGTATAAAATACGAATTATAGAGAATTATATCACAGACAACTTTTTTTTAAACAATTTTTTAAACAGTTTTAATATATCAAAACGTATCTGATTTGACCAATAATTAATTAAATATACATAATTTTCTATGTAATGTTGTAGTTGTTTGGGACATATTAGGATATACAGAGTACTAAACCAACTTTTTGGCTCATATCGTTTAGGCTTATTTTTTTTATAATAAACTATCATTTATTCACACACTAAAATACAGGGTGTTGAAAATGGAAATTCCAAAATTATTAATGGCTATAATTTTTTATTTCTCAGTATAATTTTGCTAAATTTGACAAATATTTTGATATCATAAGATATACATATGAGCAAAGAGAAATAGTTAAATAAACTTTGCCAGTGGTGCACAGCATGGATAAGTAACATTTTCATCCCGCTAAATTTTACGCCACTGTACAAAAATGTATTTTATTTTTTTTATATAATTTAACTAAATCATGTACATCTGTTGGGAACTCATAAAGTGATTGGTTTTCGATCTATTCACACTCAAAGTGTAACGTGCATTTTTATCCGCTCAAATTAATAGAGAAAAACTCGACTTACCTTGTTTAAATGTACGAAAATAAGGTAAAACGTTATTTATTGTTGATAAGCTTTTAGAGCCATTATTTTTATCTTAAACTGGCTGTATGTATTGTTAGCCTTCAGATATCATTATTATAATTTAATTCATCTTATCACTGGACAGGGGTATCGTATTTTGTTCATATTATCTGAGTTATACATTTTTGTAGATTTTATCCCTAGTACAATACATATGATTCTATTTGCAGTATGGTTTTATTCAAAACTGGCTGGCTTTAATTTGTTCGATTTTCCTAACAATACACAAGGTCTTGTGAATTTACTTATATATTATGTATTATAACCTTACCTTTTGTTAATCAATTATTTACGATGCCAATCTCATCGAATTTGTTTAGTATTTCACTCCAGAGATCAACGTAGACTTAATCGTGGGGACACAGTACATCGGTTGACTAGAACATTGGTTTATCTACTACTTGGCTTACTTATAGCTGATTTTACATGGATGGTTCTTTATCTGGATAGGTAGACGGTGATGCTGTCACTGGAAACACCCTAATATTAGGTTTTTTATATTATAATGATGGTTTCATATGTGCACTGTGTCTGCTGGTTTATTAAATTAAACATTCACTTTTATACGAATGTTCTTTAGGTATTCTCAACATTATTTATACTTTTGCACACAGAATGTTCCAGAGTTTTACTTTAATAACTTATGTGTTACCAATATATTTCATAATTTAATTAATTAAGCACTATTTCAAAATTTTGTTATTTAAGCACTTAGCATTTCGGTCTGAGTATTTACCATAAATACTTCGAGAACTAAGGGATACGGTCAACATTTAACTTTTTTTTAATATGAAAACAAGACTTAAGGCCCATGAAGAGCAGAGATTAGATTAAGTAGATTAACCTTTTCCAATCTGGGAGTCTCAGTAAATAATCTCTGTGTCTAAAGTACTTGTATGTGTTTATTAAATTTTCTTTTTGTTTTGTTTTATGATTTACATTTATTTATAAAATTTCATGGTTTAATATTTTTCTTATAAGTAATTTGGACTTAACTAAAAGTTAAGCAGGTAACTTCTTCCAACTTGGAGAGTGTTAAATGTTTATTGTGTTTCAACATTAAACGTTGATGTTTAGATATAGATGCGGATATGCGGATATGCACATGATTTTTTGTATATATTTTTTTTGATTTCACTGTTTGTGTAAAAGGTAGAAATTAAGATTTCAATATTTTTGCATACCATCTTGCGCAAGCGTATTTCGCCTGGTACCAAGCTAACGACAATTGTCAATTGTCAACTGTCAACTGTCAATTGTCAATTGTCAATTGTCAATTGTCAATTGTCAATTGTCAATTGTCAATTGTCAATTGTCAATTGTCAATTGTCAATTGTCAATTGTCAATTGTTAATTGTCAATTGTCAATTGTCAATTGTCAATTGTCAATTGTCAATTGTCAATTGTCAATTGTCAATTGTCAATTGTCAATTGTCAATTGTCAATTGTCAATTGTCAATTGTCAATTGTCAATTGTCAATTGTCAATTGTCAATTGTCAATTGTCAATTGTTGTTTGCTGTTTCCTCCATCTTCATAATTCTCGTGACAGTGACAGTCGTGATTTTATGAACGTGGTGTATTTTTAAATTGTACTATATTTGATAAGATGTTTTAGAAAAAGGTAAAAAATATAATGTGACAAAATAATAAAGTATATTAAACCGAATTTGGTATTTTACAGATGTATTGCCTTGTTGAGTTTGGAAAACCGGATAATGACGGTCTGGCGGTTGTGAGGTAAGTAGAAAATGGCTGACGCTGCGTAAAAATCAAGTCTTTTCGCCGCCTTTATAAAGAAATGTATAAAGACATATACTATAATATAAGACAGGTGAGTAATGTTATACTTTTATTTTTTGTTTATGAGTTCTTTTAGGGTATTTTTTTTAATAGTTTATTTAAAAATAAAAGATTTGTAGAGGGTCACTTGATTTACTCGTAGATACCTTTTATCATCTCACAGAATATATGATCTTTTTTTTATTTACTTTTATTATAAACTCAGACTATATGTATACCTCTGAGAAGATAGTTTTTACCACTAGATACACAATTTACTTTATATCTTTAAGAATTTTCAGTGGTCTGTATTTTAATAGTTCTTCTATTTTAGATGATAATGATAAGTGATGTACCAAATTAAAAAAAAGTCGAAGTTACCTCAGATCTACATTCCAAAAAGTCCTTATAAAAGAAAACGGGTGCCAACTAGAAAGCTCACTGAAAGTTGTCATTCGATGATACTGAAGATGATGAATTCGCAAAGCATGCTCGTCACCCCCAATTAAAATCAAATCTACAATTTTAAGTATGTTGTGTCAGTTCCTCTATTATTCTTTTATCATTTTATTCCTTTTGGTTTCTTTCTCATGACTTTTTTATTTACCAGTGTAATTTATTTTTTATAATATATTTTTCATGTGTTTTTTGGATTAAATAAATAACTTTCATCTGCTTAGTATTTTTAATAATTCCATCCAACCTTGGGACACCCAATGTAGGCGTCACTTTGACGTTAAGTAGATTCGTGATAATGACGTCAATTTGCCTAGTCTAGGACACCCGATATACACGGTACTTTAACGTGATATCGATTCGTCAAAATGACGATATGGAATGACGTCATTTCGCTGTGACATTCTTACGTGACTATAACGTTATAACGCACACCAAAAAATCACGTCATAATGACGGCATGATGTTGCATGAGATGCATGTTAAAAACAATAAATAATCTAGTAAACACTGTTTTTTTCTGTGTACATTCAATAGCTACTGAATAAATAAATAAATTAATAAACCTTATTCTGTGGTATTAGCGTTTGTTCCATTTATTCTTGTTTCGCCGCGTATGGTAGCAAAATCTCTATTGAAAGTAATTCATATCACATAATCAAGGTTACTGCCCATGCCTAACCCTCGTATATTTATACAATGAGGCTGAAAATAAATAGCATTAAGAGGTGTCGTCCACGCGACTGACACGTGCATTCACTTCTTTATACTTTGTCACAACTTTCGCTCTTATCAATATCATCATCAACGTTATAGTATCAGGTTTATGTGTCGGTTCCCCTTACATTTAAATTTATCGGATTTATCTTCTAGTGGTAATTTATTTTTAATACTCGTGGTGCTCGATAGACAAAATAGATTTGGCAGGGAATTTAATAGTATGTTTATGTTAACATGAAAATGAAACTCTTTTCTATATATAAGTATAAAACAAAATATCAAAAGTATTTAGATACTCAACACAATGTCTTCTGGTTGCTCATTGTTAATTTGACAGCCATATTGTTAATTAACTAATTACATTTTAATTTTTAAATATACGTGAAAGATGTGTAGGTACATTCTCTTCGCTATACTTACACGGGTTTCGGATTAACAAAATTATGCAAATTAGTCATTGAAAACCAGTTCCAATAAGCCTCTTCCCAAGAAATTTGGAAAAATTGCCCTAATGGTCAGATTTAAATTAAAATAACATTAGGGTAGCTACTAAATTTGTTATAAATATTGCAGTTGAATTGATTCTTTGCAAGTGTTGACATTGTATGTATATTGTAAATGTAGTGGAAATTTTAAAAATGCCTAGACGTGTGTTAGATGGAAATAGTCTAATTTGTAGTGTACATAAGTATTTTACTGATGAAAAAGAAAATGGCGATCCTTTAAAATCGGTAATGTCTGTACAACAACGCGTCTGCGATGCTCTAGGAATTAGTGAAACCAAATTAAGAGGAGTATTACAAAATCACAATAGTGAACTGCTGAAAAAAGATCACCGCAAAACTCATCCATCATTGAAAACAAAAGATATTCCAGATGGAAAGAAATTTGAACTTCGTGATACCATTTATCGAATGAGGGCCAACAAGAACATGTGACCTTAAATACAATTCTCTCGGAATTAATAGATAGAAAATTTGACGACATTGGCAGAACAAGTCTATGGCAAGTGATACATAACTTGGGTTTCAAATTTCAAAAGGAGGATAACAGAAAGGCCCTTTGTGAAAGAAGTTCTGTCGTGCACAAGAGAATTCACTTTCAAAGAAAATATTCTAAATTTAAAGAAGAAGGGGCGAATTTTATATATTTAGACGAAACATGGATATTTTCTAGGGGTGAAACCAAGAGAATATAGCAAGATGATAACGTAAAGTCCATCAAACATACCGATGGAGGAGGGAAGCGACACATAATTTTACATGCAGGAGGGAAATCGGGTTTTATAGAAGGTGCTGATTTAATATTTTCATCTAAATCAAAATCCAGGGACTATCACGATAATATGAACATAGAAATTTTTGTAAAATGGTTGCATGAAAAACTTCTCCCAGGTTTAAGTGAGCCCAGCGTAATTATTTTAGACAATGCACCTTGCCATTCTGAAGTATTAAACAAAAATCCAACGAATTCTTGGAGTGTTGATAAAATTAAAGAATGATTGACAAAGGAACATATACCATTTCCTCAATATAAATTAAAATCAGAATTATTACGCTTGGAAAATATACACGCAAAACCAAAAACTTTTGTTGTGTATCAGATTATTGAAAGTTACGCTCATCAAGTTTTACATCTACCACCGTATCATTGCCAGTTTAATCCCATCGAATATACAGTGAGCACCATAAGTCTTACCCCCCCCCCCTATCTAACTCGTTACTGGAGTCTTATTAGGAAAATCGCCGAGACACGTCGATTTTTAATTTCTACAATTCGAAAGGGTTGCTACCCTCCAGTAAGGGATGAAATTAAGGGTAAACTAATCATACAAAAATGTACATTGTAGAAATCAAAAATCGATCTGTCTCGGCGATTTTCCTAACAAGACCCCAGTAACGAGTTAGTTAGGGGGGGGTAAGACTTATGATGCTCACTGTATATGGGGAATAGCAAAACAATATTATGACGACCATATTGGGCTGAATGGTTATAGTGACGACGCAGTTCGGGAAACTTGGTGAAAAGCACTTTCAATTGCAACTCCATAAGTGTGGCGGAACTGTATATCCAAGTGCGAGAAACTAATAGAAGTTTGGTGGACTCATGAAAATAAAATAAACGAAAAAAGTCCAATCATAATAACAATTAATGGTGATGACAGTGATGATGATGACGATTATGATATTTTGGATGATAATGACTGATTTTCATTTTTGTTGGCAAGTTCAATTTTTTTATTTTTCATTTGAAATTCTCTACATGGAACAAATTTTTATGTTAGAAAATACTTTATTTGTACTAAATAACCCTCTTATTATGAATAAACCATATTTATTGTGTGAAGTGTAATATAAATTTTTTTATTAGGTTTATAATAGCCACATTAGACTTCATTAATGAAGAAGTTTAATTCTGCTCTCAATTATACAAAAGTTGATATTTCCCCAAAGAACAGGTCAAACTTTCGGGTACTTACCTGGAAATACTCATAAAACTTTTTAATCTGAAACCCGCGTAAGTATAGCGAACAGACTGTATAGTCGGCTTAATCCAAATATCAACGTTCTTAATTCCTGCAAGTCTGGCTTTAGCCAGTGGTATAACAATGAGAGGGGAGAATATTTGAGTACAAAAATATATTATCTTTGTCAGTGTCGTTTTATCGAATCGGCATTATCTACATTGAATACGCAATAAAAAATTAAAACAATATAAAATTACAAAACAAGTTTTAATACAAAATTACATTTATATCTAGACATGAAATTACACAAAGCTCTTATTTATTATAATAGAAAATCAAAATAAAATTTAATTAAATTAACATTTTTTGAACACATAAAACTACAAAAATCATTTATAATAAGAAAAACTCAAAGGCTATAGCATAATTGGACGAAAATTGGTCTTTAATTAAAGTAGGTGCTGAATTAAATGTCCGTAAAAGTGGACAAGAAACAAGAAGAACAAAGATTGTGAAGACCTTTTAGACAAGGCATGGGAATGGTCTCTAATGAAAATGAAGAAAACGCTCTCGTAGAATATATACGTCAAAATCTTATTGGAAACGTTGTTAAAGTACGAATAGTAACATTATTTTCTGGATCTTTAAAAAGGTTGCTTAAACTGACCTAAAAAACTGCGTTGCTGCTTGCGAAGGTTTTTTAACTGCAGAAAATCAGCGCAGGAGATGTTTATGTAATGTTCAGCGGTTTACCGCCCATCAATTTACCAGCATATTCCAGGACCGTTAACGACTATTCACGTACAAACATCGACAACAGAGCACCTACTATTAGTAGTAACCAACGTATAATTCTCTACGAATCTTGAGTTTCTAAGATGATATACTCGTAGCCTTCCGCTGTTATGGAAGATTGAGACGACTTTTCATCGAAGAATACCACGTTTTTCCAAAATTTCTCCCCGGGAATTAAAAATTCGTTTGTAAACTATACTCTCCTACGCCTATTTTCTACCGTTAAAACTATGTGGGCAACAGCGCAGTTTTTTCAATCAGATTGTTTTAAACGCATTTGAGCTTGTCTCAAAGATCCCGGGAACAATGTTTTTCTCCTAGAGGGAAACTTCTAAGGTCAAAACGTAGCCGTATTTCGGAAATCACCTAAAAAATGTTTATGTGATTTCGGTAATTTCGTTAAAAAATCCCCCTTGAAATATTTTGTGCGTGAATAAATAAACGAAAATACTGACAATATCGTGACAACTAAATGTTCGGATTTATCTAGATACCGTGTATAACATAAATGACTTTAAAATTTACTTAATATAAGTTATTAACGGTATAAGTTACAGTTACTTGTTAGAAACCCCTTTTCCAAAAATTCTAAAAAAATGGCCAGAGCAACTGCGACAAATGTAAAAATTAGTAAATTGGTAATCAAAAAAATACATGAAATTTAGAATGAATTATATTTGGCTAAGTCGACATTTGGGGGTCCCCACCACTACTTAATTACGTGAGGTGTTCAAGGGGGGAGGGGATCAAGCTAAATCTTTCCAAATCTCACTTGTAAATCTGACGTAATTTTTTTCTAGTAGAAAACGGTGTAAAATTGCGTGAAAGTAAAGTTAAATTAAAGTAAAGAATGTTTCTTGAAATTTTACATTATGGCAATATTCTCAAATACTAGTCTTTGCTAGTCGTCTTAAATAAAAGTAATAGAACATATTGTGTTTTTTTTTTTAATTCCAACACATTTACACCCGAAACTAGGGTTGCCACCTGTCCTTTTTTGAACAGAACTGTCCTATTTTGAAACAAAATGTCCTTGTGACTTTTTAAAGCTTAAAATGTCCTTCTTCTTTTCATATGAAAGATGTGTCGTTTTTTTGAGTTTCAGTAACAGCATACGTTGAGGACCTCTTCTTTTTAGAAGCAAGACCAAGAGGAAGATTTTCTTTCATTCCGACAACTTTTTTTTTCTTTTTTTCTTTTTTTCTTTTTTTCTTTTTTTTTTTTTCTTTTTTTTTTTTTTCTTTTTTTTTTTTTTTCTTTTTTTTTCTTTTTTTTTTCTTTTTTTTTTCTTTTTTTTCTTTCTTTTTTTTTCATTTTTTTTTTCTTTTTTTTTTTAGCAGCTCGGTAAGACAAAGAGGAAGAATTTCTTTTGTTCAGTCCGACGAATTTTTTTTTAAGAAGTTCACTGCAAGAGTGAGGACTTTTTGTATACCAGAGCCCCTGTCAGCGTCAAAAAGGTGGCAACCCTACCCGAAACACATATTTTTTAAAATCTCAAGATTAGGGGAGGCGTGAGGAAGTTAAGGAAAATCTTACGAAATCTCACCGGGTGAAAAAATCTTCAAAATTACCTCACGTAATTAATGGACGCCCCCATATAGTGTGGTGTAGTGTAAATAAAGTTTTGAACAGTTCTATCGGGCGAAATGGGAACAAAACCCATTATTTTCATCTTGGCTTTGAAAAGCCCAGGGTTAGTATAGTATAGCTATTGTATAGCCAGGTAATTTAATCAAGACTTGCATCACTAAAAGAGCCTAGTGCCTGTGCCAAGTATAAAAGACATATTGCAGGAATCACTGTCAGCTCTAAGGTTTGTTTTCTCTAAAAACTAACCAAAACAACATGGAAAACTTTTGCTTGTTTAGATTAAGTTCTTCGAAAATGTCAGAGTTCCAGATGGAATAAAAACGATAGAAATTAAAATAGTTTCTGTACTTGTAGAGCGCAATCTACCATTTCTATTAATGAATCATCTAAGTGATGTTATCAAACAATCTTTTCATGACTCAGGAATCTTAAAAAAAAAATCGAAATTTAATTGTATTAAAACTGACGATGCCAAAGAAGTTTTAAGGGATATTGGCTCTTGTATAACAAAGTTTTACATATGCTAAAATTATTGGAAAAAATTGAACCACCATTTTAAATTACCACTGGCCTCAGATATGAAAATTTTACATGCAAGAAGGCTACGAAAATATCTGCCATGCTCTCATACTATAGGACAAAATGGACATATCTTATAATATTATAAATGTAGGAAAGTATAAAATCATTTAAAATCTAATAAATTTATTTTTTATTTACGGCAATGTTATAGTATTATTAAATCACTTGTGTAGGTAGAATTTCCTAACACGGCAATATTTATGTGTAGCATAATCGAATTAGGTGATTTCCCGAAAGCACTATGGATTTCCCCGAAAGGAGACTATATAAATAAACGCTGTCTGCAGCCATGCAGTAGTACAAAATATGCCATATTAAATCTTTGGGAATTCATACTACCGATTTAAAACTTACTTGGGCAGATAAAAATTCAATGGGTTCACATACAAGCCCATTTTTAAAAGAATTGGTCAGGAAGTGTTTCAATGAATTAGAAGATAAATGAAGGGCCAGGGGAAAAAAGCAGGTAAGTCTATTGTTGTCGAAACTGAGAAAACACATTTTTAATGTCCAAAACGTTACAGAATTCGTATAAGTACTAATACAAGACTTATTGATGCAAATAACTAAACCATTGTATTCTAGTAAAGTAAAAAAAAGCTGAAAAACACACAGGGTGTTGCCAGATCGCTGCAGTGTCCCAAAAACTATGAACGTTTCCAACCTGAAAATAACACGCATAATTAATAAGTAAAGAGAAGTCTAGCAAAATGTTATTATGGTGATCGCCACAATATGTTTACATTACAAATAATATTTTTTAACTTACTTAATCATGAGGTAATTGAAGAAAAAATTCCACAGTAGTGGGGGCACAAAACTTCATTAGGCTTTGCAGATCTTTGAATTTTGCACTGGAAATTGGCAGGAGACCTGAAAAGAATAAGGCATTCGTTAGAAAACTCACTGTATTAATTCGGTGAAGGTGGTTTTGTTATTAGTACATACCGTTGTAAGCTGGAGGGGGAAGTTCAAACAATCCATCTTCCAATGATTGCTGACATTGCCGGGGTGACCTTATAATGCCAGTCAGCCTAGGTCCATTGTACGTCGTGCGATATTCTAGCAAGCGACTATGACTGGTTGAAGAATTTATTATTTTAATAGGCTGCGTTCTAAAAGGGCATTTAGCTACGTACTTTGATGGCAACATTTTCTTCCAATCCAGTATAATTTTTTGGGAAACGCTGACAACAGTAAAAGAAGATGGTTTCGTCCGTGATAATTTCACCATTTCTTCGAAATCCTTAGGTATTTCCATCAATGTTTTTAAGTTCCATAAACCAACGTTTTTGTGGCACTCATTGATAAGGCAACGTAAGGATACGTCATATGTATTATTTTTGATATACAAAAGTGGGACCGGTAGGCGTGGGTTTTGCACTCACTAAAATGGCGGAAGAGCAGAACCGGATTTACAAGTTTTTATTGTACTATTTTTGGTTAAATAACATTATTTGAACTATAAAAAAATAAATTTCCTTTTTATTGACATTGACTTAAAAGGTAGTGAAAGGCCGAGGTTATAAAAGAAGGGGGTTTAAAAGCTTAAATATGCCCGGTTTTCAGCCGAAAAGTGCTGAATAAAGTAAATGAAAGAAATAAAATATAACTGATTTAATTATCACTCAAGTGGCTATTAAGCGCTGGAGAATATATTATTTGCAAAATTGCAACTAATCAATGACCATGATATAACTAACTTGGGGCCGATTCCACTATTGGGTTTAACGAAGTTTAAAATGACATTTTTACATAAAATGTAATTTTAATCCTCAATTAATAGTTTAAACTTTAACACACTGGTGGAATTAACCCTAAAGCGTTGAAATCATTCACAGAAAAAATAAATAGTACATTTTTGGTTCACATAAGCGACAAAAGTAAACAGAGTTCGAGTTATTGGATCAGTCGTCACACGTTTGCACTAGGGCACATAAATAGCCCAATATTTAGTTTTTTGTTTTTCTATGAACCCAATGCTTCTGTTCTTTAAATCGGAAAGTACAAGGTCGCAAATGTTAAGTAATCTAACCTTACTTTAATTAACAGCTTTCTCGAAATTAAGAACAAATGTTCATACACTAAAAGCTCGATGATCAGATACGAAACTTAATGCAAGGCTCGCGGAAAATGGCTAATAAGCAATCTCTGTGTAGGTAGGTGCACTATTCAGGAAATCAAAATGTGGATTAATCTTACTTGGTCTTGGTACTTTTGGTACTCGTGGTATTATTACTAAATAAACAGGTCAATAACATTTTAATATCAACAAAATTAAATATAATTATGAATTTATAATGTTTAAATGTTAAAGTGTTTTAAAAACTATTTTTTAACTGACTTTATTAGTGTTCAAATTCGTACTACAGAAAATACTTTTTTATTTTTGAATGGAGGTATATTATTTATGTATGGGCCAGAGCCCATTAAAACAATACAATAATACATATTACAGTTATTAAATAATAATAAAATCCTAAATAATAATAGGTAAATTAATTAAAAATATGTACATATTAATTATTAATAATTAATGAAAAATCTAAACATAACTACTAAATTCTGTGGGAGAGATATGTTAAGTCGCTTAGCAGATATTATTCTAGGAATAAAAGAATGAGAAGCACTATCTTAATGCATTGTTCGATATTAATTTATTCTTGAGGACTTTCCAATACAGCACAAACACATTTCGAAAATATTTCAAAAATATTACATTGAAACATTTCTGAAATGTGCCTGAAGCGAAAAAATATCCTGTAAATATAATATTTTACAGTAATATTTCTGAAATAAAAATTAGAATCTTTTAGAGATATTAAATAGTAATATTTCAGAAATTCTAGCTTTTTTTTAAATATTATTAGACTAAAAAAAAGACATATAAATATACATGTCTATTTAAAATACACAAAATTCAAACATTGATTCTTAAAACAAACAAACAAACAAACAAATAAATAATTTTTAAACATTATTTCATAAAATATAAAGGCGAATCACTTCATTTCCAAGTCCTTTAAATGCACTAATTTGAAACAGTTTTTTTTTAAATGCCCCAAGTAAAGAAACATTTACGATTATTACAACCTAATCATTAAGATCAATTAGAAATTTTATTCTAACTTATCAAGGGATGAAAAAATGCACAAACCGATATTCTACTCTCTAATATACCTTAGAGTCTAAATCACTTAACTGCACTATACTCTGCCTTAACATCACTGAACTAACTCAAAAGGCTTGATTCTCTTGAGTCTTCTTATTAGATTGGCATTGTTGAGGAGCTGGATAATCTCGAGGTTTCCATGTTGGAGTAGTCGTTGGTGACTACTGGCAAATGTTTGTATTTTCAACAGTTTCCACTTTAAGGTTCCTATGAAGATCAGTATTGTGGCAGTACCATGTTCCTTAATACTTTATTCTGGAAACGTTGAATAACTTCGATGTCACTTTTACTGGCACATCCCCAAAGCTGGCGAATCGCTTCATTTTCACCAATTCCTTTAAACACACTAATCTGAAACAAATTATAGGTTAGTAAAAAGGTATATTAATATTGTTTTAAATTAACTATAATAAAACAAACAATACTCAAGCATACACAAAACATGAAGCTCTACTTTTCAATCAGCTGTAGAACTAATAAATAAAATTGGTGGAAGGACCGCAAATGTAGGTTATATTTAAATAGAAATAAGAAAATAAAATGCCTATAAATCTGATAAACGAAATAGCGTACGATTAATGTAATTCTCAAGAAAATGCTTGGAACATATACAACTGAATTTAGAAGGTTCCCAATTATGCTTTTTGACAAACTGTATTCACGCGCTACGTTTTTCAGGATTTTTTGGAAATCCATAAATATTATTTCGTATGAAAAAGTATTTATTCCAATATAGGTGGGCCCAAAAGTTAATAGATGATTTTTTTTGCATTTTTAAAAGCATACTTTTACACATTTTATACAAACCTGTCATAATACTGTCCTGTATAATATTTATAATTTTGGTACTAACCTATGAAACGTTATTCCAGTAGATTTTTCACAAAAACGTCTATCGCTGGAGCAGGAACGTATAACACAGCAAGGCATTATATACTTTATAAGTTTTTAACACTCAAAATTTGCTCAAACACAAATTAAATTCAAATTTAATTACACAATTGACACTAAAAATATAACCTATAAAATTTGAAAATTTGCACTCACAGTAATGGCGGACCGGTCCCACTTTTCGTTTACGCATGTCGTATCCCTAGGTTGCCAGATCAATGGTCGCACTCCAAATATGAGTGCCCAAGAATAGAAAATGTAATTTTGATATCCGTAAGGCCATGAATTTTATTGTTCGCTATGTAATGAATGAATTTAAATATCGTGTAATTTTTATTCTGCCCCCCTGCAGAATCGCAGAAAATTTCCAGTTCCTGTACTTCATCGTCCAAATAATTCATGATGAAATGGAATAGAAATGAGGCCACTTCATTCGGCCCTTTTTTAGCAATACCTTCGTGATACACGTAAAAAATGGATTCACTAGTTAAAAGAACGTGAACATTAAAGGAATACAATAGCGAGCTGCCGTTTGTAGTATACGTCGTTAGTAGCTATATTCGGCAAGGAGATATTTTTTGCAAAATCTAGGCATATGGCTTCTTTCTTCTTATTTTTTCTTGCTCCGATTTTGGATTTTTTTTTGAGGTTGTAAAAAGTTTCTGCTCTTTTTTTATGAAGGATATTCATTGCTGTTAGCTGATGAATCTGTTGTTCATTTCTTTCCACAGATAAAGCTTTAACCTTTGCCGTATATTCATCGCACACTGCACAAGTATCCGTACGCGGATATCCAAAAGAAATATTGAACTGCGTGTTGAACATTTGCCTGTAAGTGTCGTAAGACACAACTGCTGCAGGATGTAGTTCTTTGAATAGTTTGTACATTGTCTTTATGTTAAGGCTTTCTGGCAAATAAGTTTTGGTTGAGTCTTTAAGACTGTAATGACTCTGGCGACCTTTAAAACTTTTGATATGACTGGCAATTAAAGCAGCAGTAGCCTCATTGAGGTGCCTGTGTTTCTTGGAATGCTTACCCCTTTTATCCATAGGTGCAGAGCCCGTCGATTTTAAACTTTGCTGTAGATAGTAAAGTTTATTTTTACTAATGCCATGAAATGAGCAAAATGCTTTTGCACATACACTAATATCTACCACGTCTCCGTTGTCTTTAGTGACTCGAACTCTGTAGGTAAAACTAGCTTCCCGTAACTTTGGCACTTCTTCAACATTTCGAGGTCTTCTCTGTGCCATAGGCATAACGGTGATTAATCCTGTCAAGTACATGTTTTGCTCGTTGTGAGACTGTAGCTGGTTAAAGTAGCCTAATATGCTTTTTCTATTATTTTCAGTAGTTATATTGTAACATTTAAATCGTTTGCATTGGCAAGGGTCACCAGCTTCATGCGTGGAAAGTTTTAATTTTTTATTTACCTCAGAGATTCGACCTGTTTTCTTTCTTTTTTTTTTGGCTCACTATGTAGCTTAATACCTTCGTCCGAGCTTGACATCGTGATATAATTATTCCCAAACAAAGCTTGATACGAGACACTCAAGTTAATCCACAATTCTTAAACGTAAACAATACGATGCGACCCTTACAAAATCTAGCAATGCACTGATGCGTTGGCAGAACGAGCGAAATCAGAGTTGTGAATTTGTTGACTAGCCTGCTTCTTTTCCCGTCTCAAGTGACTTACCTGCTTTTGTTCCCTTATAGCCAAACTTTGGCGCCGTATATCTTCTGACTAGAGTGTTTCTTTCCCAGTTCCGGACTTTCGAAAGATACATACGCTTATTTTGTGCCCAATACAACTGTTCACTCGATATTAAAAAAAAATGACTTACCTGGTTCTTTCCCCTGACCCTTCAAATGTGAGAAAACTATTACTTTTGTATAGCATCGAAAATTTTGATGAAAAAGTGGAAAATATGTCAGGTTAGGATAAATAAAGTGTGCTAAATTAGAGGAATACTACTTATAGGATCACCTAAAGTGCTTTGATAAATTTTGATAAATTTTGATAAATTTTGATAAATTTTGATAAATTTTGATAAATTTTGATAAATTTTGTTAAATTTTGATAAATTTTGATAAATTTTGATAAATTTTGATAAATTTTGATAAATTTTGATAAATTTTGATAAATTTTGATAAATTTTGATAAATTTTGATAAATTTTGATAAATTTTGATAAATTTTGATAAATTTTGATAAATTTTGATAAATTTTGATAAATTTTGATAAATTTTGATAAATTTTGATAAATTTTGATAAATTTTGATAAATTTTGATAAATTTTGATAAATTTTGATAAATTTTGATAAATTTTGATAAATTTTGATAAATTTTGATAAATTTTGATAAATTTTGATAAATTTTGATAAATTTTGATAAATTTTGATAAATTTTGATAAATTTTGATAAATTTTGATAAATTTTGATAAATTTTGATAAATTTTGATAAATTTTGATAAATTTTGATAAATTTTGATAAATTTTGATAAATTTTGATAAATTTTGATAAATTTTGATAAATTTTGATAAATTTTGATAAATTTTGATAAATTTTGATAAATTTTGATAAATTTTGATAAATTTTGATAAATTTTGATAAATTTTGATAAATTTTGATAAATTTTGATAAATTTTGATAAATTTTGATAAATTTTGATAAATTTTGATAAATTTTGATAAATTTTGATAAATTTTGATAAATTTTGATAAATTTTGATAAATTTTGATAAATTTTGGTAAATTTTGATAAATTTTGATAAATTTTGATAAATTTTGATAAATTTTGATAAATTTTGATAAATTTTGATAAATTTTGATAAATTTTGATAAATTTTGATAAATTTTGATAAATTTTGATAAATTTTGATAAATTTTGATAAATTTTGATAAATTTTGATAAATTTTGATAAATTTTGATAAATTTTGATAAATTTTGATAAATTTTGATAAATTTTGATAAATTTTGACAAATTTTGATAAATTTTGATAAATTTTGACAAATTTTGATAAATTTTGATAAATTTTGATAAATTTTGATAAATTTTGATAAATCTTGATAAATTTTGATAAATTTTAATAATAAAATCTTTACCTTTATTCCATTGTTATATATTCTTCAGGAAGGTCAAAGTTCTAACCTTCATTTTTTATGTGCCCCCACAAATAAAAATTAAAAGGCACTATATCAGGCGAACGAGCAGACCAATGTACCGGACCATTGTCAAAAGTTTATTCTATAAATAAAAAAAAAAAACCGAAAATCTAAATTCTTTAAAGACACGAGCTGATTTGAAGAGATAATAGAATAGAATATTGGAGTATTAAAAAGATCATAAACCATTTAATTCTTTTAGGTAGTTTTTGTCAACATCTCTTGTTTTAAATGTAAAAGTAAATTTCTAATAGGAATCTTTTATTTTTTAATAACAAGTTCGGATTTCGCCTCTTTTAAATTTTAAACTGATGATGATTTTTAGGCACAAAATATCGAAATATGATAAAGTGTGACAAACAGTTGTAAATACCATATTTGTTTCTATTAAAATCGGTATAAAGAATATCAGGTCCGTATTTAAAAAAGGGCCCAAAAACTATAAAGCAGTGTTAAGTATTAGTTTTTTAATATCTCCATAATCAACACCATAAAATGAAATGAAAGAAAATGGAGTTTTTGACATTCCTCAAAATTATTCAAAAACTAACACAAATTTAAAAACGTTTAAGGTGGATCTAAAATAAGAATCTGTTTAGGCAAAACTTCTCTCATTGAACCAAGCCTATAACCTGTACCTCTTATAGTTACCAAAATTCCAATACATCGAATTAAAATTTGTGACATCCTGTATACCAACTAAGACATTTTTCTTCCTCAGAAGTAGAAGTTATAAGTTGTAAAATAAAAATTGTGATCCCTCTAAGCTGATTGAAAACCTTTTTTAAATATCGTATCAGATCAATAATTTTTTAACCTTACCTGTAAATATTCCATATTTATCGAATGTTCCCTATAAAACCCTATTATAGAGAATCAAAGAATCTCTTTTAGTCCTTTCATTGAATACAGACTGGCAAATAAAATGGGTGAACTAGTGGTAATTGCCCTCCGAAGACGTCTGAAAGACGACACCGAAGTGGCTCTTAAAGTGACATAATGGCTTACCGGAAATAACATTTTAACGTCATCAGTCAATTTCTATGTTGTTAAAAGGAAAATAAATATTTGCTAGCCTACCAACACTTTTCTGCATTTTCTTAGTTATACATGATACAGAGTGATATTGTAACTTTAGCTCTTCCGAGCTCCTAAAATATTTAAATATAAATTTTATAATAATACAGGTATGTACTTGGATAGGTATCACTTACTAGGTTTATTAATTTTTTATTAGGTAGGTATATTCATTATTTTTAATAATCACATTTTCATCCTCAAGATAGAATATATACAGGGTGGTCTTTAAAAGGTTAGTTAACTATAGACTCCTGGGATAAAATAAGACAATATCAAAAATCATCTGGTTAAATTGGTTAAAAAATAATATATTTTTTAATCATTTAATTCTTAAATCTGTCATTATCATTTTTAGCACGTGACAAATACGTTGAAAGCGTTTATTACATCTACTTTTAAATATAATCCTGAATCACGTGATTAAAAATTTACAACATCTCGGATGCATCCGATATGTATAAACAAACGCAGTGAAAATATTACATAATCTTCACTAAAGCACTGAACACACTGAAGGATAACACCTTGTCGGGAGTCCGCGCATTTCAGTTGGCGCATATCAAATCGCCATTGTTTAGGGTTCCGCTACGATGATAACAAGATATTTCAGTTGGCGCACATTAAATTTATTATCACTCATCGTTGCCATTTTGAGAAGTCGAGTATCTAGTGTAATCTGTTGTAATACGATTTTTTTATTTTTCTAGTTCCAGTTGTGTTATATTTTTTTTGTGGTCTGTACTAAGTGTAATTGTTTTTTAAACTACTAAACATGGACAAGCTTGGTTTAAAAAGTAGTAGAAGTTCATGTGCAGCTAAGAGCTGTCGTAATTGCAGTTATATTTGTTCACCCATGCAAACAGTTTCTCTATACCCATTTAATTAATTCATATGGTAGATTACGAATCTATTATGCATTAAAATATGCAAACCGAAATTTTAAAACAAATGTAAGTTTACGTAAGAAAAAAGCAAAATTGATTATTTGGAGACATTAATAGAAAGCATATTATTAAATATATTTTCTTTAATATAAATTGTTTTATTTAACCCTTATTTTGCTCCAATGTTTTACGATCAAGAAGATGAACACACCAACGCATCAAGTTGTATTTATTAAAAATAGGAAATGTGTCCTACACATGACTTTTCGATGAAGTTATCAAATATATTGAGTACGGCCCATCTAATCGAGTGTTTAGAAAATTAAAAATGAACATTTTCTATACATATCTTATTCGAAAAATTTTTTCATATCTTTATTGCCAACAAAAGTATTGAAGAAATTATAATTTTGTACTTTTCCTCGTACTTCTCTATTTCATTTTAAAGAAAATATCATGTATATAACAATCAACTTTAATTCGATGATTTTCTCCAAATAACAGAAATATAACTCTAAGTAAAAAAAAATCGAGTCCCTATCTGTCACTTGTGGAGGGTATGTTACTCCCATGGCACTTAGGCCTCATTAGGCCCATTGTGCACCCTCTTGAGATGATAGGTACCTCCTAGCTTGTGAGCCAGCCTACAGATTTAATGTAGGTGACAACGTCGCCAAGAGGTGTTTCTCTTATATCGGCCGGGGTTAGCCGATACTCACCGAACACAAATCTTCTAATAAATGAGAGAGTCGAGCAATCGTAAAGAATATGCTTGATGGTCTCATCTTCTTGTTCGCACCCTCTGCAGAGTGCGGATTCTGATAGCCCCATGATATGGAGATCCTTTCGTACTTGGCAATGACCAGTCAGAATGCCTGTAACTAGTCGCAGATTCTGTCTAGTCATATTTAAGTATTTGTTTGTTGCAGTGTTGTCAGGATAACTTAAGAGCTTCTTAGCAACTCTTGTTTTATCCCATCTTTCCTTGATTTTCACAAGGGAATGTTCTTTGATTAGGTCTGTCACTACCGATTTTGTCAGGCTAATAGAAGGGCAGGCCCAAAAAGTATTTGGTTGACTGCTTTCTTGGCTAGTAATCAGCAAGACGGTTACCTTGCGATGTGGCGTGACCTTTGATCCATCTTAAGATGACCACATTGTTGATGGATACTTCAGCCAAAGCTTTGTGACATTCTAGTACTAACCCTGAGTAAATTCGTGGTCTGTTCAGGGCGAGTAGTGCTTGTCTGCTATCTGTATAGATGAGCATGTTCCTTCCAGTGATATTGTTTCTGGTTCTTTCTTTTGTTGCCATGAGAATCCCCGTTAGCTCTATTTGAACTACACTGGCACTATTACTCACAGCCCATTTTATATTTAGGTTTAAGAATCTGGAGTATATTCCACATCCTGAGCCTTGTTTAGTTTTAGAACTGTTGGTGTAGATATGAATGGTACCTACCTGCCACTTCCGGCACTTCTATTTGTTCTATTATAACTTTATATGACTTATGGAAGATATATCTCGGTGAGATGGAGTTCATGTTCGCTTGAAGCAGTGGGAGCGTATCGAGCGCCTCCTGCCAAAAGCGACGTCTCGCCTCACTAGATCCTACATCAGGTTCTATTCCAACCGTGCGGAGGCGTGTCGTTGTTGTCAGAGCAACCTCCTTGATGTAAACATCAAGGGGGGTTAGAATCGAGCCTCTATAAAGTACCCCTATATTTTAACTATGCCCAAAATCGAATTAGATTTTTGCAAAGTGGATTAAAATTTATATTTAAAATGTGTCATATTTCTCTTTATCCAAAACATTACCGCGAAAATTGTCAAAACGGAATCTGATGACTCCAAAACGCAATGATCAGACGAATGATTTCTCTACTTTCCTTACTTATATCTGGAAAGTAAAAAATTAAAATTATTTTTGGTAAATTTAATGAAAATCAGTATAGCCATTTTCTCATTCATTTACAAAAAACAATTTCGAACTCGGGAACCTATAGCGTAAAAAATCAATCAAAATATCGAAGCTTAATTTAATATATTTTTTCCCTCATAAAACTAAACCGACTCTGACCAGTCCGTTTGTGCTAAGCCGATTATCGAAAGAAACCCAATTCGATGGCTGAAGGTCGCCGAAATTTGCCACAGCGTTCTTATGTAATTTCTAGAGAGATACACTTCAGTGTATTCAGTGACTTAAGTAACAGTAACTTCAAAATATTAAAATATGGTAAAAATTTACAGCATTACATAACTCCATGTAATTCGTGTCTCGTCCTTTGTGACATTGATTTCGTGTTTTATTCTTGCGCTGATTAAGTGAAAATATTTTTTGTTTAGAAAATACAATTTTGTGGTTATTCCTTAGCGACCAATGACGTCGTTTACATCGCATTCTACCCGCTTTTACAGAATATAGCCAGAGCCTGCACATAAATATTCAGAGCAATACAAGCGACATCAATCATACTACAAAGTGACCTGTCAACGAGGATTCTCTCTCTATTCCAACTAGCGGCAACACCACGGTGAATGATTATTGTAGTCTTGTATTTATAAAGGGACATGTAGTGTATGCTGATGGCAAAAAAGAGAGGTAGCAGCTCCTTTTGTTTTAGTTAAATTTTTCAAACTTTTCACGGGAAATTCATCTTGGCTTAATGTTCTGCTTTCGTTTTGGGATATCGTTTCATAAACAAATGCATGTAATAATAATTTACTTAATTTATTATATCAATATTCTTATTTTAGTTATCAATTATGGTATTATATAGGTACTAAATTTAATAATTTCTGTTTATAATTACCTTCAGTTCGTTTTATCTTAATGTAAAACATCTGTTTTCAAATAAAAATGAAAAAATTATTAGTTTTAGATATTTTTTTATTTACTCTGTTATGTATATTTTAAATTTAACCCTTTGTAAATTTTTAATCAATTATTTATTAAGACATAGATTATTTTAGGTTTTCTTTTAATGAAGGATATTATTTTAATAATTACCAAATGACGTTTCAATACCGTGAGTTTTATAAAACGACATGTCAACATTTTTTCTAATTTATAAGTATTTTCTACACTCACATGGATATTAGCTTATCTACACAAAGATTACAATACGAAAAAGTATGCTTTTGCATTCAACTGAACGAATATATTTCACATTCATTTTAGATAGTGAGAACACTGCAAAAAAATGAAATCTACCAATCACTGTTTATATTTTGGACACCCAACTACTATTATTTTTAAAATTTTAAATAATTTACAATTCTGTCAAACTAATTGTCGTTATATTTTTTAGTTATTGAGATTAAATATACATTAAAATAAGTTATTATTATTTAGGCCACATTTAAAAAAAAATTAAACTTTAAACAAACTATATGAAAATAATTTAATTACGAGTATTAAAACTAAGTTTCTAAAAGTGGCGGTGGAGCTGAAGACAGAGCATCTGCCTTCCACGCGAATAACCTTTGGCTCGAATCTGGGCAAGGAATTAATTTTTTTTTTGTTTATTTTATACATTAGTAAAATTCATAAATTATTTTTTTTATGTCATCGACATCAATTGCTACGGTTATTAGCCTCCTGTTCTATGTAGGCTTTGTTACTGTTTCCCAGCGCCACTTTAGGAACGGCACTGTTAATTAGTACCCAACAGTGAAAGGTCGAGTGGGGAATCCTACCAAGGCATCAGAAATAATTTTAAATAATTAAATTAAATAAAAAATCCCGGCCAACAGTGGGATTCGAACCTGGGACCCTTGGATCCGCAGGCAGAGACTACCACTGAGCCACCCACCCCGTTCATAAATTATTCTAAAATAAGTTTTTTTGTCTTAATAGAAAAAATATACTGTACAACTCGAGTGGATTCTCCATATCCACTCTTGTTGCACAAACTATTATTAAACGGCCGCTCGTTTTATTGTAACACATCTTTAAGTTTTTATTTTATTTTCTTTATTTTGGCAACAAAAAAGTTACTGTTTTCTATATGAATGTACACCCAATATTAACCACCATAGAATAAAGTTTTACGCATGTAGCACGGTCTACCGACTGCTCAGAAAACTACTGCAATTTGCTGTAACGTCAGATTAACGTGACACAAAAGTTCGGTTGTCCCAGATGTCAACCTTGTGGCTCCGGTTCACTCTAGTGGAGATGTGAGTGGGTGATTACTTTGTAATCTGGGAAAAACACTCTGTTTTTCTCTTATATTAAGCCTCTTTAAATCCAGAAAAGTCCTACTTTTAAATCTACCAAATAAAAAAGAAATAAAAAGACAACCTTAACTTAGATCTTCGTTCTTCCTCTTACCCCAAGTTAATAACTCTCAAAATCCCTGTAATAATAATGCAATTCGTATCAAAAATGAATACACTGCCCTACTTACATTTTATATATAGGCCTGTAATAACCCCAAAGTTCTTAAACAATATATGTACTGCCGTAGCAATTACAGAAACTAAACAGGGTTGGTTCAATGAACCCCAGTAAAATTACCAGTTAATACCTCATTGTCATTAGCGTTGGATCCAAGGAGAAAGATGTGTTAAGCACAATTAAAAGAAAAGTTAACCGTACCTAGTCACAAAAATCCTTTAGTTTCTGTATACACAGATTTAAATACCTAAAATATTACTATTAATAAACTTCAATTTAATAAACATCATCTTAAGGTAAAATACCCAATCCCCTTAATGTTGTATTATATGAACTATACCAAAATTTAATAAATATCATAGGCCCTTAATAGCACATGAGCTAGTATATCAATATCAATGTACCGTCTTATAAAATAATAAAATATACGTATCTACGTATCAGTCGTAGGCTAAATGTTACCCTTAAAACATACCCCAAAGTAATAAACATAAAATCTAGTTTTACTTATCTTCCAGTCCGTCATGTCAACAGGCAAAAGTGCCGCCTATGGCACTGTAGTCGTACGATGCCAAATCTCTGTAGTAACAGCAATTCCTAGTCGAAATACTGGTACCTAACAGTATCATCAATACTTCAACATCAAACCGAAACGCTGGTTCCAAACACCGGATAAACATACTGAGTCCAAACACTGGACCAAAAAACCCTCTTACCCCAGAGGGTGTAACTTTAATCAAAAACGCAGAGAAATCTGCTAAAACTTTCTTAAAACCAGTATACCTTCAATATACGGTCTGAACTACGATCGGCCTTTAATATGAGACTGCTAATACATCTTCCAAAGGGCTGAACTTCAAATTCAATTCTCATTGAACACGAGTTAAAAAGCCGGCACTTTACAATCACCAAAATAACGGGCTTAGCTCCTTAACCAGATTAAATTTTACCATTAGTGCTTCTTATAATATTGAGCTACTCTTCTAACACTCCCCGGCATGGGATGATTCCATAAAATCACAAAAACTAGAAAAGCATCTCTTGATGAATTTTCAGTTCAAACCACCATTACGGCTTTTCCTCAGAAAAGAACACGTGTCGCTTCGTTTTTCTACAATACGAAGGTGAAACCTCGGTCGCGCCAAATCGCCGTAAATCAAATCTCTTTCAGCCAATTATCACTCTCGAACAAGTACGATTCACGAGTGGCACCCCTACGCCACCAATAAGCTTTCACGATTGCGACAAATAAAAAAAACTAACAGCCTACATGCTGGTATCCCTGTATTACCCAATAGAAACACTAAACAGACGAAACGTCAAAATATATCCAAGGAACAGCGAACGACTTACCATTGCGTCAAGTCTTCTCTGTAGTACTTATCTATGATCTGATACCTGTCTAGCAGTCACTCACAAATATAAATATAACCCCACTTATTTGATATTCGGTATCCAACGAATATAATATAAAACTGATTCAATGAATATAAATTGTTGTTTAGTACTATAAAAAGTATTAAGAATATCCACGACAATTAAATCAAGTCTTAGTTAACGAAATGTGCTGTTTGTAAAGTTCATAGTTAACATTTACCACAAGGATTGTTGTCTAGTGTAAAGATGATTGTGAACATTTACCACAAGGATTGTTGACTGGTATAAAGATTATTGTGAACAATTACCACAACAAGGAAGGATATTAAAGGTAAATTTTAGCAAAAACATTACAATTTGCACAAGGAAGGTATCATAAAACGAGTCTACCTATGCCTATTTGTGTTGAACATATTTTAAATCTTGTATAAATATTATATTAAATATAAAATTCCTATAATTTCAAACTGCTAAGAACTGGATAATATAAATGTGTGTTGTGTGAATGTGTACAGTGATACAGGGCGGAAGCTGAATGCATGAAAAACTAGTCGGATAAGTTTTATTTCAAGCAAATATATGCAAAGAAATACTTTATGGACGAACAAAACCTATACTAGAGACCTAACGCTCGATTAAAACCGTTACACTGCAATGTTGATCTGATTCAGCAGTCGTTTGCTAGTCAGTGTGTGCAGATCGAAATGGCGAAACCAATCGTAAATCCCGTCAGTTGTGAATAAGATTTTTGCTGGCAAAAGGATGTTCAGCTTCTGAAATCCATCAAGATTTTGGTTGGGAAGTTTTCGATCACCCTACATATAGTCCTGACCTTGCACCAAGTGACTGTTTCCTCTATACACAGTGATGAACTCAAAACTGGAGTTACCAACTGGTTCAATTCCCAGGTGACAGACTTATATATAGAGGAGTTAAAAAAGCTGGTACATAATTACAGAAAGTGTAAAGATGTGAATGGCGATTATGTGGAGAAATAAAGTAGATATGTAGTAAAATATTGCTGTCAATAAAAAACTTTTCTCTTAAACTTATTTTTTTAATTGATCAAACGGACCTTACCTTTGGAATACGCCTTGTTACTTATCAAGGGTTTAAAAACTTCATAAACTAAGGTTCTACTCACTAATGTAACTTAGAGTCTAATTATATAGTTACATTACCGTTTACATATTACACTAAACCACACTATACTCTAATTTTATCTGACACCACTAAACTAACAAACGGATTGTTTTTTTTTTTGTTGAGGAGCTGAATAACCTCAACTTTTCCATGTTGGAGTAGCCATTGTTCGTGACTATTTGCAAATTTTTATATTGTTATATTATCAAGTATTCACCTTAAGGTGCCTATGAAAATCAGTATTGCGGCAGTACCAGCGTGTGTTTACGATGTCCCGTAAGACTGTATTCTGGAAACCTTGAATAACTTGGACAGCTACAAAGTTGGATATTATACGTTCATACGAGTTACAATAAAGTTTTTTCGTAGTACCCAATATATTCTTTTGTATTTTTTACCAAGCTCGTCACGTTTCTCTTTAATAGGATTTTTCAGCGAAGTCTAGCATCAAGTGTCAGGCCCAGATATTTTGTCTAATTGGCATAAGGAATCTGAGTGTTATTTATTCTTTAGGAAAAATATCGCTCAAATTAATATGGACAGATTTGCTTTCATTCATTTTAATTTGCTATCTTTTCGTCCAGACGTTGATCTGGTCTATAAATATTTACAATTTTCCATTAACGTTTTCGCGATCCTTTCCAACAGTAAAGATTGCAATATTATCAGCAAATGTTACGATAGTATTGTGCTCAAAATTAATAATACATCTGGTATACAGCAAGTAGCCTAGTACACTACCTTAAGGTACTTTTGCCTTGTTTTGGAAGTTGGAATAGGCTTCGTCCTGTTTTATTCTGAAATGCCTTTCTGAGTATTAACGTGGCAGGAACATGTTAAGTTTTTGAATTTGGCCTTCATGCCATTTTTTGTCGAAAGCCTGGGCCACATTCAAAAAGACGGTAGAGCCAACTTTTTTTTCTTCTAAGGACTTCTCGATGATATCTGTAATTCTATAAACTTGGTCCTTTGACCCCTTGGTCAATTGGTCAAGTGTTTTCCTTTAAAGCCAAACTGATAAAAGGATATTAGGTCCTTTTCTTCTATTATAGGTTTCAATCTTTTAGAAAGCATTTTTTATAGAGTTTCGAGATAACAGGCAACAAAGAGATGAGTACGTATGATGTAACTTCATGGGAACGTTTACCTGACTTGGTTGTTTTTGTAACTTGGGCAAGGACGAGGAAAATACTACTTTAATATTTTAACTAGGTATTTATTCATCGCTCCAAACAGTACAATTTACAATGATCATATTATAATAATTTTGGCAATATCGAGGCCGACTCCTCGAAACCTAATCAGTCCAAACCAACAAAAACTTAAAGATATAAAATAACACAGAATATACAGGGAGGTACATACATAAATACATTGCAGTTATCATTATAAATTCTGTGACCTTGCTCATCTTTAGCCCGTATTTTAGTCTAAAAGAGGAATTGGTGAAATTAGTCATTTTGACAATAGCTGCTTATGGAAGCATTTTTAAAATTTACCCGGTAATGAGATGAAATTTATTATAAATTTCCATATAAACTTCTTTTAGTTAGGTAGATTAAATGACTGTCTTCTTATTCTGGTTCTATCCAGTCTTAAAGATCTTCACCATTATTGGGTTGGAAGCAGGGCCGGATGCTCTCGTGTTCAGTTTTCGTCTGCCACGCGCGTGATAGATTTATTTTCATTTGTACGTCAGAATAAGGACCTCCCACGATGCGCAATATCCTATCTTTAGGTGGGTATATCGTGGGTTGTAAGATACTATCTAAATGTTCCAAATCTGTTTGCTACTTACAAATTGTTTCGAGTCCAGCTTCCATCCGTGTTTTTGGTTGGTAGGTTATATATAGTAGCCCTTTTTAATCATTTGGTAGCTTTCCAGGGGGAATAATCCGTACTTTTATCATTAGCTAATTCACTTAGGTATTCGCCAATTGACTCATTTTTAATGCGCTGTATTTCACGTTTTAACTGTTGTGTTGAATTGTTTAAAGTTATTTTATCATCTGGTGTTGAGATTTTCTTTTAATTTTCCTTTTATCTAAAATATCTCTGATCTTTTTTAGATAATTATTACCTTGTACTCTGCATTTAATCCCAGGCGTGCTTTCTCACGCTGCCTATCGAATATTTTTGACAAAAAGTAAAAATTTCTTGGTCTAATTGTTCCTCAGTTCATAATGAAATCGATAGATCAATATTAGTTTTTTTAGATTAATTTTGAAGCTATACCAGTCTCTGCCCTAGTTACGTTTTCATTTTCGATTACAATATCAATGTGAGAAATATGAGCGAATGATTTGAGTTCATATCCCATGTTTCTTCTATATGTATATAATTTGAGACGATATTCTTGATTATAAAAAAAATCTATGCGATCAAGAATTTTATTCAATTCTGTGAGCCAGTATGTAGGCAGAAAAAGAAAGAAAAACTAAAAAGGTCGCCTGATTGATCGATTTTATTCCGACACATCAATAATAAAATGCGTGGCGAGCTTTTCTCATCGCTTGTAGAGTCTTTTAAAGCATTTAAATCACTTGTTTCGCTGGTAATTTTTCAGAATGGGAAAAGTGTTTATAAGATTGGTTTCTTGTATAGATTTTAAAGGGGTATATTTTGAGAAACAATGAAACGATTAACATAACGTAATTTTGTTTTTTACCGCGGATCTTACTAACCATCTATATTTATGATAAAAAATGAGATTCATAATCGAACCCTGCAGAATACAACATTTTGTTCAGCTCAAAATACCATCTGCTATTTATCACTTATTATAAAACCTATATGAATGTACACCCAATATTAACCACCATCTCTGTTATTGTTATTTGTTGTCTGATAAACCATAACTACACAGCTTGAAATTAAAATTACTTTCATATGTGTGTCGATTTGGGGTGCAGGGCCGGTAGGGCCAAATCCCCGAGGGAAAAATGATGTCATCCGGTCCTTCTTTGTCCTATAATGTAGTCAATGAAATGGGGTTTATTCGCAGATTACAGTTAACAATGTTATCTTGATTCCTATCGGGTCGATTATTGTTGAAACATTACGCTCAATCTCCAATAACACTTTTAACTGATTGTGGTTTGATGCTTCTCTTGAAATAAAATAATAAACGGGTTTTTCACATGTCGGTTGTGCAAAATTTTTACATTCTTGTAATATTATTTCTATTTATATAATGGTTATATAATATACAGGTTAGGGTGTCTTATTAAGAATGGGACACAGATTAACTGAAGATTCTCTGATTAAAAATAAGACTATTAAGCGAAACATGCTTAGATAAAATATTACTGTTTTCAGAAATTAAAGTTAAAGTTGAAAATTAAAAAATTAATAATGTCTATAATTGTTTTATTTCTTAATATAATTTTACTAAATTTGGTATATCTACATTGTTGATGTCTTAAGATACACCTATCAGCAAACCAATAAGTTAAAAAAACGTTACCAGTGGTGTCGAACACGGATTAGTATCACCTTTATCCCCTCTAAATTTTACACCACTGTCCAAAAACTTATTTGGACTTCACTTTTTAAATTTTTGATGATTTCTAAATAAATTACGTACTTTTGTTGGGAACTCATAAAGTGTTGGTTTTCGAGAAATTCACACTCAAATGTGGATATTCATCATTTTAATTTATTTTTAATTTTATAATTTTGAATTTTTTTATAAATTCCCAACAAAAGTACATGATTTATTTAAAAAACTTTAAAAATTCAAAATTATAGTTAAAATAAGTAAAATTTAGTAGAAATGCAGGTGTTACTTACCCATTCCGTACGCCAGTGGCAAAGATTATTTAACTGATTTTTTAGCTGATTGGTGTATCTTATGATATCAAAAACGTTTGCCCAGTGCGATTTCATAAAAAAATCAAAGTTATAAAATAAAAACTAAATGAAAATAAAAGGGGGCAGAATATCCACCTTTGAGTGTAAATATCTCGAAAACCTATCACTTTATGAGTTCCCAAAAGCGTACATGATTTATCAAAACATCAAAAAATGCAAACATTCGAGGCAAAAGTATAGTCCAAATAAAATTTTGGACAGTGGCGTAAAAATTAGAGGGGATGAAATTGTTACTTGTCCGTGTTATTTCTCATGACACTAAAAATGTTAATTAATTTAGTAAAATTATAATGAGAAATAAAAAAATCATAACCATTAATAATTTTAAAATTTTCAACTTTAATAGCCTGTATTTTGAAAACTAGTTACATTTTATCTAAGCATATTTCCTTTAGTCGTCTTATTTTTAAACAGAGACATATATCTACTCGAAAATTATAACAACTTTGATTATACAGGGTGTTAAAAAAAAGTGTCACAAAATAAAACGGGGGGTAGTATGGGCCAAAATATGCAGAAAAGTCTTAATAAACATATGTCCGCAAATGAATGGTTTCAGAGGTACGGAATGTTTTGTGTTTTGTATCATTTTTTGATTATCTTTTTTCATTCTCAAAAACTTGCTTTTCTTATCGGAGTCTACCGATGTTTTTTCATAGATACTATTTGCAGTTATTATTTTGTTGTGGGTGAATAATTTTATAAATTTTCGTTATGCCTGTTTACACTAATATTGAATTAGCTGACATGCATTTTATGTACGGTCGTGCAAATGGCAATGCATTGAAATGGAGGGAGGGCACTTTGAACATCTCATTTAACTCTATGTTGTTATTGATTGTTTATAAATATCATTGTTTTTTTATAATAAAAAATTGTTATAAACACAAAATGGTCCGTATCTCCGAAACCGTTAATTTGCGGTCATATATTTATTAAGACTTTTCTGCTTATTTTGGGTCATACTATTCACCATTTCATTTTGTGACACTTTTTTTTTAACACCCTGTATTTTGAATCGTTATATATCAGTCAGTCAACGTTGACACCTAAAATATGATTTTGGGCTTTTAATTTTTTTTAATGAAAAGTAGACATTTTCGCTCTCTGTGTAACAAAAAGGTAAGTTTGTAGTAAATCATAAATTACATCAGAACTTCTGAGTCAGTTAGGTATACTTCATTTATCATACACAAAATCATACAAAAAAGTTATAGCCTTTTGAAGTTACATTATAATCATTTCGAATATTTGTCAAATACATATGCTTTTTAAAACTATAGGTTTCTGTTTTTAAAATCTTGAGCGAAATGCAAAAAAATATTCATCGGTTAGTGGGCTAAATATCAGGCTAATTTTTAAATAAACGTTTGGTGAGATACTGCAAAAACAAGATAACTTCACTTTTGTAATTTTCGAGTTAAGTACACTTTCGTCTCTAAAATATTTCAAATAATATATGTGTTGAAACATTCAACATAATAAAACATAGAACAACAATATTTAATTTTATTAATTAATATCTGGGCACAAAAATCTTAAAAACCAACTAAAGTACGTTTGAATTCTCGAGGCCGGTAAGTAAACTGTGACGCGGATTACGTAATGATCTCGAGAAACGCAAGCGTAGAATGAGAATATTTTTGCCCAAATACAAATTGTTAAAATTAAATATTGTTATTCTATGTTTTATTATGTTGACTGATTCGACAATGTATTTATATAAAATAAATATATTTTTTAAGTGAACATTTTTTTACCTTCTAAACATCTTCTGCAATTACTGCAAGCAATATGTGGAGTCCAGGGTTTGTCTAAATTTCGAACAGGGGGCACTTAAAATAAGCTTCTTACGCTTAACATAGCTTTTCACATGCGTTTAAATAACATTTTATATTTCGTACTTTAATAAATGTATCACATATTTAACAAAATGCATCAGCATTCATATTTACACTTTCTAGACGATATTTTAACCTCTTTGAGTTTTCTACAGAACAGTTAATTGTTATTTATCGCTTAAGTAACATCTGCACTTACGCCATCTTTATTTTTTCGCGTTATTTTTAAAAAGATCAGAACTATTGGATACTTTTATTTTTAAATATGATAGCTCAAGAAAAAGGATTAATTATTATCATAACTACCAAAAGGGACAAAACCCAATAAACCAACTACATAAGGCCGACCACACAATGCTATATCAGCAAGTAAAAACGGATAATATTCTAGCTATGCCTACTGATAGAGCAATAACCACATACAAATTTGAAAGAATTTTTCAAATTCAAATACTAGCCTGAGAATCCTGGAAACAGGGACCTCCCGTACAGGCTGAACTCGTCTGGTACACAGACTGTTCAAAAACCAAGGAAGGAGCTGGTGCTGGAATCTATGGACCCAAGTCAAAAACAACGATTTCGCTGAGTTTAGGAAAATATGCAACAGTGTTCCAGGCTGAACTAATAGCCATACACTGTGCAAGAGAAATATTAAATCAGCAAGTATCAGGCAAAACTATTGCCATGTACTCTGATAGATAAATAGCTCTAAAGGCAATTCTCTCACCAGAAATCAAATCACGACTGGTGAAAGACTGTCTAGAAGACCCAGAGTTGGGTCGGATACAGAAAAAAAGTATTCGAGTACCGGATACGTATACTTACAATGTATCCGTATACTTTTTAGGGTACTTTCACCTAAAAAGTACTAGGATACAAGTATTCAGATACTTTTTTTTTTGATACTTTAAAGAATACTTTTAAAGTAAGTTAAAATAATGTTTTCATACCAATAGTAATAATTATGCAATAAGATTGATTACAAGTAACAAGTAACAATAAACAATAGATACCGGATACAAAATTTGAAAAGTATCCGGATAAAGAAGTATCCGGATACTACCAAACTCTGAGAAGACGTGGCAGAGCTAAGTATCCCTAACCTGGATTTCAGGCCATCAGGGATATCAGGACAACGAAAAGGCCGACGAATTAGCCCGAGAAGGATCAGATAAGGCCATGACAGGCCCCGAACCCTTCTGTGATTTTTTTCGACCTCGAGTTTTCGACGGATTTTTACGTTTTGAGGTCCCCTGAATCCGTTTTGAATATTTTCGCGATGATGTCTGTGTGTGTGTGTGTGTGTTTTTTTTTTCACTATAGCTCATGAACACATACAAAGAAAAACACCAAATTTTAAACTTAAGCTTTATTCCGGCGTCCAATGAACTGGTTAGATTTTGGGCAGAGTCTAAACATCTGGGGGGGTACTTTATAGGTAGTCATTTTTATATTTTATGAAATATATCTGTTATTTACGTTTGGATAAGAAAATTCTTCAAATAAAATTTACTTATAATATTTTTATCATCAATATTTTTTGTTCTATACAAATTTTTTATAAAATTTTCCTATAATTTTTGTTTAATGTCAAATTTTTCCTGAAATGGTCTGTATTCGAGAAATTTGACAAAATGTGCAAAATTCTAATTTTTAAGAAAATTTTTGAACTAAAAGTTATTTGCGATATCGATCTCTATAATTTTTTTTTTTACATGAGTTTTCTAAAATTGACCGTAATGGAAAAATTGGAGGAAAAGTGCTAAATTTAAATTTTTCAGTATTTTCGTTTTCAATGAATATCTATAGAAAAATGTTTCGAGGTAGATGTATGTGGAAAATGTATATATTTAGTTTATCCTCTAAACGTTTATAGAGATGCTGTAATAGGTTGTACAAAATAAACGGAAAAAGCCTATAATAACTAGATAGGAAAGTCAGGTGTTGGACACATCAGATTTTCTCTCTATGTAAACCCAAAATTAACGTGATAGTTGTACATGTTACATGGAAAAAAATGTGACTAGAAAATTTTACTACAATGTTGTAGTAGTAGACTTGTAGAAAAATACTTAACTTTTTGTGGAAAATTTTAGTACAATTTATAGTTAAAAACTATTCATTATTGTAGCCAATTGAATTGTCGAATAAAATTCTACAACAATAGGAAAAAAGACCACAATGTTTAGTATATTTTACTATTGTTTGTAGAAGTAGAAATTTATTACAATTATCGTAATTACTACTACTAACTTCTGTAAAAATTTGTACAAATATTAATAATTATCTCTACAAAAAATAGTAATTTTCTCTACAAAAAATAGTAATACTTTACATCCCTTCTTATGAAAAAAATTCAATTTTGTTCAAAAATATTCCATAATATTGTAGAAATTTTAAGTCATGTGAATAAAACAGAATTCTGCTATTGGCCAACGTTTTCTGACGTCGATTATAAATGGCCGACAGCAGTAGCCGTTCGCCATGTTCACACAACAAAGCATGGTCATATACGAGTATAACACATATTATAAGTACCGATGCGTTTGAGAAAATTTTAATATTAGTGGTAAGTACATTTATTATTGTTTCTGAATAATTTACCTTTAGAAAATTTATTTAGATAACCTTAGTAGATTATTTAAAAAAAAATAGTTGCCAACTATCGAATGTTGTGCCCAACGATCGAATGTTGTGCCAAGTTCAATGATGTTTTTTTGTATTAATTGTGACATACCCACTTTCTCATTTTTGTTAGTTATCTGACTTAGTCATTTAATATCCAAATCAGTGTAAAGGTGATAAATATCCCCGTTTTAAGGGTATTAACAGTTCAATAATTATTAATTTTTATTTCATATTTTTCAGATGCAGAAAAGCCAACTGAGACTGAGGGCGCTATTATTACTGTTATTTATTGCATAATGTAATTAAGACTTCGTATCTTTTATATTAAAACAATAAATTGAATATTTTATTAAGGAACATTTTTTCTAGGTTATAACTATAATAATTATGGAATACTACTACAAATTTTTATTAAAAATTACTACAATTTGTATGAATTTTTACTATTTATTGTGTAAAATTTTCGTATTTATTTTCATAAAACGCAATACATTTTTAATATAAATTCATACAATGAATAGCAAAAATTATAACAATTTGTAGAACAATTCTTATGATGCATTTAGATATTTTTACTACATATTGTAGATAATAACTCTACAATACATTCTCTACAAATATTTGGAAATTTTTACTACAAATTGTCCCTGTCTCTATATGTACTATTTATTGTAGAGAAAAAATGTATAATTGTAGAAATTTGTTCTACAATTTTTTTTCCGTGTAGAATGTCAATGTTCTAACTGGAATTGTTTAGTTCAATGTAAGCTATTGACTAGATTAATAACCTAATTGTTGACGATATTGCAATACGTGTTTTCTTTTAAATTTTTAATTCAAAACATTAAAAATACGTTTTTAGAATTTTTAGTAAATTCTTTATATTTTAAAATAATAATGCCAATTATTACATTGTGTATAATATTCAATAATATTAACAAATAGAACTCGTGTTACTGGTGTTTAGCGAAAATTCTTTTCTATTTTGATAATTTTAAATACCTTCGAGAATGTAAGGAGTATGATGGTGAATAAAGTCTCCTCTTACTTTATTTTCATGGACAAAAATAATATCAATATTTTCGTATCTTTTCAATGCGTTAATAATGTTTAAGAAGCTATCACTGTACTAGATTAAGTAATTAAAATTCATTGAAAATTAAATAAATTTCCTATTTGTTACGTGCCGCCACCATCTATTCAAAAGATTTAAATTTCTAGTTCCTTATATGGGAGCATAGCTTTTATATACTAATGGGAACATCTGGATAATAAATAACCAGAACAGAATTATTAGAATTTCAATAAAGTGAAGAATTTCTCCATCTTCTCTATCAAGTCGAAAGGACTGGGATTGTAAAGCAACCACCGTATTTAGTGGTTAGTTAATCTGAACGCTTTAATGTGACAATTAAATAAAAATTTATGGTCGGTTTTACATAAATATCAATGTTCGAACATCGGACCGTCCAATAACTACTGGCAATATTAACTTGTCACTTCAGCGGGATAATCTGAATTGAATATAAAATTTACAGTTGAAATATTTGTCCTTGTCGCGTTAAGATTCCGTTGTATTGGGATTTAATTCAGGGCCGGTCTCAGGAATTTTGTAAGGGGTTTTCTCGCCTCAGAGAAAACGATTACTTACAAATGACGCCTGTTGACGGGACGGCTCTCGGGCGCCAGATTTGATGTGTGGTTTACTCCACAAACTTTCGAAACGGCGTCGAAAGTACTCGGGCAGCACAGATGGAGATGAAAAATTCCAGGGGTCGTTGGTCACTCAGACACAGGTAATAAGTAACCACAAGTAACGGGCTTTAATCGTTGCTTGTGGTGATAAAGAATTTCTCACTGCTGAAATAAAGGGGAAGTAAATTAGGGTTCAGTAACTTCAGTAACAGTCAAGGTAACGTTGACACATATATTGAATTTTTAACTATTTACAATAAAAAAAATTTAAGTATTATTTCAACGCCCACCCCCGCTCGTAATTTTAAAACCCTGAACAAAATAAAAACAAACAGATCGGCCAGTAATGATTAGTCTCAATCAGACGGTAGAATTAAAATTAGAAGAAAGATGCTCGGTGGCAATAGTATCTAATTAATAAATTTGTCGGATCGGTGGTTGAGCCAAAACGAAACCAAAAACAAATAATGGCGGTCATAGCAAAAGTTAATTAGTTAACTCTTAAATCGGCATAAAGATTAAAGTTAAATATTTTGTTTCGTAAAAAAAAATTAAAATCACGGTCGTAGAAAAAGTTATCTGGTTAACTCTCTAGTCGGTATTGAAACTGAAACAAACCTCCTTGTTTCAGTGAATGGGGAATAGATAAATGATAAGAAAACGGGATAGTATCAATTCTATGAGGAGTGCACTCGCCACAACCAGCACGCTCAACATAAAAATGATACTATCATTTTAATCACGGCGCGGAGGTAACCAAAAGAAAATAATCAAAATCCGGGTTAGTAGTTAATCCTATGATGAGTGTACTCGCCACAACCAGCCCACTCAAACACAAAACAAAATATCAAACCGGGTCAGTATTTATCCTATGATGAGTGTACTCGCCAAAACTAGCCCTCTCAAACATAAGAAAAACACTAATATGCTAATCACGGATAGGGGTTAATCTAAATAAAATCTAAAACCGGGATAGTATCTAATCTCTTGTGAGCTTTCTCGCCACAACCAGTCCACTCGACATGAAAAATGATACTATTTCAACTTTCCAACTTTCGAACTAATTCTATTCCCAAGTAAAGAAACATAAATAAAAAAAAAAGTTAAACCAGATTGTGAATAAATAGAAACAAAATTTACGGTCGTAGTAAAAATTAAGTAATTAACTATGTACGGAATTTAATTTAAATTTAAATTTATTATTACTTAAAAAAAATTAGGAACAAAATCCACGGTCGCAATGAAAATTAACTAATCAACTGTATACGGAATTTAATTTGAAATTAGGTTTACTATTACTGTAAAATAGAAACACAATTCACGGTCGTAATAAAATTAATTAATTAATAAAATAGAAACAAAGTTTCTATTTCCTAATAACCAAAACTAATTTCCAATGTTTCTAAATAAAATCAAAACTAAATAATTTATCTGTAAATCAAAATATTTTTAACGAAAATCTGAAATCAATTATTATTTCTATTAAATAAAATCGAAAACGGAATAATTATTTCAAATGAAACCCGTATTCGAACGTTTTAACTCAAGAACCGTCGACAAAAAAAAATGTAAACAAATTCGGTGTACCTAACTACGGACTCGGCGATAATTTTCAGCGGCGTATATTGGAGTAAAAGCAGCAGATGCTAGTCGAATCAGTAAAGTCAATTGAATGAATTTTTATACCGAATTCTGAATTTCAGTCTCTATGCCCAAGCAGGCTACTCGATGTGCGCGAAGCGCGCGCGCTTTCGTTACTCAGGTATAATACGCGAATTTAAATGAAACAAAATTTGATATACAGGGTCTACCCATGAAGTTAAAATAAAATAAAAAATAAAAATTGAAATTTATATCCAGAATAGGCCGAAATATAGTAATGAAAATTGACTTCATTACAATTTCTACAAAAAAGAAGGTAAGTAGAAGGTTTAAAAGATTGGGACGTAGTTTAAATACTGAGGAATAAAAATAAGAATTTAATTTAACTTACCTACATATCCATAATCGACTAGTTAAGTTAGTAAAAGGCATAAAACTTCTTAAAAGAAAATGAGGAGCGTAGAAAGAGATTTATAATTTTTGGTATGGTATGTTTTGTGACTATAAGTCACGTTTTCAGATAGTTTAGAACACTATCACCGATATACCATTAAAGGATGAGGCAGCAATGTCACCAGCCATAGGGTCCTAAAGGAACATCCTTTCACACGTGGAAGATATATGAAAGATATGGAAGATATACAAGTTAGCTTGAAGCAGTGGAAGCGTATCAGGCGCCTCCCGCGAAAAGCGACGTCTCGTCTCATCAAGTCCCACACTAGCTTCTATTCTAACCTTACGGATTTTTGTCATTGTCATCAGAGCTTCATGACTAAATATCAAGGAGAGTGAAACTAAGAATGACTTCCACGACTCTTGTTGGTGTGGTTTTCATGGATCCTATTATGTTGAGGTTTATACATGCTGTTTTTTGATTTTTTTTTTAGTTTACGGATATCTGTTGGTGAGTTTGAAATACCCAGACAACTGCACCGTATGTTAGCATAAGTCTTATGATGGCCGTGTAAGTTCATGTAATAACTCTGGGGGAGAGATTTCAGGTGCATTCCACGGTTCGGCGGCATTGTTCATGAGCGATGTATATTTTGTTGACTCTGTTTTCTAGGTGTGAGTTTCATAATAACTTTCTGTCAAAGGTGAGACCCACTTGAACTTATAAGCCCATAGCTTATATGTGATTTGTTTTTTGTATCATATTCGGTACAATTTGAAGTAAAGGTAAATCTGGCTAATTAATGCTTTATTTTGTTTTCGGATTAGATTTCGAATTGATGTGACAATGAAGATGAAAATGTATTCGATGATTTATAACATTTTCATGAGTTCTAGTCTAACCAAGTAACAGGAACATTTTGATAAAAAAGCCGAGGTATATAATATTAAAGAAACTGATTTTTATAATAGCGAAGACGACTTTCCCCATTTTACCATAGTTACAGAAAATAAAACAAAATATAAAAACAAGGTTTACATTGATTGGGAAGAAAAACACTTAAGGGTCCCTGACGAAGACATTTTATACAAGGGATTTGAGCTCTTGGTAAAAGATATTTTGAATTTTGACGGTATTTCCGAGTGTTTTACCACTTTAGGGGTTTTTCCATGTATTGTTAGCAATTTTTAATAAACAATATATAATATTAGTCTATTATATATTGTTTGGCACATGTGAAAATATTGACAGTTTTCGACTTAAAAAGTGAGATATATTTTTTGAATATTTTTTATGGACTACTACGTACATAGCAAATCACATATAAAAAATTAACAAAAATATATAATTCATGCAGTACCTAAGGGGTTGGAAGATAAAAAAAAATAATAACTTACTACGGTTTAGTACATTATTTGATTATATGTCCAACTTTTTCTTAATAACAACTTAGACGACAATTAGATAAGAATTATGTTATCGTGGGACAAAAGAATTAGAGACATAATGAACTTCTTATTTGATTATATAGTTTGGACTTTTAACAATTACAGTACTGGCTAATTAAACTATATTACTTGATAAGTGATTCAAATAGAGGAAAAATTGGATTTCATACCGAAAATAATTAATTGTCTCAAACCAAAACAAAACCAAATAACACATTTAAAATATTTTAAAATAATTCAGGATAATAACGCTTACCCACAAAATTCGCTGCAAAAAACTTTTACTTTGCAAAAATAGGTGGCTGCGAGACATAGAGACTCAAAGGTACTGACACTGCTAAAGCGGTCTTACGGTCAGACTTCCTGGATAGCCGTTGATCAACTCCCCTAGTTTCCTAAGTTTTTTCAACTATTTAAATCAAAATCTATCTATCTGATAGTATATTATTATTTTGTACAATACATTTGTATGGCTCAATGTAAGTCGTTTTATGCATTTTTAATAAGAATAATCTAGTTAGCCGGAATACCTATCTTTAAACGTCAAATCACTATAATTTAGTTATATGACAAAATTACAGAAGTTTACTGTGGAGGTATTTTTAATATTTTAATTTTAATTGAATTTCTTGTTTCTTGTTCCGTTTATCAACGATAATAGTTGCAGTGTATTCTTATGGTAACAAGTTATCAGATTTTGTTAAGGAAATTGTTTGCACGTAAATGTATACCAAGAAATATTTCCTAATCATCAGGTGCCGAATCATATACGACATTTTCTGCAAAAAATGGGAGACATTTTCGTGAATATAGAAGATTTAAAACATTCACTTTGAACCGTGAACGCCCTCGCCCTCATAATCGACATATGAAAGAGTAAGTTCTGGATAACTTAGAAGAACATCTTGAAAAAAGTAATTGTGATTTTTGTCTCCTAAAATAGGGGTTTCAGAAGATATAGTCAACAGGATTATTAAATAGTCACTTCTACGTCTTTGTCACCGTCAAAGTGTACAAGAACTTTTACTGGCAAATCCCTAATGGCGTCTAACATTTTATTTTAAGAAAGAAAAGCTGAAGATATTCACAAAGTGCGAAGCACCGAGTCGCTGGAGATATTTTGGGTCCCTTTAATAATTAGATTTATATTCAATTTCATGATAATTTTAAAAATTAATGTTTTCAACTTTTTAAAAATGGAGCGTGTTAGAAACTACTTGTATTTTGATTTTGATTTGAATCAACAATTATTATTAAAAAAATTAAAAAGTTTTACGAAAAATATTTAGAAATAGTCTCTAACAGTCTGGTAAGTCAGTATCTGCATTTAATTAAGTTGGTTAAAAGTGTCATCACCATTAATTGTTATGATTGGACTTATTTCGTTTATTTTATTTTCACGAGTCCGCCAATCTTCTATTAGTTTCTCGCACTTGGATATACAGTTCCGCCACACTTCTGGAGTTGCAATTGAAAGTTTCCCGAACTGCGTCGTCACTATAACCATTAGGCACAATATGGTTGTCATAATATTGTTTTGCTATTCCCCATATATATTCGATGGGATTAAACTGGCAATGATACGGTGGCAGACGTAAAACTTGATGACCGTAACTTTGAATAATCTGATCCACAACAAAGGTTTTTGGTTTTGCGTGTATATTTGCCAAGCGTAATAATTCTGATTTTAATATATATTGAGGAAATGGTATATGTTCCTTTGTCAACCATTCTTTTAATTTTATCAACAGTCCAAGAATTCGTTGGACTTTAGTTTAGTACTTCAGAATGGTAAGGAGCATTGTCTAAAATAATTACGCTGGGCTCACTTAAACCTGGGAGAAGTTTTTCATGCAACCATTTTACAAACATTTCTGTGTTCATATTATCGTGATAGTCGCTGGATTTTGATTTAGATGAAAATATTAAATCAGCACCTTCTATAAAACCCGATTTCCCTCCTGCATGTAAAATTATGTGTCGCTTCCCTTCTCCATCGGTATGTTTGATGGACTTTACGTTATCATCTTACCATATTCTCTTGGTTGCATCCCTAGAAAATATCCATGTTTCGTCTAAATATATAAAATTCACCCCCTTCTTCTTTAAATTTAGAATATTTTCTTATAAAATTAATTCTCTTGTGTACGACAGAACTTCTTTCACAAAGGGCCTTTCTGTTATCCTCCTTTTAAAATTTGAAACCCAAGTTATGTATCACTTGCCATAGACTTGTTCTACCAATGTCAAATTTTCTATCTATTAATTCCATGAGAATTGTATTTAAGGTCACATGTTCCTTGTTGGCCCTCATTCGATAAATGGTATCACGAATTTCAAATTTCTTTCCATCTGGAATATCTTTCGTTTTCAATAATGGGCGAATTTTGCGGTGATCTTCTTTCGGCAGTTCACTATTGTGATTTTGTAATACTCCTCTTATTTTGGTTTCACTAATTCCTAGAGCATCGCATACGCGTTGTTGTACAGACATTACCGATTTTAAAGGACCGCCATTTTCTTTTTCATCAGTAAAATACTTATGTACACTACAAATTAGACTATTTCCATCTAACACACGTCTAGGCATTTTTAAAATTTCCACTAAATTTACAATATACATACAATGTCAACACTTGCAAAGAATCAATTCAACTGCAATATTTGTAAAAAATTTAGTACCTACCCTAATGTTATTTTAATTTAAATCTGACCATTAGGACAATTTTACCTAATTTCTTGGAAAGAGGCTTATTATAACTGGTTGTCAATGACTAATTTGCATAATTTTGTTAATCCGAAACCCGCGTAAGTATAGCGAACAGACTGTATTTAAAATTTTAATAATAACTAAAATTTGGGTGTCCAAAATATGAATTGTGATTAATGGATTTATTTTTTTTGTAGTGTTCTCACTACCTAGAATGGATATTAAATATATTCGTTCAGTTGAATGCAATGACATACTTTTTCGTTTTATGCGTAGATAAGCTAATATCCATGTGGGTGTAGAAATAGAGAATTTTAGCATTTGAAATAGTTTTACGTTTTTACTATCGCTAGGAAAGATTTAATATTTTGTTTATTAGTTTTTGTAGTAATTTATTAGTGTCATACCTATTTTAATATGTTCCTCTTTTTTACCAATTTTAACTTAGTGTTCTATAAGCTTTAACCAATGAAGTATTTTTTATTTTTACTGAATTTTGTTACTTTATTAATTTAATTTAATTTTTATTTCTGTCAGACTTTTATTTTTTTTATATAATATTTATTTGCATTGTTTTAACTCAGGAGGCCTCTAATATGTCAAGTTGGGCAAGTGTAGGTTCCGTTATTTAACCTGCTAGGTTAAATGGTGAATATCGAAAATATATTATTTTATTTATTCATTTGTGAGTCCTTATCGTTTGCATCAATCTCAGATTTTGTAAGTTAATTTAAAATTACGGCCCTGTCTAATTTTAAAAGTTTACAATTAATGTTGTGGAATTTAATTTTGTCGCTACGGACTGTCGCCTTACAGCGGCTACCCGACTTAGTAATAATTACAAAAAATAATTTATCGCTTGTTAATTAATTGAAAACGATTATTTACAAGTTGTCATCGACGGATTTTTGTTATAATTAAAAAATTGGCTGAAGACACGTTCGAAAATTAAATCAGAAATTTGAAGAAGATAAATAAACCATTATTGTGTTAATTAATGTTGAATGGTTTTTGTTTTGTATGAATAATCTTGTTTTATTTATTGTTGCCACCAGCAATTTGGTCTTTACCTATCATAGCTGCGAACTTTTACTTAACAAGCTCTTCTTGAGACACTTTCACTTAATTATTATACTAGGTTTTGTCCTCTTAAATTTTCTTTTTATGTTTTATGTTGATCGAGTAGCTGGAGCATCTCGGTGTTAACATGATTGCAACGTGCTTTTGAGCAAATCTCTTGATTTCTTCATTAACCATTACAATGTTGAGATCCCTGTGCAGATTTGCGTTTCGGTTATAAAATGGAGTGTCCATGATGTTCCAAAGTACTTTGTTTTGGAATTTTCGAATGTATGCTATTCTGATTGATTTGGCGCAGTCCTACAACTCTAAGCTATACGTCTAAATGGATTTCAGAATATATGAGCTTTTTATTTGTTTGATTATTATTATGGGTCCTTTTACAGCAAATACAAAACAATATTGAGATGTTTAAAACCGTAATTTTTTTAAAAATTTTAATTTTAATTGTTCCTGGTATGCATAAAATTTTATTATTAGGATTTTTTTTTAATTATTTATATATCAAGGGATTATTTAAATAGTGAAAAATATTCCTAATAATTAATTTGATTTTTATTGACTCACTTGAATTACTGTTATTTTAGAATTGAAAACTATTTTGTTTGGAGCTTCATTTTATTTATTAAATAAATTATACTTCAACTAAAACTGCTTTTTTACTTTCCTATCTGTATACAGATATAAGGAAAGTATAGGAATCATGATTTTTTCGACCTCGAGTTTTCGACGGATTTTTACGTTTTGAGGTCCCCTTAATCCGTTTTGACTATTTTCGCGATGATGTCTGTGTGTGTGTCTGTGTGTCGCATAACTCATGAACCGATACACAGAAAAACACCAAATTTTAAACTTAAGCTTTATTCCATCGTCCAAAGAACTGATTAGATTTTGGGCAGAGTCGGTACATCTGGGGGGGTACTTTATGGGTGGTCATTTTTATATTTTATAGAATATATCTGTTATTTACGTTTGGAGAAGAAAATTCTTAAAATAAAAGTTACTTCTAGTATTATTATCTATAATTTTTGTTTTTTACAAAAATTTCCTAAAATGGTCCGTATTCGAAAAATTTGACAAAATGTAAAAAAAATTATTTTTTTATAAAAATTGTTGAAATAAAAGTTGTTTTTAATATAATTCTCTATAATTTTTATTTTATACATAATTTCTCTAAAATGGACCGTATTCGAGATATTTGAGAAAATGTGTAAATTTCGAATTTTGAAGAAAACTCAAAAACGGATAAAGAAAAAAACATTAAATTTTAAACTTAAGGTTTATTTCGGCCTGACGTGAAATCATTAGATTTTGGATAAAGTCGGAACATCTGGGGGGGTACTTTATGGGAGGCCGTTTTTATATTTTATGGAATATATCTGTTATTTATGTTTGGAGAAGAAAATTATTCAAAGTTACTTCTAATATTATTCTCTATAATGTTTGTTCTATGTCAAAATTTCCTGAAATGGTCCGTATTCGAGAAATTTGACAAAATGTGCAAAATTCTGATTTTTATGAAAATTGTTGAACTAAAAGTTGTTTGCGATATCGATCTCTATAATTTTTGTTTATACATGATTTTTCTAAAATGGACCGTAATGGAAAAATTGGAGGAAGAGTACTAAATTTAAATTTTTCAGTATTTTCGTTTTCAATGAATATCTATAGAAAAATGTTTCGAGGTAGATGTATGTGGAAAATGTATATATTCAGTTTATCCTCTAAACATTTATAGCGGTGCTGCAATAGGTTGTACAAAATAACCAGAAAAAGCCTATAATAACTAGATAGGAAAGTCATGTGTTGGACACATCAGATTTTTACTTTCCTATCTGTATACAGATATAAGGAAAGTATAGGAATCATGATTTTTTTCGACCTCGAGTTTTCGACGGATTTTTATGTTTTGAGGTCCCCTGAATCCGTTTTGACTATTTTCGCGATGATGTCTGTGTGTCTGTGTGTCTGTGTGTGTGTGTGTGTGTGTGTGTGTGTGTGTCTGTGTGTCTGTGTGTCTGTCTGTGTGTGTGTCTGTGTGTCGCATAACTCATGAACCGCTATACAGAAAAACACCAAATTTTAAATTAAATAAATGTTCTGACAAAAATTTCAAAAGTCAAAAAAGAATCTCTAAAAGGTTGCCCATGTTGTTGTTCAACGAAGAACATTTTCTAACGACCGTGATAACAGATTAGGACCATCGCTGAATAAAATCACATATCTGTTTAGTAACTAGTAAGTCCTACTTCCGTCCAGACAACACTTTATACATCTAATATATAACATTTATATTTAATATTAATTACAATTATACGGAATATATTATTTATTAATTTTGATGTTATTTAATTTAAAAGTAAATATTCATTACGATTCATAATAACGTAAAAAATTAAGTAGATATTTGTCATCTAAAATATATCTTCATTAAAAGTTGGAACAAATTTATAAAATTTATTCCACCCTTGAAACCGACTCAATACCTACGATTTTTTTTTAATAAAGTTTATAGAATACAACAATAACGTCGGATGACAAAGAAAAATTCGACATAACAGCAAGTTTCACGTGCAAGACTTATGGTCGCCTAATTAGTTGGCACGCACAACACGATGCCCAAGCCCAATTGGGATTATCACGCGGAAGCACTGAAGAAGGCAATAAAAACAAGAATTACAAGACGGCAGGGAAAGAATATAAGGAGCAGATCCTTTACGATAACGCCTTATAATTGGATTTTTATCTCGTTTACTTTTGCATACTTTTTTTTCGAATAGGTATGTCCTGTTGGATATTTTGGCATGGCAGAAGGTTTTTGCTCAATTTGCTAATTTATAGATTAAAGAAAAACGACAGTTTTAAAATAACATTTAAGGTGGTTGGTTCCATATATAAATAAATGAAATAAGCTGGTTTGAATTATAGCTGGAACTTGTTTTTTTCCTTGTTCGTAGTTTAAGCAAAAGCGTGAAGTGGCGCTCCAAACACTGAATATAAAGCCGTTTTATGACTAAAAAATACTTTTTTATAAGTAATCATAAATAAATCAATAATTTTACTAATGCAGTAAATTTCAATTTAATATATTGTGCGATAAAATAGAGGAAAGATCGTTGTAAATGTATATAAAATTGAATAAGTAAAACAAATCATCCTAAAATGTCAAATTTGTTACCCTCTCCATTTTATCAACCTGCTTTTAAAGTTTGAAAACTGATTCAATTGTAATTTCTATTATTTTATTATTTGTTTTTATCTGTTTAAGGTAATTTTATTCAGTCTCCACCTCTCCTGCTGGCATTCTCCTGTTTAGGCAAGTCATCTGGAATTCTTCTTCCTCTATTTTTATTACTTACTCTACATAGTTTCAAAATTTAATTATTATTAAACTACTTGTCAAGCCCTAACATGCTATTTCCGTTTTTTTTTTTTTTTCATAAACTTGTAGTATATAGTTAGTTCACCACTCAGGCCCTTTTAAATCCAATCTTGTAATATATAATATATTTTGGACGGTATATACTTTCATTACTATACGATGCAAGAGAGACGTCCGACACGCCCAACATAGGACGCTGTCATTTTGATGCAATTACTACTAGGTTAGGCAACACATTTTTCCAAAATGTTAAAATGGTAGCATAAATCTTGATATTTTGAGATTTTAAATAAAGGCAACAAATGCAGAAGAAACGCTTATTTATTTTAAATAATATACAAGAAATTTCTTTAAATTACAGTTATAATTGCATATTAGTAGTGTTTTATCTTGGTATTTTTTGGCAAACGGCTCTACCACCATTTTTGAAATTAAACTTTTACTATTTTTTCCTGTATCCACCTTTTCTCCTTTTCGTTCTTCTTATCTCTTTCGACTCTTCTTAATTTCAATATTTAATTATTTTTCCTAGATATAAATTATTTAATTTATTTCTTCTCAATTTTAAATTAGCTTTGATGTTTTAGTTTCTTTTGTAACACAATACACCCAACACCATTAGGTTGGTGCTTTTAATAAGAGACACTCACTAACCAACGGGATATGCTCTCAAAGCAATCAACATAAGTGTAGAAGATGTAAATATAAGAGGCTTGGTTGCGAGAGGATGTCCACAGAGAGTGGTGCTATCACCTTTACTGTGGAATATACTCCTCGACATCCTCATCAGCCACCTCATTAATGACAGTTACTACACAATAGCGTATGCAGATAACCTGGTCATTCTAAAAATAGGGTAATTTGAGAACATAGTCTGCAAAAGATTGCAAGTTGCTCTCAAAATTATAGAATAGTGGTTCAGGGACCATTCACTCTCTATCAATTCCAGACAGAAATGGTCCTTTTCACAAGGAAAAGGATAAAAATGGAATTAAATCCTCCAGAGCTCCAAACCACAAAACTGAACTTTGCAACAGAAATGATGTACCTATAGGTTTTACGTTTAACAGCAGGTTGACATGAAACTGACACCTATAAAACAGAGTAAGAAAAAGCATACATTGCTTATGAACAATGCCGTCGAACAGGGCGCACCTGGGGTCTCTCCCCCAGACTTGTACGGCAATCATAAGAGACCTACGATAACATACGGTGTCGTACCAAAAACCCAAAAATTGACAGCTATTCGCAAACTAGAACAAATTCTAAGAGCAGCATGTCACAACATTACAGGATATATGAAAACCACACCAACCATAGCCATGAAAGTCATTCTTAGTCTCACTCCCCTTGATATTCACATCAGGAGGTGGGAACAAGAAGATTAGACTATAGAATATAATCTCTACTATTGCCCGATGCTCTCATTTATTAAAAGATTTGTGTTCGACGAGAATTGGCTAACACCGGTCGATATAAGAGAAGCGCCTCTTGGCAAACGTTTTCATCAACTACATTAAATCTGTAGGCTGGCTAACGAGCTAGGAGGTAGCTATCTATTTAGGAGGATGCACAATTGGCATATTGAGGCCAAAGTGTCGTGGGTTAACCCACCCTCCACACGTTACAGATACAGAGAACTTACTTTTCTCAAATAGGTATAAATAGGCAAAGTCAAAAAGTTCAGTACCATTTTCTCTTCTGTTTGTGAATCGAAAAATTAATTAGAAAAATTAGAAAAGTTAGAAAAATTAGAAAAATTAGAAAAATTAGAAAAATTAGAAAAATTAGAAAAATTAGAAAAATTAGAAAAATTAGAAAAATTAGAAAAATTAGAAAAATTAGAAAAATTAGAAAAATTAGAAAAATTAGAAAAATTAGAAAAATTAGAAAAATTAGAAAAATTAGAAAAATTAGAAAAATTAGAAAAATTAGAAAAATTAGAAAAATTAGAAAAATTAGAAAAATTAGAAAAATTAGAAAAATTAGAAAAATTAGAAAAATTAGAAAAATTAGAAAAATTAGAAAAATTAGAAAAATTAGAAAAATTAGAAAAATTAGAAAAATTAGAAAAATTAGAAAAATTAGAAAAATTAGAAAAATTAGAAAAATTAGAAAAATTAGAAAAATTAGAAAAATTAGAAAAATTAGAAAAATTAGAAAAATTAGAAAAATTAGAAAAATTAGAAAAATTAGAAAAATTAGAAAAATTAGAAAAATTAGAAAAATTAGAAAAATTAGAAAAATTAGAAAAATTAGAAAAATTAGAAAAATTAGAAAAATTAGAAAAATTAGAAAAATTAGAAAAATTAGAAAAATTAGAAAAATTAGAAAAATTAGAAAAATTAGAAAAATTAGAAAAATTAGAAAAATTAGAAAAATTAGAAAAATTAGAAAAATTAGAAAAATTAGAAAAATTAGAAAAATTAGAAAAATTAGAAAAATTAGAAAAATTAGAAAAATTAGAAAAATTAGAAAAATTAGAAAAATTAGAAAAATTAGAAAAATTAGAAAAATTAGAAAAATTAGAAAAATTAGAAAAATTAGAAAAATTAGAAAAATTAGAAAAATTAGAAAAATTAGAAAAATTAGAAAAATTAGAAAAATTAGAAAAATTAGAAAAATTAGAAAAATTAGAAAAATTAGAAAAATTAGAAAAATTAGAAAAATTAGAAAAATTAGAAAAATTAGAAGAGTAGGCTGGCCTCTCCTTCACTTCTGTTTTAATTATACCTTTTCTGGGCTGTTAATGAATATTTTTTATATGGGGTCTTACGAGTAACTTTAAAATAAAAATTGTATCATATCAATAAAAGAGGGTTTTAAATTGTGAATTACTGTAATTTTATTGAATTATTATTTTTTTTTTATTTATAATGGTACTAAACTATGTTGTAACGTAAGTACACCTAAAAGTTTATGGTCGCAGATATACAATGAACGAATAAAAATAAATAAAGTAAAAAAAAATGTTAGAGACATGCGAATGTACATATGTTTTTCTCAAATTTTCAATAATGTATGATCGAATTTTGACCACTAGTTTTCTTAATTACTTCATGAACATTTTTGTCTGACTTATTCTATGATATATATTATTTGTTATTAATACTTTGCTTTTTTTATTTGTTCTTTCAGTTTTAAATTTTTCGACTTCTTCTATCCTAAATGGAATCGGAAGGATACATTTCTCAAAGCAGGTGCAAGTGTCTCGAAACTTCGCTAAAAAGATAAAATTTTTACATAATTACTAAGCGGTTATTTAGAGCGCTAGCAGATGCTTCATTAAATCATTAGCAATTAATTCAGGATTTTTGAGATTTAAGATGCATATATAAAGATTTTGTGAATTATTATTTTTTTTACAAATAATTTAAGTATTTATCTATTAACACTATAAGCTCCGAATCCATAACAGTTTTGTTGAAAAAAACGATTTTTAAATCATTTATAATATGTAGAATTTAATGTTGTACCTTACAAAGGTTTTTGCGTGGGTTTGATGCCTTTACCAACCCAAATTATTATTGTATTTGTTTTGTTAATCCACAACTTAATGTACCTTGTCATTGATCCAGTGTAGAGGATATTTAAGACGACGGTTTTGATGATGGCTTTGTAATCCGAAAGCACTCAGTCTAATAATTAATAAAACATTTCAATTTTTACACATTGATGTATTCATTTCACTTGCATATCTTATTAATTAAAAGCCAATTAAAAGTAAGAAAAACGAAAAATACAATAAATTTCTGTTTTTATTACCATTATTTGTTATGTTTGTTTTCTCTAAATTCGTTTCTCATAAACATTTCTGATGAACAGCTAAGGGTGCTGAATATCACAAGCAAGACCACCAAACACCATTACATAAAGTGTTCAAATCTCGTTTATTTCCCCGTCTTCTTCTCCCTCGCTTATAAAGTAATATTAGCGAGATACACCAAATTGGCCTCTATGCTCCTTTTCTGTAATCCTACCAATTTCACTCACATTTCCCAATCCTAAACGTTCTTTCTTATAACCCAGATAAATTTTGAGCAGTTTCATAAACGAAGCGCTTAATTATTTTGTTGGTCTACTAAACTTTCGCGTTCTTCTTGTGGAACGTCGCTGCTAAATTTCTATAAGAAGGAATATGGAAGCTTGTAGAGCCTGAGGCTGTCATGTATCCGCAAATGAAAATGTTTCCCATAAAAACTCGTTTACTTTGTGACATCAAATATAAAAGTCCAGTAGTGGGGTTGCTAAGGGACGTTTCTAGTGGTTGATTTTATTTGGATCTTCGGGCTCTTCTAACATTCCGTGTGTAGTATTTATTTCGCGCTCAATACAGTGGAGTAGAAATAAGGAGGGTTTACGATCTTTTGTATTGAAAAACTTTTATTTCGTGTAAAATTTACTAAAATTCGCGAAGCACTTTCGATATTAAGCCATCTTCAATGGTTATCTGTAATAACTGTGAGTAAAAACATAAAATATTTTTAAAAATTGACAATTTGCGATGTGGATAATCTACTCGAGTTGTACAGTATATTTTTTTTACGACCCATTGAAGATAATTTACAAATTAAAAATATTTTAGACTATTAAGACAAAATCACTAATTTTAAAATAATTTATTACTTTTAATTATTTTTAAAATAAAATGAACGAAAAAAAAAAAGAAAAGTTAATTTCTTTTTTTCCCATCTGAGAATCGAAATTCAATCCTCTGCGTGGAAGGCAAGAACGCTAACTACAAGACCATTTACTCTTTTACTTTTGTTGCTTTAATACTCGTATTAAATTGACATCATATAGTTTTATTTAAATTAACAAATTATTTATAATTATAGACGAAATAAAAAAAGAAATGCTATTATTTATTGATTCTACACAAGAATAACCCATTTTAATGTATATTTAATCTCAATAACTAAAAAATATACTGACAATTAGTTTGACAGAATTGTCATTTATTTAAAATTTTGGCGGATTTAATTTTTTTTTCTCACTACCTAGAATGGATATAAAATATATTCGTTCATTTGAACGCCATAGCATACTTTTTCGTTTTGTAATTTGTGCGTAGGTAAACTAATATCCATGTGGGTGTAGAAAAAATATATTGCGCATTTGGGTGTAAAATATTCTGCACATCACATACCTTGATTTTTATAATTTATAACGCATTTGGGCAAAGCGAATATACCGGACAAAGTGAATAACTTGTTCCACTTTTAACCACGTAATATTTACAAATCCATACATACCACATCATCTATTTATCAGTGCTCAGTCTGAGAGAGCATTCATTGGAAAAGGTTGTTACAAATGTAATAAGTTTTACGAGATTTTTGTGAGAAGTGGAAAAAATTTAAATTATCCAAGGTTAGTTTAACTGATTTATAAATAAGTATGTTGTATTCACAAGCTCGCACTTATGCTAAATTTCTGTAGTTTTCACTTTGATATTAACAAAGAGAAAGTGTTCAATAGCCGATAATGTAGACATATTAGATCATCTAGTTCAATTTCTAATCAATTTTAAACTATTTTGAACATTAAAAAGGACAAAAAGGTCGTACAGTATTTACAAGATAAGTTTTTATTTTTTTTTTTTTGGTTTGGCTAGAGATGAATTCCAGGGATTTGTATCCGAACATAAAATGAACAATAAGTTGTGACAGGCTTCTGGTTCACCTACAGTGAATCAGGGAGCCTGTGTGGCGCTAAGATGGTGATTTCCGAATAGGGGTTGCTCAGGCGCCAGTTTTGGTAACACAGTTTGCTCTGCGACCCTGTAGTACACCAGAGTGTACTCAAGATAAACTCAGTGGAGTTAAAAATATTTCCAGGCGGTCACTGCTAACTAGGTAGCCACTAATCTAGAATTAAACATACTTATCTCCTATACACCTCGTACCCTACGGTACCCTGAAAGAAAACGGTTAAGAACCAGCAATAAGAGAAACAGAGGAGTAGATAATAAAATATATTTACAAAAAAAACTGGTAGTGCACGGTATCGGCACGCTTGTATATGGAAAATAAATAAAATTAAAAATTACAACTGGTATTGCATGGCATTGGCACACTTGAATACTGAAAATTAATAAAAAAAAAATAAATTATTACAATTTAAAGCTAAAGAAAATAATTATGGTTCCACTGTATACGGAAAATTAATAAAAATAAATTATTACAACTATCAACTATAGGAAAATAATTGCGATTTCCCCCTGTATACGGAAAATTAAATAAAATTTATTATTACAAATGAATAAGATTGCAGGAAAATAATTATGGTTTCCCTGTATACTGAAAATTAATAAAAATAAATTATAATAATTGAAAGTTAAAGAAATTAATTATGGTTCCCTGTATACGGAAAATACATCAAAATAAATTATTATAATTGAAAAATTATCGGGAAATAATTGCGTATACGGAAAAGTAAATAAAAATAAATTATTCCAGTAGAAAACTAGTTAAATAATTATGGTTTCTCTTGCAACGGAAAATTAATCAAAATAAATTATTTATTGAAAAAAAAAAAAATTTACAAGGAAATAATTTGCTGTTTGGTAACACAGGAGGTTAATCGGTCCGGAAATTATGAAGCTCTCTGTATACAGAAAAATAATTTTCAGTAATAAAAATTAATTAAATATGACGGTAATAGAATGTAAGAAAACAATTGAAATGAAAGTTATAGAACGCCCTGTATATAGAAAATAAATTTTAAATAAACTTAGTAACAAATAAGACTAAAATTTTCACTAAATGAAATTAAAGTAAGTATTACCTTTCACTAATACTGTCGGAAATTATGTACAATACGGTATATAGAAACTATATTTTCCCAATAAATAAAATAAAATTAAATTTTCTGGTCAAAATAAAAAGCGGTAATTATTTAGGATGGAGTAATTAATTTTTAATAATACGGTTGACCAACTCAGAAGTTAAAAAAAAATAAATGAAAACGGGTAGCTCCCTATATTAAAAAAAATGAAGTTTTCTATAACTAAAGTTAAATCATATTATAATGTAAGTACAGTACAGGCAAACACTACTATAAATTTGAATTCGAGTTCTAACCGATCATCGGCAACGGTCCGACATCGAGAAAGAATAACAATATCTACCACGGCGTTTGGACGAAATATGCGATGGAAGGAGTAATAATTATTTTGAGATTTGCCAAAACCGATGAAAACGGTGTGTGAATTAGAAAAGATAGAAAACGTCGGGCTTCGTTCTAAAATTAGTTGGTAATGAAAAACGGAATGTTTCAAATAAAATTTAATAAATAAAATAAAAAAAACTTAGGTACACGAAGTGAGGCGCAAACATTAATTTAGACGTCTTTTAAGGAAATTAGATAACGTCGTCGAGATAGAAATCACTCATGACTCGAGGACGGATCGAACCTCTAAAAATGAAAATAAATTGAGCGGCTTCCCAAAGATAATAAAAAATGAAAACGGGTTAAACCTCTCACTCCTGTGTTAACTGGGCGTTTCTTAAAAAAGATTGGATAGATTTGTCGAAATTGAGAGCACTCATACTCAAGCCTATATCCAGCCTCAAATAAAAATTTCCAACGGTTTCCCACTAAGGGATGAAATAAAAACACTAAATATGAATCAAAATTATTTCACTTATTGGACGGATGTCCCAAACTAATTGTTAAATGATAATCAGACAGTTTTCTACCTTAGAAAAACGGGAATAGTTCACTACATTATTAACGGCACGGTCACTATTAGAAAACTTCACAGGGACGCCACTGGTCGAGAACAGAAGAGGACAAATTTTCAGTTGTCACCTAATTTATGCTTTTTCCATAAGCAAGCTTGAAGACCGGCAATCCGGAGTGGGAGATACCACCACTACAACTGACTGTTTACAATTTAAAAATAAAAAAATTATCCTACTAGTACCTTTACACATACAAGTAGAAAATTAATACAAAATTAAATCCACAAATGCCCATTCGGATTTCGGCAAATATAGAAATATTTTAACCTACGAGGATGCTCGCAATTGTTTAAACACGGGAATTCCTGGGAAATACAAATACAGGGGATCTCCTACATGTCCTCAGGTGGGAATTAAATAAAATATACATTTTTTTTTAAATTAATTAATAGTAAAACTTAGTGACTTCGTCACAAAGTTAAATTATCCTAAAAGTTGGAATAATAATTCAAAGGCAGAAAATTAATTAAGTTGTTTTTTAGGAAGGCCTAAAAATATTACACTACGAACTCATGAACAAATGGGCGTGGGTGGAGTAAGAGGTTTTAATCGAACTCAAGTTGAACGATTTTAAAAATAAACCTATCCAATCAAGTTACCAAATATGACATAGACGGTACAAGTTTGAATAATATGGACAAAACAGGCAATTTAAAATTTATAGACCTTCAAAAATACTATTCATCAAAGGAAAGAAGCAAGTGGTTGTGATATCCATTACAGAACGTTGTAAGGTAAATTAACTATAAGGTACTTATATTGTATAAAAGGACATTTGCAATTGCTGAAAAACATTACCAAAAACAAGTAAAAATTAAAAAAAGAATTTAAATTATAATTTCACATCCATATGACCAAAAGTAGTGACTTGGATTCATTGAGACTGCTGCCCTCCACATATGGTCTCCGCAATCAAAATTATCCTACTATAATATCTTACAGTATAATCATCGAGCAAAAAAAATTAAAAAGGCCACCCCACTAAAATTAAATCAAATTTACGCTTATGCGCCACTATACTCTATCAAGCCCATGTTAATGATTTCGTGATTTTATCTCCAAATTTTGAAGCAATATCTTTTTATTTTGCCGTCTCTCTGAGCGACATCTGTCACGTGTACTGCATAATAATGCATTGCATATATGATAGATATGAATGAATAAAACGGTTTCAACATAAATCACTGCCTTTTGACAGTATCTGTATTTTTACTGTTTTATGATCGGACTCTAGTTCGGCTAAGTGTATATGCGATCAATAATACTAAAATAATTTGAACCGTTGCCTTTTTATCGGATATTGCTTTCTGGAAATCATGATTAAAATCAACAAAATTAATGACAGAACTACGCTGTTCTTTAAACTACTCATAATGATCATACATGTGTATAATGTGAAGAATTGCGCTAATGATACTTTATGCAGGAAAAATGCCAATTCTTCTTCACTAATTCCTCAGTGAAAAATGTAAAGTTATCATATCGCTTTCCATTTTGAAGTTGCTCGTCCCAAAAACTTGTATCGCTCAGTGGCGGCTCGTTGGCACTAGCGGCAGTGGGGCACACACTGGAAAGGAATCCCGGGATTCGTTTTTCCCTTAGGAAAACAAGTTCTCCGCTTAATGAAAATTAAATATATTTCAAATCAAATTAAATATTTCAAAATTGAAGACTAACCGCTAGGTACCGCTGCAGTTGTATACTATTTCCTATAGTTAAAGTGATAAAGTCCATTCTTCTAGATTTTTGACTAGCAAAATGATCGATGACCAGATTATTAAAATTTGGAATGGACCGAATAAGTTTTTTTTTTGATGGATAACATGGCTAACGCGCACAATCTATCTTGGCACATAGTGTTCCTTAAAAATGTTTTAATACGTTTTAGTGTCGAAAAACATCTTTCACTCTCCACTGTGGTCATGGGAATTGTACACAGGATAGTTAGCAGCTCCACAGATTTCGAAAATGTAATAATGTAATTGTCAAATTGTTCTCAAAGAACATTTGTAATAACGGTACGGCCCCATTGTGTTGCACAGAGTCATCTCGGGTGTAAAGTATGGACAGTTTGTTTTTGAATTTTAAGCTGTTTACGTTTGGAAATAAACTACACACAGTTTTAACGTCCTCATTTGGAAAACAACCTTGGTAGTCTCTAAATTTTTCACTATCAAATAAACTTGCAATTGTTAGGTGGGTAGTAAAACTAAAACGTTCATTTACCTGTACTACTATTATATCACAAATTTACTTACATATCCTTAAATTAGGAATGGGTTCCTCCTTTTCAACAAACCGTCTCTTCTTGCTTCTACTTGGACCTGATTGGGTGTTGTCGGGTAAGTTTAGTTCTTGTGGGTCTTGTTGTGATTGCCATTCTTCATGAATTAGCGTGTCTATATTATTTCTAATATTTTGAATAGCTGCTGAAAAATTTGATATGTTTATCTTAACCATCGAGCTGTCTACTCTGCAGTTGATCAAAAAGTATATCGCAATTTGGCATTATTTTGCTGAAGAAAAATAACCAAAAACTAAAATCTGTCTTTCAAAATTTATCAACCCTTTAGTCTGATTAATAGTTTTTTTTATCAAATTCTGTGTTCATAATTTCTTCGAGACATTTAATCAAATCCTCTTTATAAACATAAATAGTATTGACACACTTCGATGTAAAATTCCATCGTGTAGGATAATTTTAAAGCACACGACTCTGAAGAAAAGGTGTTTGGCAATTTAAAATCTCCCAGCGAAAAATGTATATTTTCAAATTGGAAAAAATATTTATATCTCTATTTGATAGTTTGTCAACTAAGCCTGGAATTTCCAACGCATACCTTTTTGAGATGAACAAAATAGAATTTGGTCATCCTTGCCAATAATTTGCGAAAATGTACACCATTAAATTATTTATAAGACTCAGAATTTTTTATTTTCTTAAATATGCAAACAGAGATTTGAAATCCTCGAAAAAGTCAGACAAAACAAAAGTAGTTTTATTTCTTAACTATTCCAGTGGTCCAACTAACGTTATTTCGTAATCACAATAAATAAATTATTATCATGGTCCAACAAACGTGCACCTTAAGCCGAAACCGGCCTCGTCTTTGTGAGGGAGCCGGTAAAGATGCCGCTGCGTACATTCGTATCTGGTCTAGGTAATCTGTGCCATGGGTACAGCACGTCACGATGAGGACAGCGCCCCGCTTGTGACGTATAATCTATCGCATGTGTTCATCTTTTGCTAAGCGATATTGTCGTTGTCCTTGTTTTTCGCATCATAATGAGAGAGAAAACAACCAAGGCACACATTTACTGTGCCCTGTGCCCATCTTCCACTTAATTTCGGAATTCTCGGAATATCGCCCGGTCGCCCGGTCGTACAGTGTCGTGCCAACGCGGTTTGCGCTGAATAGTAGATAAAATAATAATAGGCATTGAGGAAAATATAAAATATGTAAGTTATTTTTTTTTTTTTGTTTATTATACTAGGGCACGTGCTCAAGTGCCCTCACGGACAAACCGCCACTGGATGACTGCCCACCAGATAGAAAATGGTATTTAAGTGACTGGCGCACCTACGTAAATAATCTGTAATAAATACATTAGGAGTAAATTAAAAATGACGTCGATTAATTTGTCTTTGGGCAGGGCCGACGAGAGGGAAGGTAGCCGGGACAAATTCCCGGGACCCGGGCTTAAGTGGGGGCCCGGCAGCTTTAGATGACGCTGTTTTTTTTTCGAGATTTCATTAAAGAGTAGGAGAAGTTTTTGCTTGAAGACCTTTATTTTTTTTAGAGATTTCACTAAAGAGGAGAAGAAAAGTTTGGCTTGTGAATACCTTTTTTTTAGAAATGTGATATTGAAAGAGCTTTTTTATAAAATTGTCGCGGGGCCTGACCTGGAAAATTTTTCCGGGGCCCGACCTGGCTCACGGCGTCCCTTTTTTGGTGGGGTATAACTTACGCACTTGTTAAAATAGTCTTTACATATCTTTTTATCTATTTGGAAGTAAGGCATATATAGGGTATCCCATTAGTGCGTAATTGCTCGATAAATAATCAATGTGTGTTATAGACACACAAACAAGTTTTAAATAAGTATAGAGAATTTAAAAAAGGCATACTTTAAAAATATTTTTGGATATATAGGATGTATGTATATTTTTGAAAATAATCACCCTTGTATTTTATTTCAGTTTAAGAATGGTCTGGTAATACTGTATATTTTTGAAAAATATTACAGGGGTGCCAAGCAATTAAGTTTTTTTGTAAAATTTGAGAATTATGCAGATCCCAAATAAAAATCTTATAATTTAGGTAGGTTAGCAATGTTTTCAAAATTGTTCGCGGCGAGCATTTTGAACATCTCCTACATTGAGATGTGTTTTTTTTTTGTTACATTATCAAGAAATAAACAGTATTACTAATTAGTTTTTGAGTGTGTTGTAACGTATTTCTTTAATCAAGAAAATGTATTTTGTTAATGTTAATTTTTGTAATAAATCTAAAACATTTAATATTTTCGAAACAGTTAGGTATAGTACATAGTACATAAAATTTATATACCTTCAAACTTATGACATTCCACTATGATTTCAATGAACCAATTTTTTGATTAAAAGTCAATATAAGATTTAAAAAAACAAATTATCGGTTCAACTGTTTTTAATGAAGTATATTAACACTATAAAACTCATTTTGAGTCATTTAGAACTAGATTTAAAATAATAAATACCTTTTTTCTAAAAATATATTTAATAATTTAAATAATAAGTAAAATCACATTTCAATATCTAAATCAAGTGAAAATTATCATGCATTATTTCTTCCAAAATTGTTTCTTCCCCTTCGTCTTCGTCATAATCATCTTCCAGATTTTCTTCATGTTCCAAAGTTTGTGGTTGTTGTTCCAAAAGCATTTCTGTAACTTCAGCTGGAAGCTTTAGCTTTTGTTGTTTATTTATTTGTTTTTGTAAATTTATACTTTAAATAATGGGATCTGAGGTATTCAGAGCTCGATGAAAAACATTTTTGAGATTATTTTGTCTGCTTGTTTTCCTAGCGTGAAATTGTCGATTATATTTGTAAAGTTTATTTCTGGCTTCAGAACCCTCTTCCCCAAAATATCCCACGGGCAACATGGTATTCTCCAGTATCTGTCTCACATGTACTAAAACTTTGTAAATGGTTGCAGGCAGAGGATACCAGGAATATTTTTTCATGTATAGTCTGGCAGTTTCGTGACAAAAAATTTCAAATTTTTCTGCATTTAGTTGGCACTGGCAAGACAAACAAATTAGGATGATTTTAAATTTTTTATTAGAGTTTCATCAACATCTGTTATTTCCGAAAACAGCTTGGTATTTCTAAAGGCTCTACGAGCAGTATTGCCATCATTTATGCTGCCAAATCCATTGGATTTTGGTTTATCTACATGTAGATGTAAACGGGATAAGAATCGTCATATAAATTTTTTCTATCTTTATTTTCAGTACCTCTAACTTGCCATTCACATAATCCAAGCATATAATGGGCTTATTTCATATTGTAAAGTATTTAGTTGTGGGTTAAAAATATTAGTTGTTTTGTGCACAGTTTATTGCTGAAGAATCAGTTAGCTCACTCGTACCAGTTGGATGTTCTAAAATAACATCCTCTCCAGGGATACAAATTCAGGATGCACAGAAGACTGTTGTTTGAATATAGGCGGTTGTCATATATTGTATTGGTTGTGATTTGATTCTGTATGCGCCAGGGATACAAATCCGAGTTGCGCAGTGTACAAACTGGAACATTGAGATCAAAAGTGCCGACGCAGAGTGAGCGAACTGATTCTCTAGCTATAAACTGTGTTTTGGGGTTCTCAACTTTTAAAAAACTTCGGGAAGTAGCACCACATATTGGACAAGTTTGACTTGACTTTGTACCAGTTAAAATATTAAGTACCTACCTTTCCATCAATTAAAGTCATGAAAAGAATACATTTAATATTTGTTGACTTATTTTCAGGCAATGGTAATTTTAATTCTTTTAGTTTTCAAGTCTCTTAGTCAATATTTTTTTAATATATGTTCTGATGATTCTTTAGTATATTCTAACTTATGTGGTCTAAAAAACCGAAAGATGTAAATGGCATAGGTACATTTATCTCAATAATAAAATAACTTTTTAGCCAATTATAATTTTTTTTCTTAAAATATTCCTTGTTCAGTAACGCTTTAGTCCATCTTTCATCAAAACTGCGACATAAACGATGAATTTTTTCTGTATACAGATAAGGAAAGTATAGGAATCATGATTTTTTTCGACCTCGAGTTTTCGACGGATTTTTACGTTTTGGGGTCCCCTGAATCCGTTTTGACTATTTACGCTTCGTTCGCAGCTAGCAGAGAACCTTTTTTGTAAAAAACGAGGAGCATAAAATTTTTGAATAGGGTATAAAAATAGCCTAAAAATATGGCATACGTTTCGACTCAAAATTGTAGATTCTTACGTTTGTCTTCTAAATATTAACAATCGGTC